>CM076580.1:738046644-738399978 GCA_034641835.2 Pinus albicaulis
AACCAACCCATGGTATGAAAAATATTGTAAAAGTGCGAGGAGAGCAATTAAGGAAGTTGTTGATGAATCTCTCAAAATTAACAAGATAAAAATCTACAAAGCCCTAACTAAAAGGAAAAAAAAGGCAATATATTCGTAAAAGACAAGAGAATCTCTTACACCTCTCTAAGGTGGCTCCTAAGAAATTTTGGAGGCAGATTCTAACTAGGAAAACTAAAGATAATAATAAAATTGCTTTACACGACTGGAATTCCTATCTTAAAAAGCTTTATGAATCTCCAAATGCCAGGGATTTTGAAACTCTGCTCATAACGAAAGAAGTTTTCTCATTAGAAGACATTGATTTTGGGGTTAAACGCTTGGAAAATGGGAAAGCTAAATACATTGAAGGTTACCAGGCGGAAATCTTAAAAATTGGAGGTCCTGTCCTCATCCCCCACATCCACAAGCTTTTCAACCAAGCGGTCAAGCAAGGGTTCCCTAAACCTTGGACTCAGAGCCTCATTATCCCTATTTTTAAAAGTGGGGATACAAATAACCCCTCTAATTATCGGACAATTATGATCAGCCCTCTCTTAGCCAAGTTATATGGTATTATTTTGGAAAAGAAGTTGAGCATTTGGCTTGAAAGTGAAGGTAAGCGGGCTAAAGGCCAAGCGGGTTTTAGAAGGCAACACTCAACAACGGACCACCTCGTTACGCTTAGGATCATTGTGGAGGAATGCCGCAATGATAAATCCAATCTCTTTTGTTGCTTTGTGGACTTTAGAAAGGCTTTCGATATGGTTCCTAGAAATAACCTATGGAATAGATTAGAAGAGCTAAATGTTCCTTTCGAGCTAAGAGCGGCCGCTATAAGGTTATACGAGAATGTAATTGCCAAGTTAAAGAGCAATGAGGGGTGGTTGAAAGATATTAAGTGTAATATCGGAGTTAAACAAGGTTGCCCCCTCTCCCCTACCCTATTTGGCATTTACATCGACAAGCTAGAAGGTTGTTTAGAGGAAGCAGGATGTGCTGGCACGATCTTAGCTGGGATAGTCATCATCCTTCTTCTCTATGCTGATGATATTGTTCTTCTCGCAAGGTGCCCATCTGATCTTGATAAGCAACTTAGACTTCTTAAGGATTTCTACTCTACCATGGGTATGTCTGTTAACACTGACAAAAAAAAAGTTATGATTATCAAATCCAAGAAGGACACTTACGCTAATTTTATGTATGAAAATAGTAACTTGGAGGAAGTGTCTTCTTACAAGTACCTAGGAATTGATATTCATCACAAGCTCAACTAGAACTATAGCATTCAGAAAAGGATTAATGGGGGGTGGAAAGCTTATTTTGGTCTTGAAAATAATTCTAAAACGACAAACCTCGTAATGTGGGATAGAAAGAAGTTCCTCTTTGAAACTTTAGTCACTCCTGTTATCTTATATGGATGTGAGGTTTGGGGTTGCAGCATCTCTAGAGAATCCTGGAGAAATATTGAGCAAATCCAGAAGCGTTTTATAATGTATAACCTTAAAATTAAAAGCAATACACCCTATCCTATTCTCCTTATAGAAGTGGGTCTTTCCCCCTATTGAGAGCCTAGCTATGACTAGGCTTCTGTTGTACAAGCACAAGCTCAATAGCATAGGAGACCATAGACTTCCTAAGCTAGCTTTAAATTCCAGCCAAAACCACCTAAGGCTTAAAATAGGTTGGTATAAAGACACCAGGGCCTGGTTAAACCATTGGGAGATCGACGAGAATGTTGCATTGCAAAACATTAATAACATTAAAAAAATTGTTACTTCTAAGTTCAAAGAAAAAATGTGGTGTGAGAAAGATCTAGCAGCTAAAATAAAATTAAGATATTATAAGGAGGTCGTCAACCCCACACTAGAAGATCAAAAGTATCTCTCTGTTTTAACTAGCTGAGAGAAAAAAATTAATATAGCCAAGATTAGAACGAACTCTCATGAGCTCCATAGTGAAACATGTTGTTGGACAGTTCCTAAAACACCATGGATGGAAAGGAGCTGCCATCTCTGTGAGAATATGAACATCGAGGATGATAATCACTTCCTCTTAGAGTGCCCCGCGTAAAACCACATTAGATCTCAATTTCATAATCTTTGTTGCAATATTGACCTTCCTAGCCTTTTAAGATGTCAAAATTATAGTGAGCTCGGGAGGCTTCTCTCCAATCTTTTCGAGCATAGGAATAAAATCTTAAATCAAACTAAATAACTCTTTTCTTTAGGTCTAATATACCAAAGATTGGTCTCAGTGGACGTTAACCATTATCATCATCATCATCATAAAATTTTAAATAAAATAAATTATTTTACTTATAGATTATTATTATTATTATATTATAAATTATAATTATAATTCTATTATATAAAAATAATTTTTTTTTCCAAATAAATATTTTAAATTTTTTAATAAAACTTAAATCATAAAATTTCAAACATAAAAAGCATATCTCTCTAAAAATAACTTAAAAACTTTACCATAAAATCAATTCAAACTAAATATCGCATTAACCTTTCCTTAAGTATTTAAAATATTTATACTAATAACAAGATAAAATTTATTTGATTTTCATTGAAATAAAATAAAATAATTATATATAGTATTAGTAAAGTATTAGTATTAATTATTTTAAAAAAAATTTTATAGAAATATATCTGGAGATAATTCAGTGGTTATCTGAAAAATGTGAGAATTTTTTATAACTAAAAACTTCAATTAAATCCCTATTGTTATCTTTATTACCTGAAGTTTAAAAATAAAAAACATTTGTATTTGAAATATTAAAGTTTCCTTTAAGTAATAATAATCCTAGTCATTAAAATGTTTAAATAATATTTAATAATAACTATCTTTAATGTGATTTCACAATTAAGATTTGGTTGGATTATATATATATATATAGCAAATTTAAAATTTTATTATTATTTATAATCTAAAAATTAAAAGAAATATATCTTATTATATTTTCCTTATATAAATAGGTTTTGCCTATTGAGAACATAATTATGACTAATACCTAATATATAAGAACAAGATAAATAACATGGAAGTCAATATGTTTCTAATATTGATTCAAACTCTTAGTCAAAACCACTTACAATTTACGTGGAGTTGACACCAAGATACCAAGACTTGGCCTTCAAATATTTAGGAAGATAAAATTAAAGAAATTACTTTGCAATATTCAAAAGATATTAGTTCCATAGGGGTGTTGGACAATTCTTAAAACCTCATGGATCAAAAGAACTTGTTATTTTTGGGACAACAAAAAAATTGAAGATAAAAAGTGCTTTATCTTAAAATGTCTCACATACATTAAATCATATCTTTAAAATATTTGTTATAATATTAACTTTCCTAATATTTTAACTCATCAAAATTATAATAATATTGAAACATTTTCCTTAAATCTTTTCCAACATAAAAATAAAATTTTAAAATACTTCATATTATTTTCTTATTTTTTAAAATTTTGATAAACTAAATTTAATTGCAATATATATTTACCACCACTCTTATCAATATTATTAAACAATGTAACTTATATTTTATAATTACAATTTTTAATTTTTTAAAAATAATAAAATAAATGTCTATTATTAAGTAAAATGAGAAATAGCTATACAAAATTTGACAATACTTTAAATTTCTAAAATATAATCATTTCCAAAGACAAAATCCATATTTCCCCATTTTTCCATAATATTAAAATATGACCATTTTTTCCATTTTTTCGACCATGTGCATATACTATTAAAATGACTTTGCCTCATCCAACTTTACAACTTGGAATTCTTAGATGGTCCTCAATATGGAACATGGGCAACTTATATTAATTACACATATTGAACACCAATTATGGGATGAATTTGGTAACATGTGGACTTAATAATTATGTTCTTATCTAGCAAAGATAAGAACATCCCCCTAAGTTAATAAAAAACATCTAAAGTCAATAAAAGTTATAAAAAATGCAAATATATAGTTTTTAAAACATAACAACAACACATAAATGTGATTTAGTGGAGTGAGGCCAACGCATAGATGAGAACATCATTCCATACCTCATCTCAACCACTTGAAGTTTCCACATATATTTTTTAAATAATCTCTCTTTCTCTACTTTTTAAATGTGTGATGAGTGGTGGAGTTTGACAAGGAGCGTTACAATAATTAAATTCAATTGTCTTGTATGAACATATTTAATAAATGTGTCATTGTCTTCTAACTATGAACATGTTTAGAAGACAATGTGCATTGTGAAATTCATAGTTATCGCTCCTCGAGATGACACCCCATCGAGGATGACAATGTCCAATTCGTAGTTATCACTCCCATCGAGATTACTATGTTCAACTAAGCAAATGGTCCTACCAAAAGATTTGGTTTGTGATTTATTGAAATTTAAAATTAAGTTTGGATAATTATAGATGTGTATATGAGTTAGTTAAATTTAATGATTTTACGTTGAAATTGAGTAAAATGGAGTTGAGACTCATACAATTTGAGTGGGAATAATGGTTAAGAGCATGTGTTTCCTCTTAAGAGATCACAATTTCAAAATCAGATGAAGGTATAGTATGTATGTCTTCGTAGACTTAGTAGTCAAATCGTTACGCGGCGGTTGGTGCCTTGTCCCACAAACAAGAGGGTCTCATACACCAATTTGGTGTTTGGCTTGATCGTTACCTTAAAATTGGATAATAATAATGAGTGAAAAATAAATATCATTGAATGTGATGTTCTTCTTTGTGGTTTATTATATTGGAAAGATTTCTAGATATATATTGACATGATAATTGAGTAAGTATACATTATCTTAAATAAATGTTCATAATTAATGTTGGGTATGAATTTTGTTATTTAACAAATTTGGAGATGCATGTTATTTGACCAATAGATTTAGATTTATATATATATATATATGAAATTGTTCTTAAGGTTTTCTTTAATGGATACATTTAAATAATAGAGTGTAATGCATTCGAACATATACATATGTTTGTATAGGTAGAAAACTATGTTAACCTTTGTATATTTTTTTGGAAAATTTCTATTGATAATTTACTGAAAGGTATATTGGATGTGTTTGAATGACGTGTAGACTTATAATTAATGGAACGTTGGAAGCTTGCAGAGTTTTAATTGGTTTGAAAAGTGTATTAGTGTTAAATTCACTTAAGCATTAGTATTGGCAATTTTATCAAGTATCCCAGGCTTGAAACCCGTCTAAGAAGTAAAGTCATTTTTGTATAATCGTTGATGATTGGAAATAGAGAATTTTCCACTCAATATTGCACTAAGAATATAGAATGTTATGTATTTCAACAAAAGATTCATGTTTATGAGATGCACAAGCCACAACCATACCCTTTATGGATCATATGGTATTATAGTGATTGAATTTTTTACCTTGAATAAGCTATAGCAGTTTGAGGAGAGAAGGAGTGGACATCAAATCATTCCAACCTACTTGTAGAGGCATGAAAGAGGGTGGAAAAGGGGGGGTTTTGCGACCCAAAACTACACTAGCACTTGGGAGACCAAGCAAACAAATTGACAATTATAAATACATGATCATTTAGAATATGGGAGAAGAAGAAACATGGTTTTTTAACATTTGGAGAATTGAGTCCACAAATTTATGGCATCAAGAGAAAGTAGAGATGAATCAATACTAACATCAGAGGACCATACCAATGTCTAAAGAGGTAAAGAACTAACAACTACTTTCCCGTGGTTATGAATGAAGTTTTGAAACTGCTCCTGGACGTCCAAAGAATTGCAAAAGGTTAGTAAGAACACTCAAGAATGAGCATAATCCCTTACATTGTGCCTCAACGAAACAAAACTAGAGAGAGAGTGTTGGAAAAGAACACAACTTGCACCTTTGAGTTAAAGCTTTTGGGAACCAAAAGCCTCTAAATGGGGAGGTCTAATCCAAAATGGAATCAAAATATTTGCTCATCCAAACTTAGTAAACTAAAGTTAGGAAAAATTTGCAATTAGCAATCAACTTGAAGACAAAAGATTAAAAGGCCTCAAGAAGGTGAAGTGAATTGCCTTGATGGTTGGCATTTTGGGGTATTTCTAATAAAGAGAATTATTACTTAATGGGAACCAACTAGAGGGCAAATTTAAGCTTGGGAAGAAGAAGGATAGTACTAAAAAATAAAGGTAGAAGAGGTGGCTTTATCAAAGATCAGGGAATGAAGAAGCCATTGAGCTTGTCCATGCACGAGAAAAACATTTCCCATGAAGAAAATCCATTTACCAAACACTGCTAATGAGTATGAATGCATTGAAATCTCATGTTAGAGTTCATAGCTCACCCTTATAATAATCCTCTTAACAAATTTCAAATTCCATTGAATGTTTATTTTCTCATTTGGATTCCCAAGGTAAAAAATTCTTTATTGTTTTGTGGTATTTAAATTCTTCATCGTTGATGAATAGTAATGTGATTTCTTGGTTTTGAGTATGTTAGTCAATTTCTTGGTTTTCCCATTTAGATTATTTGTATCATGTGAATAAAAGACAATATTGGGTATTGTTCCAAATATATATAGCAATGAAATTTCCCTTGGACACATTCAAATAACAAAGTGCTAATCTATTGAAGTATATACATATACTTATATAAATATATATATTAATTTCTATTTATTCTTTAAGTGAATTTTTAATTGATAAATTTCAGAAATATATATTGAAGGTATAAAAAATTATATATAATTAGATAAAAATGGAAAGTCAAATTAAGAAAAAAACTTGCAGTCTGAAACTAGCAGATCACTGGTGAGAAGAGCTACACGTGGAGACTTCCCAAGCAGTATCGCTCTATTCCATTGATAATAAAATCATAAATAAATAATATTGCATTCAATTTAGGGATATCAAAACTATCACCTAGAAAATAGGAACTAATTCTAAACTAAGACACACATACAACCGTGAAACAAACTTTCTCTGTTAATTTCAACTCTCCCCCTAAATGGAGAATGATTCACTTGCACACCTAACATGTCTCTAAACAATTCAAATTTGAACTTCCCAAGAGGCTTGGTGAAGGTATTAGCTGCATTTTCAAAGGTGTTACAATATTCAATAAAAATCTCTTTGGATTGAACCTTTTCTCTAACAAAATGAAATTGAGTATTTGTATGTTTTGTGTTTTTATGAAAAACAGGATTATTTTCCAGCTTGATTGAACTTTGGTTGTCACATTTAATCATCATAGAATCCATGTGTTCTTCTCCTGCATCAAGAATAATTCTTATCAACCGAATTGCTTCAAAAGTGGCTACACATACAGCTTGATACTCTAATTCTGCTGATGATAAATCTATAGTACTCTGCTTTTTACTGCACCAAGAAATTACTCTGGGCCCAATATTGAAAGCATACCCTATTATATATCTTCTATCATCCAAATTTCCAACCCAGTCTGAATCTAAATAACTTGACAGTTTAACCTAAAAATAATCATTATATTTAATGCCAAAAATTATGGTTCCTTGAAGATAACTTAAGACACCTTTTTCTTCCACCTAATGATTTTCAAGAGGTTTTGTCATAAACCGACTCAACACACTAACTGAATATGCTAATTCAGGTCTGGTTGTAGTCAAATAAATCAAACTTCCAACCAGTTGTCTGCACAATGTAGCGTCCACCTCTTTAGAACCATCATCACCTTGAAATTTAACATTCTATTGTATAGGTACTGAAGCAACTTTACACTAATCCATTATGAATTTCTTCAAAAATTCCCTAACATACTTTCCTTGAGTAACAGAAGTCTATCTAGAATCCCTCCATAATGCAAGACCCAAACAATAATGCAGTTCTCAAAGGTCCTTCATTTTAAATACTTGTGACATATGCACTTTAATTTCTTCAACCAATTCATCAGAATTTCTAGTAACAATTAAGTCATCAACATATAAGGAAATCAACGCAATTTCCCCCTTTGAATCAAATTAGGTATACAAATTTGGATCATTTTTACTTCTCTTATAACCATGTTGTAATAAGAAAGAGTCTAATTTCTCATACCAAGATCTAGGAGCTTGTTTCAACCCATACAATGCCTTCTTTAATTTACAAACCAAGTGTTTGTGCCCATTTTTAATGAACCCTTCAGGCTGTGTTAAATATAATTATTCTTTCAATTATCCATTTAGAAAATCATATTTCACATATAGCTGGTGTAAGCTTCAATGGTACTTTTTATTTAGATCTATTAACATCCTAATAGTATTTAACTAAGCTACAAGATAAAAATTCTCCTCATAATCAATCCCTTCTTTCTGTGAGTACCCTTTGGACACCAACCTAGCTTTATACTTGTATACAATACCATTTTCTTTGAACTTAGGTTTATATAACCATTTACAACCTATGGGCTCTTTTACTTTTGGTATTTCAACTAATTCCGAGGTTTTATTTTTAATTAAGGACTCATACTCTTCTATCATAGTTGACCTCCATTCATCATACTGATTTTCTTCATTATAATTCATGGGCTCAACAAAATTTAAAATATTAATCATAAGAGCATAATATTTGTACCTTGTAGGTAAGTGAGTCTATCATCCTGGTCTCCTTGGTAGTGGACTTGCCTCAATTTTTTCTTGTCTAATTTCTTGCTCACCTCTGAAAGGACTTCGACTGTTGAATGTATCCACATCACTAGATTCCTCTTTCTACTATTGTTGCTATAAATGACTGTTTTTGGCTTCATCATAGTTGTCATCAATCACTAAAGGCATATGTCACTCCTCATAACTTATGTTCTTATTCCCTTCATCAACCTTCTCATGGAAGATAACATCTCTACTCATAAATACCTTGTGAGCAGATGCATTAAACATATTATATGCTTTGAAATTAGAACAGTTGCCTACAAATATGCATTTTATAGCTTTAGCATCCAATTTCTTCCTATCTCCCTTAGGAATGTGTGAAAAAACCTCTAGAACCAAATACTCTCAAGTGATGGAATGCATGTTTAAAACCATACAAAGACTCAAATGGAGTCTTGAGATCAAGACACCTAGTTTGGCTTTTGTTCTTTAAGTAAACTGCAGTACTAATTTCTTCTACCCAAAAATCATTGGATAGGTTATTACCTTTCATCATGCTACATGCACACCACCAATGTTTTGTTCTTTCTTTCTACAACCCCATTCTGTTGTGGAGTGCGGGGTACTGTAAACTGTTGTGTAATTCCATGGTCTCTGCAATATTTGATTAATTTCCCAAGTTTTTGTTCACCTCCTTGATTTGAGCGGAGAATTTTAATGACTTTCCTTGTATGCTTTTCAACTAAATTTCTAAATTCTTTAAAATAATCGAAAGTATCACTTTTCCTTGTAAAAAAGTATACCCAAGTATACCTTGTGCACTCATCAATAAATAACAAGAAATAGTAAGCTCAACCTAAAAACCTTTTCCACATAGGTCCATAAATATCAGTATGCAAAAGTTCAATTATATCTTTCTTTCTCCTATTTAAGCTAGAGGGAAATTCATCCATGTGTGTTCTTCCAAGTGCACAGCCTTCACAATCAATATGTTCATTTATTAAAATAGGAATTCCATCAACCATACCTTGTTTCTACAGCAAAAATAAGTCATGAATATTTATGTGACCAAAACTTTGATGCCAAAGATTTTATGTTGTCATAGTCGTTGAATTTAAACTTTGATGTGGCATGCTTGTAACATTCAACTTATATAGGCTTCCAACTCTTACTCTTGATGAAACCGGCTTCTGATGATACAAGAAATCCTTTACAATATAGTAAGTTTTGAAAACATATACCTTTAAGTTCTGATTTGTAATCATGGGGATAGAGATCAAATTATTTTTAATACTAGGCACATACATGACATTCTAGATGCGACTAATATTACAACTAGGCAATATCACATGAATATCTCCATACCCTTTAATTTGATATGCTTTGTCATCTCCCAAGTAGATGTTAGCACCTGATCTAGGTGGATATTGGTCACCACCCACCTATTCCACTTGGATCCCCACTATTGTTTATTTCAGATTTTCAGTAACTTTCCTTAATTGTAGCACAGTTTACTATTTTTGGTATTTTTTCGGGTTGTGAACTCTGGAGCCATTTTGAGGCCCTAAATGATGCTTTTTGGGAAAACCGGGACCAATATGGGTCTCTGACCATTTTTTGTCACTTGAAAGTTGTATTCCTTGGACATATATTTCTAACGAGGTATTGTGCGCATCAAATAGAGATCACATTTCAAATTTACGTCTCTAGGAAGTTGATGTACCAATTTACCCAAACGGGGCCCATAGTTTTGGTGCTTCATCTCCTAGGGTTAGGTTTTTGGATATTTAGGGTTTTACCATGTTGTTCAATAATAAAAAGGCCCTTGAACCTCATTGTAACACAGTTCAGAGGTATGTAGCCACCACATCACTTCTCAGAGATAAGCTACCATCACCCGAGCTAGTTTATTTCCATACTCTCTGTAAGCTTATTTTATTTATTTGATATTAATGAAATGAAGTATATTTCTGCTGCATCTCTATGCTTATGTTTATTTTTTTATTTTATTGTGTTCCTGCATAAATCTAGATCAATGGTATTAGAGCAGTCTTCTCTTTCTCGATCTTTATTTGCATGTCCCCAACAAGATTAGGGTCTAAGGAATTAGGGCTCGATCTGGTTGAACCTTTGCAAGATCAACCTCACAAACCCTCATGACCTCCCATGGCAAAGGAAAATAAAGACAAGGGAGCAAGAGATCCTATCAAAATATTTCTTGAGGAGGCCCTCTAGAAATAGAGGAACACGATGATGGGTAACTTTTCCCATATTCTTCGATGGCTACCCACCAGCGACGCATCTTCATTTGGTAGCCACTATGGAGGTGCACCTCCTTTTAAGGTACAATTTAACTTCTACATTCCCATATTTTAGGTCCAAATAGATGCAGGCATCGTAGATAGATGGTTGAATCTATTATAAGGATATTATTTGGTTCATGGCTTTTCCAATCGGAAAAATATTATTTTTTCACTCCTCAAAGTCGTCCCCCATGTCAAGGACTAGTGGGAAACCTATTGCGAGAACAAGGATGAGGGGGAATCCTCCCTATTCTCGGTCGCACACACTTGGAATTCTTTCCTAGATGTCATCAAGGAATAATACTACCTCGTGGGAATCTATGAGGACAATTACATGCAATGTACTATGTTGCAGCAACAAAGGGATCAATATGTGCATGAGCTGACGAATCTATTCCATACCATGCGCATAAAGTTGGGTATCAAAGATTTAGAGAAACATTTGGTGCTTAAGTACTGCAGTAGTCTACACAGATAAATCCATGAGGAAATGTAGTTCCTCGACATCTCCTCGCTTGGTGTAGCATACCATTATGCTACCAAGATTGAGAAGAAATTCAAATAGAAGAAGCGAGACTTTGGATCTACGAATCAGAAGCAAGAGAAAGTTGGCCCCAAACTGCAAAACAAAGGAAAAGGCCAAGGCAGTGAACTGATATGGGTGGCTGACTTTTTTTTCTATGCAAGCACCTCCCACTCAATTAAAACAAATTAAGGATCTTGCTTATACATGCATGTGCAGAATTGAATTCTTAATTCATGTGTATGTGTTTTAACTGGTTTAAGGATTTATGTGTGAAAAATTAAACATTTGTTTCAGTTGATTAAAATCATTTACAACAACCATAAATTGCAGAAATTAACCAACAACACATAACAACAAGCATAATAAAGGAGTTCACCCTCAACACTTGGGCTACGTCTCCTTGAGCCTTCGTCAATGGACTTGGCTCTTTGGGATTAAGATGGTCAATTTATTTTATAAGTTGATGCTCAACTCCAATGGTTTTTTGGACTATACCAATGGGTTTATAATACCAAAATACCCCTGGATTGACTGCTCAATATTTGGAAATGGACCTAGGCTCCCTTGGGCTTAACCTCTATGGTCAGTGTCCTTGAGCTTCCATGAGCTTCTCTGTGGCACAAACTCTCCTAGAAGTCATATTATACTCCTGAAACCTCTTATGTTATCTCCATCACATAATAATCATCCAAAATAGGTTTTTCATTCGCTCAGAATGAACGCAGGCTCCCCATTCTATGCCTCCAACACCTGGTGGCATTAGGCTCCCTGAAACTTCCCTGTGGCTAATTCAGCTCTAGAAGTCTCCAAATGATTCTGCAAAATCCATCATTGGATTTAGAAGGTTAAATATAGTCATAAATAATTATTTTTTTCCTGAGAATGGCCTCCAGCTGCCTTGGCTAGGCCTCATTCTCCTGCTGGCTCTTGGTGACCCTAGTGGCCCTTGGAACTTCTCTGAAGAAAAATCATGCTCATAAGTCCTCATTTGGCTTTGAAAACCTCACCAATGGATCTATAATGCTTGAATCAGTCAAGAATGACTCTTCCTTTGACTCAGAATGGTCGAAAATTGAGCCTCTACACTTTTTTCCAATATCTCCTAGGAAAACTCCACTAAATGTGGAGAACTCCAGTTAACTGGAGTTAGATTAGGGCTGAACGCCCAAATTTGGCACGCCCTTATCCATTCCACCAATAAAGCCATGCATTAAAAGTTATGGTTAGGGCGGTGGCCACATGTGCACCCCCAACCGTTAAGTGGCTTGACCGGAACACAACAAAATACAATTATAGAGTTTAATTACATACATACACAAAGCAACCAACAAGACTCTTTATAAAAGAATTCACATAGCCTTAAACAACTTACATACATGTGAAATAGGGTTCTCGGGTCCCACAACATGCAACCAATCACAACGCATCACAAATCACTTTTCCACAAGTTTAACTTGGTACGCATAATGTTGAAACCATCATTTATACGATGTGCGCTCATGTGTAATGCCGACACGTGGCTCCCCTCACTGCATTTCATATTTCAACTTTACCGCATCACAACCAATTTAACATATCTTTCAAACTCTTAGCTTCTGAATATTGCAATTTGCGAAATCGCTTTTCTGGGTGCTGCAATATCTGTCGTTGGTTTGTTTCTCGATCCAACGATCTACATTATATCTTCGTCTTCTCACTTCGCATTGCAGGTTAAACAATTTAACTTGTGAAACTATTTAACGGTAAACTCGGTTCTGTGTGATGTGCGATGTTTCTCAACTGTGATGAGATCTCTCCCGTTGATTGGTGTCAGATCCACGATCCTCGCTATCGCTTCATTTTGCGGCTTTCTCTTACTGTCCATTCCACCTTCAACATTCCACGACTGTGCAATCCCCGATTCTATATGCAGAGTTCAAGACTCCATGGCAGCCACCAATTCGAATCCCACTCTTCTGGTCGATCCGGTTTTGAACCTGTTTGTCATTTCGAACCCAATCCTGTAACTTTGAATTTTGAGAAAATCCTTAGGCCCTGATCCCAATCTGATCACTCCTTCTCACTGACGGGATTTTGGACCCAAAAAAGCTGATTATTACCTTCTTTGAGCTTCAACACTCTGCTACTTTCAAGTTATATCAACTATTTTTTCTTGACAAGTCTCTTTGGCAATCACCCTGACATGCCTTGCACCGCAACTGGTTATGTCTCTTGACCTCTGCTCTTTGGATGTTGCTAACCCACTTCAGCATTGTTGGTTGCTATAAACTGATGCATACCCTACTACACCACTTTTCTCTCTATGTGTTTGGAAAAATTTTAGCCTTCCCACTGAGAATGAAGTTCCTCTTGCAACTATGGCATACAAGCCTTGTCTTGGAAATCCACTTTCCAAATTAAGCTCGCAAGATGAGTGAACTCTTGTCATCAATAAAAACACCATCTTATTTTGCAATGGCTGCAAAGAACCTTGCATCTTGTCCACTTCTTCACTGAATGGACCAAAACTTCCTGCAACATCTTGTCACAAGAACACGATCAATCTTGAAAATAGAATCTTATGAAAGAATTGAAATGAAGACCACCTCTTTTTGCTTCTTCAAAGCACTGATTGTCTTCTTCCTGTAACATCACATACATGGTGATCCTCTTGCACATTGGTGTATCCATTTATCGACTCACAATCGACAAACACCCTCGACTAAAACATAAGTCATGAAACATGTGACATCAACAACAAGTTGACATGAAATATGCAATACAATTGACACAAGTCAACAAACATGTGTGTGACACAATCGATACAAGTCGATAAACATGTGTGAAACACAATCGACACAAGTCGATTTACAACATGATACATATTGACAACACTCGTGCATGTATCTATTTACAATTAAATTATCACAGGTTCTCTATTTACACATACAAAATCTCATGCATATGTACACTTTTCAACTCTCTGTTTCAAGTACAAATAAGTAATTAACCCCAAAACATATGGGTGATCATAAGAGCTGAATTGAATGATAAATTTCTGCAACATAAATGAGTAACATACTCATCTTTTACACCATCTTGGTGAAAATTTGCAACAAATAGAAATTCCTTCAATTGAATGACATTCACATGCAATCTTGCATCATACAAGTTGTGATAATCTGCTACGACTTGTTATAATTTCAACAGAAATTAAGGCATACATCAGGCTGAAATTTGCATCTATGTACAAAGTAAATGCATGCCTTACTTGGTCAAGAAATCAAGCCATTTGTTGCCAACCCACTTCAATGGCGATTTTTCCTACTGAACATCTTCTTCTTGTGAATCATCTAGACTCACATCAATGATGGAATCACTGGTCACATTCTCACCAGTATTTTTATCCTCTTGCTTCATGTGCTTGGGATGAGTGGTTGGATGAAGTGTCCAACATTGGGCAATGAGATGTCCCTTTTTTGGGAAATGTGTGCAAATATTTTGCATCTTTTGTACAAGTGTCCTTCGCTTCAACTATTTCCTGTATTCTTTCATTATCTTCCAACATTTTGAAACTTCATGGTTACATAAACGACAATAGGAACAAAAAATATTTCTCCCATCCATGCATACAGAATTGTCATGTTTAACATAGTCATAAACAACATGATTATGAGAAGAACTATACCTTAAATGTTGCTTTGAATGTCCATCTTTTTCACCTTCTTGAGAAGATGAACTTGAAGAGGTTCCAGCTCTCTTTTGAAGACCAACAACATTGTTCATGTCCTTAGAGCTGTCACAAATCTCTTGCTCGCCATAAGTTGCATGTCTACAAGCATCTTGCTACAACATGGGTTTCAATAAATTGCATTCATCTTGATTACAAACTTTTCATGTTTTAGGTTTTGAACCTGCAACAAAAGTCCTTATTGGAACTATTTCAAGTGCCTTCGTGGCTTTAGAGCTTTCTGCATAAAGTTGTCCATAGCCAAGACCCAAATACTTAGGCCTTTCCTCAACCATGATTGGCTCAACTATGCCTTGTTCATGTTTTCCTAATCCTTGACCTTCATATCCCATTTTCATCATCAATTTGGACCTTATTCCTCTAGTGTGTTTTTCAAAAGAACCTACACATTTATCTTGAAAGGAGATTGAAGACAAACTTGAATTATTTACCTCTTCTTCAAGCACATGCTTAGCTAAGTCTTATTTTGCATCATGGAGTTGAATCTCCATCTAATGCATATTTTTAAGAAGTTTTTTCTTCTCTTTCTTCATGGCAACCAATTACTCTTGAAGTTTAGTGCTCTCCCTTACATCTTCATACAACTGTTGCACCATATCTTTCATGATGTGAAAGTCTTGTTTCATATATTTATCAAAGAGTATTGCAAAGGAGGATGGTTTAGAATCACCACTTGATGAAGTTTCCATCACAATTGTAATGAATGAAAGAGCTTCACAAAAATTCAGAAAGCTTCAAAAACAATTTGGTTGTAGATTCAAGCTCTTCTCTACAACTTGTATCTCTTCTTCAAGCAACCTCTTTTGCAAACAATCCATCTTGTGCTTCAAGGGTTTCCTTGAGGTCCTTTGCGTAAGGAGGATGCTTTTAGCCTTCTTCCTTATTTTCCACTTTTGGACTTAGCTAGCAGTAGCTCCCCTTCACCTCTAGCAAACTCTAACTTGTAAGCATCAATCAATTTGCAAACAGTTAAATTCTTTGCACTGTTAAAAACCCTTCAAGTTAAACAAGAAAGCAAGAAACCTTGTGCTCTATCAAGAAAGAAACCTAGTGCTATGATACCAACCTAATCTGATATGGGTGGCTAAATTTTTTTGCTATGAAAGCACCTCCCACTCAATTAAAACAAATTAAGGATCTTTCCTATACATGCATGTGTGGAATTGAATTCTTGATTCAGGTGTATGTGTTTTAACTGGTTTAAGGCTTTATGTGTGAATAATTAAACATCTATTTAAGCTGATTAAAATCATGTAAATCAACCATAAATTGCAGCAAATTAACCAACAACACATAACAACAAACATAATAAAGGAGTTCATCCTCAACACTTGGGCTACATCTCCTTGAGCCTCTGTTAATGGACTTGGCTCTTTGGGATTAAGTTGGTTAATTTATTTTATAGGCTGATGATATACTCCAATGGTTGTTTGGAATATACCAATGGGTTAAAAATACTAAAATACCTTTGGATTGATTGTTCAATCTCTGGAAATGGACCTAGGCTCCCTTGGGCTTGACCTCTCCGGTCGGTGTCTTTGAGCTTCCACAAGATTCTCCGTGGCACAAACTCTCATAGAAGTCATATTATACTCCTGAAACCTATTCTAATATATCCAACACATATCAATCATCCAAAATAGGTTTTTCATTCACTCAGAATGAACTCAGGCTCCCCGTTCTATGCCTCCAACACCTGGTGGCACTAGGCTCCCTGAAAATTCCCTGTGGATAATTCAGCTCTATAATTCTCCAAATGATTCTAAAAAACACATAATTGGATTCAAAAGGTTCAAGATAGTCAGAAATGACTATTGGTTTCCTGAGAATGGCCTCTGGCTGCCGTGGCTAGGCCTCATTCTCCTGCTAGCTCCTGGTGACCCTCGTGGCCCTTGGAACTTCTCTGAAGAAAAATCACACTCATAAGTCCTCATATGGCTCTAAAAACCTCACCAATGGCTCTATAATGCTTGAATCATTCAATAATGACTCTTCCTTTCACTCAGAATGGTCGAAAATTGAGCCTCTACACTTTTTTCCAATATCTCTTAGGAAAACTCCACTACATGTGGAGAACTCCAGTTAACTGAAGTTAGATTAGGGATGACCGACAAAATTTGGCACGCCCTTATCCACTCCACCAATAAATCCGTGCATTAAAATTTATGGTTAGGGCAGTGGCCACATCTGCACCCCCAAGCGTTAAGTGGCTTGACCGGAAGATAGCGAAATACAATTACGGAGTTTAATTACATACATACGCGAAGCAACCAAAAACACTCTTTATAAAAGAATGCACATAGATTTAAACAACTTACATACACGCAGAATAGGGTTCTCAGGTCCCACAACTCACAACCAATCAAAGCGCATCGCAAATTTCTTTTCCACATGTTTAACTTGTTACCGATAACGCTAAAACCATAATTTATGCGATGTGCACTCGTGCGCAGTGCCGACACGTGGCTCCCCTCATCGCATTTGATATTTAAAATTTACTGCATCGCAACCAATTTAACATATATTTCGAACTCTTAGGTTTTAAATATTGTGATTTGTGAAATTGATTTTCCGGGTGTTGCAATCTCTGTCATTGGTTTGTTTCTCGATCCAATGATCCACGTTATATCTATGCCTTCTCATTACCATCGCAGGTTAAAAAATTCAACTTTCGAAACTCTTTAATGGTAAACTTAGTTCTGTGCAATGTGCGATGTTTCTCAACTGCGATGATATCTCTCCCGTTGATTGGTTCTAGATCCACGGTCCTCACTATCGCTTCGTTCTACGGCTTGCTCATACTGTCTATTCCACCTTCAACATTCCACGGCTGTGTATTCCCTGATTCTATATTCAGAGTTCAAGACTCCATGACAGCCACCAATTAGGATCCCACTCTGTTGGTTGATCTGGTTCTGAACCTGTTTTCTGTTTCAAACCTAATCCTGTAACTTTTTATTTTGAGCAAATCTTTAGGCCCTGATCCCAATCTGATTAGGCGGGGCAGCCGAGGACAACCTGTCAAAGCCGCAAGAGAAGAACAACCCCATGAAGCTAAATAAGGAAACAAGAAAGTGGTGTGAGTTCCATAAGAGCTCCACTCACAACACAAGTGAGTGTTTGGCCAAGCAGTCAGTGGTGGCCGAGTTGAAGGATTTTGAATCAAATGCATGTTTCGACTCTGAGTCAGAACCCGACAGGGGGAATGACAACGAGAAACATATTATTGATGTGGAGCCCAGTGCCACCATTTTCACCACCAAGATCTAGAATGAAGAACCCGAAGATACAGAGAAGGGGGAGCACCTCTTCCATTCCCAAATGTGGGTGAAGGGTTCCCCACTACAGCTCATTATCGACGACGGGAACCAAAAGAACCTCATTTCAGCAGAGGTCGTGAAGCAGTTGGGCTTGTCGATCACAGCACACCCTCAACCATACTTTTGGAAGAGAAATGTTGTGAATGAGTCTCAGCCTCACGCTGTTATTATTTCTTTTGGTAATAAGTTGTGCAGGATATCAGAGGGAGCTCTACTTGAATGGTTCATGAGGCACAATACTTGCTAGTTTTTTGCAAATGGCGTATGAAGCTAAGTGGGTTTGATTTTGGGAAAAAATCCACAGTTAAGTGCGCTTGAACCAGAGTCTATATGGAATGGGTGACCTCCAGGGAAGTTGATGCAGGAGCATCCTGCCTGGTTTTTATTAAAATATTGTGTAATTAGGGGGTGATATATTTATAAATTATAATGCTCATTTTTAATAAATTAAGAGAGAAAAATGTAAGTGTGGGGATTATTGTAAATATTCTTTAAATAAATTAATGATATGAGAGGATTTAAATTAGGTCGATAATCTAGGGATTAGGAATTTCTTAAATAGGACTTAGTTGAGTCCAAAAAAAGAATAAATATAATTTAGATTTTAGTTGAAATTTGTGTGGAGGAAATTATGGATTGGAATAAATTCATTATTATGTATAAATATGAGGAGTGTGTGAGGATGGAAAACAGTGAGGAATATAGAGCGAGAGAGAGAGATGGTTTGAGAGCCTTTGTTAAAGGGTCGAGAGCCGAGAGGCCATCCATTGTAATATTCGGCCAAGGAATTTCTTATGTTATTATATATCAGTATTTTTTTTGTATGGATGTCTTTTCTTTATGTATATTTTAAGCTGAATCAAATGTAGTTTTAATGAAGAGTTTTCTTGAGTATTTTCACGCTGAAGGAAGCACGCACGCTATTATATGCAAGGATTTGTTTTATAGCAGAATCCTGGCATCATTTGGTGTCAGAGCCTGACAGACAGGATTAGGTGTTTTTTTTTTTTTATCAGAGCCACCGCTACCAAAAGTAAAATTAAGAAGCTGGAGACAAAACGGAGAGGCAGCGGCCATCGTTGGTGGACGCAGTGGAGTGCTCTAGAGACTACTAGCACAATCGAAGGTCGAAGATGGTGGATTTGTGTGTCGCACCCTTGGCAGAATGGTGAAGGGAGACTTTCATAGTCTGCAAGATGCGGTTGAATGTGCGATTTAAAGTTCTAGGAATCTGCGTAAGATGTTAAAGACAAATCCGTGGAGTAATGGTGATGGAAACGGTTGATATCTGTATTAACAGACAACGTTATTCCGAAATAATACAATCCGTTTAACATCGTTTTAATTGGTCATGGTTGCTTGAAGGCTGTGTGATGATATGTGCAGCCAGTGGTCTCAAACAAATGCAGCGTTTAATTTCTTAAGCAGATACCAAGTTTGACAGTCACTATGAAGCTGTGTTGGATTTTCCCATGAGATTGCAGAGGTGTTAAACGAAAGTTTCCCGTGGGGTCGAGGTGATGGGCAACATTTAGTATATGTCTTATGGACAGTCCAGTCCGATATACATAGTCACGTGAAGTAGTGTGCGAAACTATAGGAAATGTTAAATGCAATTTTCATGGATTGTTGGTGAAAGGCGTTTGGTTTTATGTGTTAGCAAGATATATATATATATATAGAGAGAGAGAGAGAGAGATATATAGATATATATATACACACAAACTTCGTTCCAATATGAATACAGTCGACTTGACATTAGATTTCCTGGGTGTAATTGCGTTGATCCATGTGTAACGGCTTGTACCAGTAGTAGCATAAATAAAGCAACTTTTGTCCCTAAGCAGTTTTCCAAAACTGGTATTGTGTTTTTCCATGTTGGTAATGCCTTTAACGCATCAAACTTAGTTATCTTCACATTGTTACATTTGCATTGTGACAGATAGTAAAGAATTCTTTAATGGTTTTTTTATCAACATTTGAAATGGAATGGTATTGCGTGGATTAATTGTTGCAAGAAGAATTGACTAGTGGGTTGATACGTAGAGGAGTTACAGAGAAAGAGATCTCTATTTGTAGAGACTACATGTCGAAATTGGTGGGGTCATTGTGGAAGCCTGAAACATTGTTGACTGAGTTATATTGTTGAGTGATATTCCTGTGTGGATGACTTGTGTTGGCAGCGATTGCAATAATGCAACATTGTCTTCCAGATCAGTGACTTATATGAAGGTGGAGTTGGGCATGAATTTAAGCCTATCGGTGATTTTTTTGAGTTGTCGAGCTATTTGAAGTTTGATTTTTTTGAAGAAAAGCCTCGCTGTGATTTCGAAGCAAAGTATTGCTTCATACAAATGGTCTCACAATGTTTTTTTTCCCCTTCTTTGATCCACTTGTTAGAGGGGTTAAAATCGCTTTAGAGTCTTGATGACAAAAAATATGAATTGGAGTGGTGCAGCGGAATTATGAGTCAAGGGCAAAGGTATAACTAAGCATGTTATGTGTTGAAATTTTGGGTTTTATTAACCAAAATTGAAATTATAAATAAGTATTTTTGCGGAGATGATTTATATATATGTCAACATGCAGTTCAAAATTAAAGTGAAAATATTGTAAATGCGGAGGTATAAGGTTTTATCATCACAGTAGCTTTAAAGGAAATTAAGTTTCACTTAAATAAATGGAAAAGGAGAATACGCTAATCCTGGGTGATATTAAGAGAAACATGCATTTTTATATGAGGTGGTTTATTATGCATAGTGTGGGTTCTTCGTAGTTTTGGCCGAGTCATTTTGAACCAAAGCTTGTAGTTGGAATGGGAGAATTCTTTTGATTTGTGTTGAAAACAAAAGCAAACCAAATTGCTTGATTTTGTAGAATATTTGTTTTTACCATCATGTGACGACATCTAAGGAGGTGTTATTCAGGATGGGCACAATGTATGAGTTGTACATTATTCGTCAAAGAGGTTGAAATATGAATAGCTTGTTCTCTGTACATAGGTGAAGAGATGTGAATTGATGTACAATTTATAATGTGCAGTTGTATGGTGCACGGAAGTACAGGGAAACTGTTTGTGTTAAGATGATGAGCAACTTGAATGAAGGGCATGTGAATGTTCACAGTGAAAAATACGAAACATAAGAGTGGAATCCAGAGAGTTCAAATTGCAAAGAGAAGGTTTATTAATAACCTTAATGGGAGCATAAGGTATGATAATTCAGAAAGGTATTTATGAATGTTGAAAATTGAATGGTTTATTTATTTTCACCATAATATAAATCTTGGGAACATGGATTGCATTTCAAGTTAAAGGCTTCAGTATCATGTGAAATGATAATGGGAAACTGATGATATTTTCATGAGAATGGAGTATGAGAGAGAGCGAAGATTTTGCATCCTAAAAATGTATTAGGGGTGTATGTTCGTTGGAAGATTGTATAACTTGAATTAAGTCAAAATATCCACTATCATAATTATTGGGGGCAAGCCTTGAAGTCAAAACATATGTTATGGTCAAATGAAAATTTGGATAGCTTGAGTTAAGATTGAATTATTGTACAAGAGGGTGTATTTTTCATCCAAGATGAAAAGTTGATGTAAAGTCTGGGTCAAAAAGTATTGAATCCAGTCAAAGGTTTGAATGTAATTGGGTGCATGATCAGAGGAGCCCGACACCCAAAGAGTTTGGTAATTATAACACATGAATTACTGAAGTTATTTTTTGCAGCAAAGAAGAGCAAGAGAATTTCCCAGAGAAGATTCCAAGACAGAGAACTGAAAGTGATCAAGCGCAGGGAGAGATTTTGCATTGTTGGATGGCAAGTATGGAGGCTTGATGAAAAGGGGATTCGAATGAAATCCACATGTGAAAAAATGAAGTTCACAAAGGAGGAGAAGATGATTGTTGATAGTCATTTTAGAATATCTGATGAAGACCATAACAGAAGAAAGAAGAAGGAAAATTCCAAGGTAAATGGCATATGTGAGCAGTTGAATGATAAAGATTATGAGTGGGAGAAGGCTGAGATAACAGTTTACCTTGAATTTTTGATGGAGTTATTGCAGAGAAATGTGAAAGACCAGACACATGGTTGGTCCATGAGGAAGAAAGTGAAGTGGCAGAGACTACACGCAAAGAGGGAACAACAGGTAAATATACAGTTGACAGAAGAGCTGAGGAAGATCGAGTAGATGATAAATGTTCAAATGGGATGTGAAGAAATCAGAGAGGCTGAGTTGAAAATGGAAGTTTCCATTTGTGGCCCAGAATAGGGTGAAATTCTGGGTGAAGAGATAAATGAGAAAGATCTCATGAACTATTGGAATAGTTCAGAAGAATTGTTGACAAGAGAAGCATATGAGGCTATGAAGGCTTGTATTTTTAAAACTCATAGTTTGTGTATGTTTGTAGGATGTGCGAAATATGGTGGATAGTCTGGTGGAACTTTCACAAAGGTGAATGAAACTCTTGAGGTGAAGTGTGATGGAGAATGCCTTTCAGACGAGGAAGGTACCGATTTGTTGCAACAAGAAGAAATCATAAATGAATTCTTTTTTGGGGTAAGACAACCAGTTGAAGCTGTTATGGAGCAAAAGCATAATGAAAATGCCGAAGTGATATTCCAAGGAGGTAAAAAAATGAATTTGTTCAATGAAATTGTTGACAAAATTTTACAATGTGATGATATAGAAAACAAGATCAATCAGGAAGATTGCCAGAATAAGAATGAAGCTGGGAATGAAGGTTGTGATGAAATGATAGAAATATTTCACAGGGAAATAGAGTTCTTGGAACGATGGCTCAAAGAACCTGAAGGGGAGATGAAACTTGCAGAACCTGATCCAGAAGATATTGCAGTTACCATGCATGATAGGGATGAAATGTTTTTAACATTTATAGAGTTGAGTGAATGTTATAACTTTTCAATTAAAAATGTGACTGTAGGTACAGAAAACGACATTAACAGATATGATGTTGAACTTAGAGAAATTGAGCATAAATTATTTGGAGTTGAGATGAAAGATCAGGGGCAACAAGAAATTTATGTCCATAGAGACATAAAGGAGACAGAAATATTGATCCATCAGGATAAATATGAAAGCAACCAGTAGTTCAAAACAAGATCTACTGAAATCTAGAAAGTCGATGATGGGAGATTGGTGCTTGAAGCATCAAAAAAGGCCGAAAGGTCTTATATTTTTAAAACAAACAGTTTGTTGATGAATGCGGGTACAACATCAGATGAGAAATTTGTTGCTATAAAAGCAATCAATGACTATAGTTGTGGTCAAGAAGAAATTCTTGATTATTCTTCACTTTAGAAAGTTGAGTGTTTAGCTCAGTTGGAGATGAAAGCATTAAACAAAGAGGAATTACTCCGAGGAATTGGCAGAAGCAATTGTTGTAAAGGCCGATGGAATCCGATTAACAAAGTGAGTGACGAGTTACCAAATAGAGTTGATACTTTAAAGGACCAGCGGCAGAACAGAGTTTGGAATCCTGGAGGGAGCAAGTCGTCAATATTTGTGGTTGTCGCATTATTACAGAAAAGCGATAGACCTCATAGACAAGAGTCTATGGAAACTTCTCTACATGGGGAGTCTGATGCAAGAGCATCCTGCTTGGTTTTTATTAAAATATTGTGTAATTAGAGGGGTGATGTATTTTAATTATTTTATAAATTATTATGCTCATTTTTAATAAATTAAGAGATAAAAATGTAAGTGTGAGGATTATTGTAAATATTCTTTTAATAAATTAAGGATATGAGAGGAGTTGAATTAGGTAGATAATCTAGGGATTAGGAATTCCTTAAACGGGACTTAGTTGAGTCCAAAAAAAAGATAAATCTAAATTTATATTTTAGTTGATTTGTGTGGAGGAAATTATGGATTGGAATAAATTCATTACTATGTATAAATATGAGGAGTGTGTGAGGATGGAAAACAGTGAGGAATACAAAGCAAGAGAGAGAGATGGTTTGAGAGCTTTTGTAAAAGGTCCGAGAGACGAGAGGCCATCCATTTTAATATTCGGCCAAGGTATTTCTTGTGTTATTATATATCAGTATTTTTGTTTGTATGGATCTCTTTTCTTTATGTATATTTTAAGCTGAATCAAATGTAGTTTTAATGAAGAGTTTTCTTGAGTATTTTCATGCTAAAGGAAGCACACACACTATTATATGCAAGGATCTGTTTTATAGCAGAATCCTGGCATCAGAAGTCTTGGTTGCCTGTTGCAAGCCCCGGAAGTGTTGATTAATGTTATTTGATTCATTTCACTAGTTCCAATCCCACTTCTTCAACCCTATGAGCATCACCCAATGCAATGAGTGCTAAGTGGACTATTAAAAAATCATGATAAATTAGTCAGTTACGACTACCTCTCATGGAAATGATCATAGATGAATGAATTACTTAACGTAGTGGAATCCCAAAAAAAATGATATCTAATATAATGCACTACGAAAACCCCTCAATACTGAAATACAAAGAGTGAAGGGAGCTCTAATTGAATGGTTCATGAGGCACAATACTTACTAAGGCTTTGCAAATGGGGTATAAAGCTAAGTGGGCTTGATTGTGGGGGAAAATCCACAGTTAAGCGCACTTGAGCCAAAGGCAATCTGGGATGGGTGACCTCCCAGGGAGTCCTAGTTACCAGGTGAAAACCATGGAAGTGATAATTAACACTATTTGATTCATTTCAAAAGTTTCAATCCCACTTCTTCACCCATGTGAGCATCACCTGATGCAATTAGCGCTAAGTGGACTATTCAAAAATCATTAGAAATTAGCCAGTTACGAATACCTCTCATGGAAATGGTCATAGATGAATGACTTAACGTAGTTGAATCCCAAAAAATGATATCTAATATAATGAACTGTGAAAACCCCTCAAAAATTAAATACAAAGAGTGAAGGGAGCTCTACTTGAATGGTTCATGAGGCACAATACTTACTAGTTTTTGAAAGTGGGGTAGCAAGCTAAGTGGGCTTGATTGTGGGGAAAACTCCACAATTAGGCATGCTTGAGCTAGAGACTATATGTGATGGGTGACTTCCTAGGAAGTATTGGTTACTGGGTGCAAGCCCCAGAAGTGATGATTGACACTATTTGATTCATTTCACTAGTTTCAATCCCACTTCTTCACCCCTATGAGCATCACCCAATGCAATGAGTGCTAAGTGGACTATTCAAAAATCATGAGAAATTAGTCAGTTACGACTAGCTCTCATGGAAATGGTCATAGATGAATGACTTACTTAACGCGGTTGAATCCCAAAAAAAATGATATCTAATATAATGCACTACGAAAAACCCTCAATACTTAAATACAAAGAGTGAAGGGAGCTCTACTTGAGTGGTTCATGAAGCACAATACTTTCTAAGGTTTTTCAAATGGGGTAGAAAGCTAGATCTTTTTCGTTTGTGAGTTAAGGGATCTCCTCTATAAAGTAATTTGATCACTAAAGTTTACTAAAATATGCATACTCTACTCTCTAGTTTTAAAACTATGAAAATAAAGTAATTAAATATTAAAAAAATATTATTCTATTTGTAAGTATTTTTTAATTAACATATATATATTACAATAATTACAATAAAAAAAATATTTTAATATAGAAAAAATATTTTTTTTAATATATATATATATATATATATATATATATATATATATATATATACCTAATAAATTTAAAATTAAAATATATTTATATGTAAATATAAAATTTTAATTAAAATAAATTATTTTAATTATAACTTAAAATAATAATAATAATAATAAATATAGTTATTTTAATATTATTAGGATTTTAAATTTTATTATTATTATACTATAAGTTATAATTAAAATTATGTTATATAAATATAAATATAAATATATATATATATATATATATATTCCAAATAAATATTTTAAATTTTTTAATAAAACTTAAATCATAAACATTCAAACATACAATCCATATCTCCCTTAAAAAATAATTTAAAAACTTTACCATAAAATCAATTTAACCTAAACATCCTATCAAATAATCTACAAAAGCATTAACCTTTCCTTAAGTATTTAAAATATTTATACTAATAACAAGATAAATTTATTTGATTTTCATTGAAATAAAATAAAATAATTATATATAGTATTAGTTAAATTTATCAATTGTTAATTGTTTTTAAAATTTTATGAAATATGTCTTATAGTAGTTCAATTGGTTAATCTGAGAAATGTGAAATTTTTGTAACTAGAAAGAGCCAAATTTAAATCCCCCTATTGTGACATATCATGATCCCTTACTCTGGGTTAAAAAAATAAAAAATTACTTCTTACAAATGATTTAAAATATTAAAGTTTCCCTTAAGTAATAATGATAAATTAATTTAAATTATAAATAATATTTGATAATAACTATCTTCAATGTGATTTCACAAGTAAGGTTTGGATGGATTATATATATATGCTCGGGTTCGCAATACTTCCGCGGGTTTGCATTACCAGATATAGACAGTTTTTTGCATCTCTTTCACAAGCGTGGAGATAATTAAGCGCTTGGGTTTGCAATACTTCTGTGGGTTTGCATTACCAGATCTAGAAAATGTTTCGCATCTCTTCCGCAAGAGTGGAGATAAAAAATAGATGTTTTCTGCTCCATCGAATAGGGTTCACATATCTTCCGAACTAGGGGTTCGTAGGGTTCGATTTTCCCAACCCTGGTTTACTTCCGCAGGTTTACTTCCGCAATTTTTTTTCAAGCTCCGTGGCCTTATAAACCTGCAGTTCTTCACCTTTGGGTCTAGTATTACTCCCAGCTTCATGAAGATAATTGCCAGCCCAGTTTCGTCTGCCTCTGAGAGTTAAGATCCTTCCCATATTGTCAGTGAAGCTCCAGCTCCCACTGCGCAAGTGGTCAAGGCCTCACTGGATGAGGCCTTGAAGTTTTCTAAAAGTGCCATAATCTACTAGTTTAATGGCTTTTGACCATGGCTGATAGCTGTCCACAGTTCGATCTTAGAGGTATGGAAGCCTGTCATTTCTGATGAAATTAATATCTACCCCTGTGCTAAGGGTTTCTTTATAGTAGATTTTGAAAACTTTAAAAGTAGACAATGCATTTTAGATTCTGGCCTTTGGTTTTGGGGAAAATCGGGCCTATTCATGAAGCCATGGAACCCATCATTCGATCCCTCAATAACAGTCATAACCTCCGCACTAGTTTGGGTCAGATTGAGAAACATATCTTTGCATCTCTGGAATCTCTCCTCGCTAAAAGCCATTGGAAATGCAATTGGGAAATTTTACTGTAGGTGCCCAGAAACAAAGGAATATGTCATAACCGCCTATGCACTCATCTTTGTAGAAATGGACTTCAGCGTCGGATTCCCAACTGAAATATTCCTAACAAGCAAAGAGTATGTATGGAACCAAAAACTCGACTATGAAAGTGTCATCTTCAGATGTCGATCCTACTTTGAGACAGGCCATCTAGCCAAAAATTGCCTAAAAGTCTCCTAGAAAAATTCTGCTAGAAAGAATCACCATGGATCTACATGGTGGGAAGGAGCACAAAAGGAACATTACACTATCATCAAGGATGAATACTCTCCAGAAAACTCTGAATCACAAGAAATTAGGCAAGAAAGAAACAACCCTCAAGACAAGCAGGGGGAAAGCCCTGCCCAACAACAAAAAAATGAACTCGACAGCCCCTCAAGCATCAACAATTATGAGGATTCGAATACCGCGCAAAAGAAATCTTCATCTAGTAGCAAAGTTGATCTCCCAGATCCCGAAGATAAGGCACCAGTGTCCCAAGAATCAGAAGAGATGAAGGAAGTGCAAGATAATGGAAGTTGGAAGACCGTAGAGAAGAAAAAGAAAGCTACAACACCAATCTCGCCAAGAAAGATGAGAAGCCATACAACTAAGAACTAAGAAAATTATAGGTCTGATAGACCAAATTTTGGTCTCAGTGGTCTCAGTGCCAACCCCACTTATTTTGTAAGTGGTTTTGACTAGAGTTTGAATCAATATTAGAAAACATATTGACTTCCATGTTATTTATCTTATTCTTATATATTAGGTAGCTAGTCATAATTATGTTCTCAATAGGCAAAACCTATTTATATAAGGAAAATATAATAAGATATATTTCTTTTAATTTTTAGATTATAAATAATAATAAAATTTTAAATTTGCTTTATTTTTATCCATATATATATATATGGATAAAAATAAAGCAAATTTAAAATTGTTTTATTATTTATAATCTCAAAATTAAAAGAAATATATCTTATTCTATTTTTCTTA
This sequence comes from Pinus albicaulis, assembly GCA_034641835.2. Lineage (NCBI taxonomy): Eukaryota > Viridiplantae > Streptophyta > Pinopsida > Pinales > Pinaceae > Pinus > Pinus albicaulis. The sequence continues at coordinate 738,075,452 of CM076580.1, forward strand.
TATAAATGGATTTTTCCTATTGAGAACACAATTATATCTAGCTACCTAATATATAAGAACAAGATAAATAACATGGAAGTCAATATGTTTTCTGATATTGATTCAAACTCTAGTCAAAACTACTTACAAAATAAGTGGGGTTGGCACAAAGATGCCAAGCCTTGGCTAAATAATTGGGAGATAAAATTAAGAAATTACTTTGCAATATTCAAAAGATATTAAAAATATCATTTCATCTGAATTTAAGGAGAAATTGTAGTATGATAAAAAACTAAAAGATAAAACAAAATTAAGATAATATAAGGAGGTGATCAACCCTAAAAGTATCTCTTTGTTTTGACAAGGGTAAAGAAGAAAAATTGCATTACTAAATTAAAAATAAACTCTGATGGATTCCATAGAGGTATTGGACAATTCTTAAAACCTCATGAATCAAAAGAACTTGTTCTCTTTGAGACAATAAAAAATTGAAGATGGAAAGTGCTTTATCTTAAAATGTCTCACATACATTACATCACATCTTTAAAATATTTGTTATAATACTAACCTTCCTAATATTTTAACCTATCAAAATTATAATGATATAGAAACATTTTCCTTAAAAAATTTAAACTTAAAAATAAAATTTTAAAATAATTCATAATATTTTTATTTTTTTTTAATTTCAATAAACTAAATTTAATCTCCATGTTATCAATATTATTAAACCAACTTATATTTTATAATTACATTTTATAATTTTTTGAAAGTAATAAAATAAATTTATATTATAAACTAAAATGAGAAATAGCTATACAGAACTTGATGATACTTCAATTTCAAAAATATAATCATTTCCAAAGACAAAATCCATTTTCCCATACTATTAAAATCTGACTATTTTACATTTTATAATTTTTTGAAAGTAATAAAATAAATTGATATTATTAGCTAAAATGAGAAATAGCTATACAAAACTTGATGATACTTTAAATTTAAAAAATATAATCATTTCCAAAGACAATATCCATTTTCCCATACTCTTAAAATCTGACCATTTTTTCCATTTTTTTTTACCACGTGTCTATTAAAATAACTTTTCCTCATCCAACTTTACAACTCGGAATTCTTAGATGGTTCTCAATATGGAACATGGGCAACTTATATTAACTACACATATTGAACACCAATTATGGGATGAATTTGGTAACATGTGGACTTAATAATTATGATGGAGGAACTTCGTTGCTAGCTTATCTAGCAAAGAACAGAACATCCCCTTAAGATAATAAAAAACATCTAAAGTCACTAAAAGTTATAAAAAATGCAAATATATAGTTTTTAAAACATATTATAAAGACATAACAACAAAACTAAATGTGATTTAGTGAAGTAAGGCTAACGCATAGATGAGAACATCATTCCATACCTCATCTCAACCACTTGAAGTTTCCACATATATTTTTTAAATGATCTCTTTTTCACTACTTTTTAAATGTGTGATGAGTGGTGGAGTTTGACAAGGAGCGTTACACTAATTAAATTCAATTGTCTTGTATGAACATATTTAATAAATGTGTCATTGTCTTCTAACTATCATACTTATCGCTCCTCGAGATGACACTCCATCGAGGATGACAATGTCTAATTCGTAGTTATCACTCCCATCGAGATTACTTTGTTCAACTAAGCAAATGGTCTTACCAAAAGATTAGGTGACTTTTTTTTTTTTTATTAATATGTACATTTTGTGATTTATTGAAATTTAAAATTAAGTTTGGATAATTATAGATGTGTATATGAGTTAGTTAAATTTAATGATTTTACGTTGAAATTGAGTAAAATGGAGTTGAGATTCATACAATTTGAGTGGGAATAATGGTTAAGAGTATGTGTTTCCTCCTAAGAGATCACATTTTCAAAATGAGATGGAAGTAGAGTATGTATGTCTTCGTAGACTTAGTAGTCAAATCGTTGCGCGGAGGTTGGTGCCTTGTCTCACAAGCAAGAGGGTCTCATACACCAATTTGGTGTTTGGCTTGATCATGACCTTAAAATTGGATAATAATAATGAGTGAAAAATAAAGATCATTGAATGTGATGTTCTTCTTTGTGGTTTATTATATTGGAAAGATTTTTAGATTTATATTGACTTGATAATTGAGTAAATATACATTATCTTAAATAAATATTCATAATTAATGTTGGGTATGAATTTTGTTAGTTAACAAATTTGGAGATGCATGTTATTTGACCAATAGATTTAGATTGTTTATATATATATATATATATATGAAATTGTTTTTAAGGTTTTCTTTAATGGATACATTTAAATAATAGAGTGTTAATACATTCGAACATATACATATGTTTGTATAGGTAGAAAACTATGTTAACCTTTGTATATTTTTTTGGAAGATTTCTATTGATAATTTACTGAAAGGTATATTGGATGTGTTTGAATGATGTGTAGACTTATAATTAATGGAACGTTGGAAGCTTGCAGAGTTTTAATTGGTTGGAAAAGTGTATTAGTGTTAAATTCACTTAAGCATTAGTATTGGCAATGTTAGCAAGTATCCCAGGCTTGAAACCCGTCTAAGAAGTATTCAGTCATTTTTGTATAATCGTTGATGATTGGAAATAGAGAATTTTCCACTCAATATTGCACTAAGAATATACAATGTTATTTATTTCAACAGAGGATTCATGTGGATGAGATGCACAAGCCACAACCATACCCTTTATGGATCATATGGTATTATAGTGATTGAATATGTTACCTTGAATAAGTTATAGCACTTTGAGTGGAGAAGGAGTGGACATCAAATCATTCCAACCTACTTGTAGAGGCATAATAGAGGGCGGAAAAAGGGGGGTTTTGCCACCCAAAACTACACTAGCACTTGGGAGACCAAGCAAACAAGTTGACAAGTATAAATACATGATCATTTAGAATATGGGAGAAGAAGATTCGTAGTTTTTTATCATTTGGAGAATTGAGTCCACAAATTTATGGTATCAAGAGAAAGTAGAGATGAATCAATACTAACATTAGAGGACCATACCAATGTCTAAAGAGGTAAAGAACTAACAACAACTTTCCCATGGTTATGAATGAAGTTTTGAAACTGATACAAGACGTCCAAAGAATTTCAAAAGGTTAGTAAGAACACTCAAGAATGAGCATAATCCATTACATTGTGCCTCAACGAAACAAAACTAGAGAGAGAGTTATTGTTATCAAAAATCAGATTATCCACGGTATCATAGAAGACTTGTCGACATTTTGAATCCCAATGGGGATCCATCTTAGACAGAGAGTGTTGGAAAAGAACGCAACTTGCACCTTTGAGTTAAAGCTTTTGGGAACCAAAAGCCTCTAAAAGGGGAGGTGTGATCCAAAATGGAATCAAAATATTTCCTCATCAAAACTTGGTAAACTAAAGTTAGGAAAATTTTTCAATTAGCAATCAACTTGAAGACAAAAGATCAAAAGGCCTCAAGAAGGTGGAGTGAATCACCTTGATGGTTGGCATTTTGGGGTATTTCTATTAAAGGGAATGCTTACTTAATGGGAACCAACTAGAGGGGGAATTTAAGCTTGGGAAGAAGAAGGATAGTAACCAAAAATAAAGGTAGAAGAGGCAGCTTTATCAAAGATCAGGGAATGAAGAAGCCATTGAGCTTGTCCATGCACGAGAAAAACATTTCCTGTGAAGAAAATCCATTTACAAAACACTGCCAGTGAGTATGAATGCATTGAAATCTCATGTTATAGTGCATATCTCACCCTTATAATAATCCTCTAAACAAAATTCAAATGCCATTGAATGCTTATTTTCTCATTTGGATTCCCAAGGTAAAAAAAATCTCTATTGTTTCGTGTTATTTAAATTCTCCATCGTTGATGAATAGTAATGTGATTTCTTGGTTTTTAGTATGTTAGTCAATTTCTTGGTTTTCCCATTTATATTATTTGTATCATGTGAATAAAAGAAAATATTGGGTATTGTTCCAAATATATAAAGCAATGAAATTTCCCTTGGACAGATTCAAATAACAAAGTGCTAATCTATTGAAGCATATATATATATATATATATATATATATATATATATATATATATATATATATATATATATATATATATATTTCTATTTCTATTTATTCTTTAAGTGAATTTTTAATTGATAAAATTCAGAAATATATATTGAAGGTATAAAAAATGATATATAATTAGATAAAAAATGGAAAGTCAAATTAAGAAAAAAACTTGCAATCTAAAACTAGCAGCTCACTGGTGAGGCGAGCTACACCTGGAGACTTCCCAAGCAGTATCGGTCTATTCCATTGATAATAAAATCATAAATAAATAATATTGCATTCAATTTAGGGATATCAAAACTATCTCCTAGAAAATAGGAACTAATTCTAAACTAAGACACACACACACAACCGTGAAACAAACTTTCTCCATTAATTTCAACTCTCCCCCTTAATGAAGAAACGATTCACTTGCACAACTAACATCTCTCTAAACATTTCAAATTTGAACCTCACAAGAGGCTTGGTGAAGATATCAACTGCATTTTCATAGGTGTTATAATGTTAAATAAAAATATATTTGGATTGAACCTTTTCTCTAACAAAATGAAATTGAGCATTTGTATGTTTTGTGTTTTTATGAAAAACGAGATTATTTTCCAGCTTTATTGAACTTTGGCTGTCACATTTAATCACTGTATCATCCTTTTGTTATTCTCTTGCATCAAGAATAATTCTTCTCAACCAAATTTCTTCATGAGTGGCTACACATACAACTTGATACTCTACTTTTGTTGATGATAAATATACAGTACTGTGCTTTTTACTACACCAAGAAATGACTCTGAACCCAATATTGAAAGCATATCCTGTTGTATATCTTCTATCATCCAAATTTCCAGCCCAATCTGAATCTGAATATCATAGCAGTTTAACATCAAAATAATCATTATATTTAATACTGAAAATTATGGTTCATTGAAGATACCTTAAGACATATTTTGCTACTGCCCAATGATTTTCAAGAGGTTTTGTCATAAACAGACTCAACACACTAACTAAATATGATAAGTCAGGTCTAGTTGTAGTCAAATAAATCAACTTCCAACTAGTTTTCTATACAATGTAGCATCCACCTCTTTAGAACCATCATCACTTTGAAATTTGACATTTTGTTGTATAGGTACTGAAGCAGTTTTACACTAATCCATTCTAAATTTCTTCAACAATTCCCTGACATACTTTCCTTGAGTAACAAAAGTCTAGCAAGAATCCCTCCATAGACCCAAACAATAATGCAGCTCTCCAAGGTCCTTCAATTTTAAATACCTGTGACATTTGCACTTTAATTTCTTCAACCAATTCATCAGAATTTCTAGTAACACTTATGTCATCAACATATAAGGAAATCAACACAATTTCCCCCTTTGAATCAAATTAGTTATACAAATTTGGATCATTTTTACTTCTCTTATAACCATGTTGTAAGAAGAAAGAGCCTAATTTCTCATACTAAGATTTGGGAGCCTGTTTCAGCCCATACAATGCCTTCTTTAATTTACATACCAAGTGTTCATGTCCCTTTTTAATTAACCATTCAGGTTGTGTTAAATATACTTCTTCTTTCAATTCTCCATTTATAAAATCATATTTTACATCTAGCTGGTGTAAGCTTCAATGGTACTTTATATTTAGAGCTATTAACATCCTAATAGTGTTTAACTTAGCTACAAGAGCAAAAGTCTCCTCATAATCAATCCTTATTTTTGTGAGTACCATTTGGCCACCAACCTAGCTTTATACTTGTATACACTACCATCTTCTTTGAACTTAGGTTTATATAACCATTTACAACCTATGGGCTGTTTTCCTTTTGGCAATTCAACTAATTCCGAGGTTTTATTTTCAATTATGGACTCATACTCTTCTTTCATAGTTGACCTCCATTGATCATATTGATTTGCTTCATTATAATTCATGGGCTCAACAAAATTTAAAATACTAGTCATAAGAGCATAGTTTTTGTAACTTGAAGGTAAGTGAGTTTGTCGTCGTGATCTCCTTGGTAGCAGACTTGCCTCAATTCTGTCCTATGTGCTTTCTTGCTCACCTCTTAATGGACTTCGACTATTGAATGTATCCACATAACTAGATTCCTCTTTCTACTATTGTTGTTGTAAATGACTGCCTTTGGCTTCATCATTGTTTTCATCAATCACAAAAGACATATGCCACTCCTCATAACTTCTTCTCTTATTGCTTTCATCAACCTGCTCATGGAAGATAACATATCTAATCGTAAATACCTTGTGAGTAGATGGTTTAAAAATATTATATGCTTTGAAATTAGAAAATTACCCTAAAAATATGCATTTTATAGTTTTAGCATCCAATTTCTTCCCATCTTCCTTATAAATGTGTGAAAAAACTCTATAACCAAATACTCTCAAGTGATGGACTGCAAGTTTAAAACCATGCAAAGCCTCAAATGGAGTCTTGAGATCAAGACACCTAGTTTGACTTATGTTCTTTAAGTAAACTGTAGTACTAATTTCTTTTGCCCAAAAACCATTGGATAGCTTCTTACCTTTCATCATGCTATATGCACACTCCACCAGTGTTCTATTATTTCTTTTTGCAATCCCATTCATTTGTGGAGTGTGGGGTGCTATAAAATGTTGTGTCATTCCATGATCTCTGTAGTATTTGATGAAGTTCGTAAGTTTGTATTCACCTCCTTGATCTGAGCGGAGAAGTTTAATGATTTTCCTTGTCTTCTTTTCAACTAAATTTATAAATTCTTTAAAATACTTGAAAGTATTACTTCTCCTTCTAATAAAGTATACCCAAGTATACCTTGTGCACTCATAAATAAATAAAAATAAATAGTAAGCTCCATGTAAATACCTTATATGCATAGGTCCACAAATATCATTATGCACAAGTTCAAGTATATCTTTCTTTCTCCTACTTAAGCTAGAGGGAAATTCATCCCTGTGCATTTTTCCAAGTGCACAACCTTCACAATCAATATGTTCATTTCTTAAAATAGGAAATCCATCAACCATACCTTGTTTCTGCGGCAACAATAAGTCATGAATATTGATGTGACCAAACCTTTGATGCCAAATATTCTCTGTCGTCATAGTCGTTGAAGTTAAACTTTGATGTGGCATGCTTGTAAAATTCAACTTATATAGGCTTCCAACTCTTACTCCTGATGCAACCGACTTCTGATGATATAACAAATCCTTTACAATATAGCAAGAATTGAAAAAATCTACCTTTAAATTTTGATTTTTAATCATAGGGACAAAAATCAAATTATTTTTAATACCAGGCACATACATGACATTCTGGATGCGCCTAATATTACCATAAGGAAATATCACAGGAATATATTCATACCCTTTAATTTGATATGCTATGTCATATCCCAAGTAGATGTTAGCACGTGATCTAGGTGGATATTGGTGGCCACCTGCCTATTCCACTTGGACCCCCTCCATTGTTTCTTTTAGTTTTTCAGTTTCCTTAGTTATAGCACAATTTACTATTTTGGTACCTTTTCAGGTTGTGAACTTCTGGAGCTGATTTAAGGCCCTAAACGATGATTTTTGGGAAAACTGGGACCCACATAGGTCTATGACCAATTTTTTTTCACTTAAAATTTGTTTTCCTCAGATAGATATTTCTAACAAGGTATTGTGCGCATCAAATGGAGATTGTATTCTAAATTTATGTCCTCGGGAAGTTGATGTACCAATTTACCCAAATGGGGCCCACAGTTTTGGTGCTTCATCTCCTATGGTTAGGTTTTTGGATGTTTAGAGTTTTCCCATGTTGTTTAATAATAAAAAGGCCCTTGAGCCTCATTGTAACATAGTTCAGAGGCATGTAGCCACCACATCTCTTCTCAAAGATAAGCTACCATCGCTTGAGATATTTTATTTACATTTCGTCTGTAAACTTATTTCAGTTATTTGATATTAATGAAATGAAGTATATTTATACTTCATCTATGCGTTTATGTTTATTTATATATTTTATTTCGTTCTTGCATAAAAACGGATCAATGGTATCAGATCAATTTACTCTTTCTTTGCATGTCCCCAATGAGATTGGGGTCTAAGGAATTAGGGCTCAATCTGGTTGAACCTTTGCAAGATCAGCCTCACAAACCCTCACGACCTCCCATGGTGGAGGAAAATAAATACGAGGGAGCAGGAGATATTATAAAAATATTGCTTGAGGAGGCCCTCTAGAAACAAAGGAACATGATGATGGATAACTTTTCCCATATCGTTCGACGGCTACCCACCAACAACACATCTTCATATGGCAGCAATTCTAGAGGCACCACTCCTTTTAAGGTACAATTTAACTTCGACATTCCCATATTTCAGGTCCAAATAGATGAAGACATTGTAGATACATGGTTGAATCTATTAGAAGGATATTATTCAGTGCATGGCTTTTCCAATTAGGAAAATATTACATTTTCACTCCTCAAAGTCGCCCCCACCCCGCCCCCCCATGTCAAGGATTGGTGGGAAAAATACTGCGAGAAAAAGGACGAGCCAGAGTCCTCCCTGTTCTCAGTCGTACACACTTGGAATTCTTTCCTAAATGCCATCAAGGAACAATACTACCTCGTGGGAAGCTATGAGGACAATTACATACAATGGACTATGTTGTGGCAACAAAGGGATCAAGATGTTCATGAGATGATGAATCTATTTCATACTCTACGCACAAACTTGGGTATCAAAGATTCAGAGAAACATTGGGTGCTTAAGTACAACAGTTGTCTGCACAGATACATCTAGGAGGAAATGGAGTTCCTCAACATCTCCTCTCTTGGTGTAGCATATCGTTATACTACCAAGATTGAGAAGAAATTCAAACAGAAGAAGAGAGAATTTGGATCTGTGAATTAGAAGCAAAGGAAAGGTGACCCCAAACCGCAGAACAAAGGACAAAGCCAAGGCGAGGTGGCCGAGGACAACCCTTCAAAGCCGCAAGTGAAGAAAAACACCATGAAGACAAAAAAGGACACAAGAAAGTGGTGTGAGTTCCATAAGAGCTCCATTCACAACAATAGTGAGTCTCGGGCCAAGCAATCACTGGTGGCCAAGTTGAAGGCTTTTGAATCAAATGCATGTTCCGACTCTGAGTCAGAACCTGACAAGGGGAGTGAAAAATGGAAGCAGATTATCGATGTAGAGCCCAATGCCATCGTTTCCCCCACCAAGATCTAAAAGTAAGAACCCAAAGATCCAGAGGAGGGGGAGCGCCTCTTCCATTCCCAAATGTGGGTGAAGAGTTCCCCGTTGTAGTTCATTGTCGACAACGGGAACCAAAAGAACCTCATTTTAGTAGAGGTCATGAAGCAACTAGGCTTGCTGATCATAACACACCCACAACCATACTTATGGAAGTGACATGTTGTGTATGAGTCTCAACCTCACGTTTTTATTGTTACTTTTGGTAATAATTTGCACAGGATACCGAAGGTAGCACCGCCTACTTGTTAAGGGAGATCTACTTGAATGGTTCATGAGGCACAATACTTGCTAATGTTTTGCAAATGGGGAAGCAATTTAAGTGGGCTTGAGTGTAGGGAAAACTCCACAGTTAAGCGCGCTTGATCCAAAGGCGATCTGGGATGGGTGACCTCCTAGGAATTATTCGTTACCGGGTGCAAGCCCTAGAAGTGATGATTAATTCTATTTGATTCATTTCACTAGTTTCAATCCCACTTCTTCACCCTTATGAGCATCACCTGATGTAATGAGTGCTAAGTGGATTATTCAAAAATCATGAGAGATTAATTAGTTACGACTACCTCTCACGGAAATGGTCATAGATGAATGACTTACATAACGCGGTTGAATAAAAAAAAAATTGATATCTAATATAATGCACTGTGAAAACCCCTCAATACTTAAATACAAAGAGTGAATGGAGCTCTACTTGAATGGTTCACGAGGCACAATACTTGCTAAGTTTTTTCAAATGGGGTAGCAAGCTAAGTGGGATTTATTGTGGGGAAAAATCCATAGTTAAGCACGCTTGATTTAGAGCTGATCTGGGATGGGTGACCTCTTGAGAAGTCCTGGTTACCCGGTGAAAGCCCTGAAAGTGATGATTGACACTATTTGATTCATTTCACTAGTTTCAATCCCACTTCTTCACCCCTGTGAGAATCACCCGATGCAATGAGTGCTAAGTGGAATATTCAAAAATCATGAGAAATTAGTCAGTTACGATTACCTCTCATGGAAATGGTCATAGATGAATGACTTACTTAACGCAGTTAAATCCCAAAAAAAAAATGATATATAATATAATGCACCATGAAAACCCCTCAATAATTAAATACTAAGAATGAAGGGAGCTCTACTTGAATGGTTCATGAGGCACAATACTTGCTAAGGTTTTTCAATTGGGGTAGCAATCTAAGTGGGCTTGATTGTGGGGAAAAATCTACAGTAAGCGTGCTTGATCCAGAGGTGATCTGGGATGGGTGACCTCCCAGGAAGTCCTGATTACTGGGTGCAAGCCCTGAAAGTGATGGTTGATGTTGTTTGATTCATTTCACTAGTTTCAATCCCACTTCTTCACGCCTGTGAGCATCACCCGATGCAATGAGTGCTAGGTAGACTATTTAAAAATCATGATAAATTAGTCAGTTACGACTACCTCTCATGGAGATGGTCATAGATGAATGACTTATTTAATGCAGTTGAATCCCAAAAAATGATATCTAATATAATGCACTGTGAAAACCCCTCAATACTTAAATACAAAGAGTGAAGGGAGCTCTAATTCAATGGTTCATGAGGCAAAATACTTGCTAAGGTTTTTAAAATGGGGTAGCAAGCTAAGTGGGTATGATTGTGGGGAAATCTCCACAATTAAGCACTCTTGAGCCAGAGACAATCTGGGATGGGTGACCTCCTGGGAAGTCCTCGTTAACAGGTGCAAGCCCCAGAAGTGATGATTGACACTATTTGATTCATTTCACTAGTTTCCATCCCACTTCTTCACACTTGTGAGCATCACCCGATGCAATGAGTGCTAAGTGGACTATTCAAAAATCATGAGAAATTAGTCAATTACGATTAGCTCTCATGGAAATGGTCATATATGAATGACTTACTTAATGCAATTGAATCCAAAAAAAAAAATGATATTTAATATAATGCACTGTGAAAACCCCTCAATACCTAAATACAAAGAGTGAAGGGAGCTCTACTTGAATGGTTCATGAGGCACAATACTTGCTAAGGTTTTTCAAATGAGGTAGAAAGCTAAGAGGGCTTGATTGTGGGGAAAACTCCACAGTTAAGCGCGCTTGAGCCAGAGGCGATATGGGATGGGTGACCTCCCATGAAGTCCTCATTACCAGGTGCAAGCCCCATAAGTGACGATTGACACTATTTGATTCATTTCACTAGTTTCAATCCCACTTCTTCACCCCTGTGAGCATCACCCGATGTAATGAGTGTTAAGTGGTCTATTCAAAAATCATGAGAAACTAGTCAGTTACAACTACCTCTCATGGAAATGGTCATATATGAATGACTTACTTAACGCAGTTGAATCCAAAAAAATATATATCTAATATAATGCATTGCGAAAACCCATCAATACTTAAATACCACCCTCTCTTTGATCACTATGAAGCAATGCAATAAGCTCATTTCCCAAACTGAGAAATGTGTTTTCCTTATGATCTGCCCTTAGGGAAAGAAGAAAACTATGGCCACGACCTCTAGAAAGGGATCCTCTGCATGAAAATAACAGATGGAAAAGGTCGTGGAGGAGTATGGGGACATCTTCACCTCACCTGCAGGGGTTCCTTTGTACTGTTAGATCAAGAACTCCATCGATCTGAACCCAGGTGTGCCGCTAACCTATGGACCAATCTATTGGTGTTTTTTTCTGGAGAATGACGAAATCAAGAGGTATATTCAAGAGATGTTGTAGAAAGGTCACATCCGACCAAGTTCATCACCCTGTGGGAGATCGATCATGTTGGTGCAGAAGAAGGAGGGGACTTGGAGACTCTATATTGACTATCAGGTGCTAAACAAGATCATTGTCCGGAATAGATATCTGATCCCACGGATTGATGACCTTCTGGACCAACTCAAGCATGCCAAATATTTTAGCAAGATTGACTTGAACTTCGGGTATCACTAGGTACCAATCGAATCCTTTGATGTGTGGAAGACTCCCTTCAAAGCCAAGGAGGGCCTTTTTGAATGGTTGGTCATGTCTTTCAGGTTGATGAATTCTCCCACAACCTTCATGAGGTTGATGGATGACATCTTGCGACCATTCACTAACTCATTCATGGTGGTTTATTTGGATGACATCTTGATCTTCAACCAGAGTTGTGAAGATCACCTCCACCACATTTGACAGGTCCTCCAAACACTACGACAACAAAAGTTGTGTGCCTATTTAGAGAAATTCACTTTTGGAATGACCCAGGTTCAAAATATGGGGTACATTATTGATGATCATGGGGTGCATGTGGACCCAACCAAGATCCAGGTCATTTGGGATTGGCCAATCCCAACCACTCTAACAGAGCTCCACATATTTATGGGTCTTGCCAATTTCTACCACGGGTTCGTGTTGGGGTTCTCTCATATCACTTGGCCTTTGAGTCAAGTCACCAAAGGAGGAGCGAAAGAAAAATTATTTTGGTCTGAATCTCAACAGAAGGCATTTGCAGAGTTGAACCATCACCTCTGCTCTGCACCAGTTCCCACATTACCAGACTTGCAACAACCATTTGAGATCGAGACAGATGCCTTTGACTATGCATGATATTGGGGAAATAATTACTCAGTAGGGGCATCCTGTGGCAGATCACAGTGAGACAATTTCAAACACAGTCTGAAAGTAACCCACCTATTACAAAGAGATGTATTCCATTGTGTAGGCCTGCCGACAATGGAAGCATTACATTTTGGGGAAGGAAATGGTCATCGAAACATATCACCGACCTATGTAGTTCATACAGACAGAAGGGAAGTTGAAAAATTATTTCCATCACAAATGGGCCACATACCTGCAACATTTCCATTTGAACATCAAGTACAAGAAGGGAAACATTAATAATGTTGCAGAATGCCTCAGCTGACCACTGATCATGGAATTAACCACTGTGCTTGACTCTTATGGGAATGATACTTTGGGTTGACCACATCTCTACAAAAGTGATCCGGAACTCAGAAACACATACCAAACGCTCCTAGAGGGTAAGAAATTTCAAAATTTTCACCTCCAGGATGCACTATTATGCCACCTGGGGCACCTATGTGTTCCTCCAAACTAGCTTGCCAAGATGATTTGGGAAGCGCACTACAGTTGGGTCGGTGGACATTTCAGGGTCGAGAAAACAGTGGCAGTACTGCATAATTATTTCTACTAGCCAAACCTTCGACATGATGTCAAGAAGTACATCAGATCTTGCATTTCTTGTGCCATTTCCAAACCAACCATCAAGAAACAAGGCCTATATACTCCACTGCCAACCCCTAGTCAGCTGTGGGAATCCATCTCCATGGATTACATGTCGGACATTCCTTCTACCAATCATGGAAATGAATGCGTTTTTGTGGTCGTCAACAGATTCTCTAAGATGGCCATTATGGTGTCCTTTAAGAAGAATATCACAGCAGAAGCCACTGCTAAACTCTTGTTTGAGCTAGTGTGGGTACACTTTGGGATCCCACATACCATTATCTCATATCAGTATAGCAGGTTCCTAAGTACATTTTTGTCAAGTCTCTGGTCAATGCTATACACCAAGCTCACTAAGTCCACAACTTTCCACCCCAAATTGATGGCCAAACAGAGGTCGCCAACAAGATGATCATACACATTCTGCACATGTTCAACTCAAAGAATCCATGCACATGGGATGAAAGCCTCCCCTATGTCCAACACGACTATAACAAGACTCTCCACAGCTCAGTTGGCTACAACTCCTTTCAGGTGGGCTTGAGATTCTAGCCACTATGTCCCATTGATGTGGTCATACCATTTGTACCTACTCAGGAAAATTTGTCTCATGTCCAGTCCGAATCCGGCAAGGTGAACAACTTCATTGAGCGCATTCAACACATTTGCCAATAGGTCCATGATATATTTGACAGAGCCAATGCTAAGTACAAGTAGTGACATGATCAACATTGGGTTCCACACAAGTTTCAGGTGGGAGACGAAGTTTGGTTGCATTTGCAGAAAGAATGCCTAACCGGAGCTCATCGAAATCTCAAACCACTCTGTTATGGGTATTACACCACTATCAAGGTTGTGGGAAACAATGATTTTGAGCTCAACATTCTCCCATTTCTTGGCCTGCACCCAATGTTCAATGTGGACTACCTTTGGCCATACTTTCCACCATTATTAGACACATTAGATATTGCAGAACAACTCACACCAACAGAGCTAAACCCCAAGTGCATGGAACATGCCACAAATAATCAGATCATGGACATGAAAATCAAGAACACTCACCAGTAGAAGATCCAGATGTATTGGGTTGTCAAAGTTAGCCAACTCCTGAACCAAGGCAAGTGGCTCACCAGGGACCAAGTTTAGTATAAATTTCCTCATCTCATTGAGGAACTCAATGCAATGGGGAACATTGCTTCCTAACGGGGAAGGACTAATCTAGGTGGATATTGGTGACCACTTGCCTATTCCACTTGGACCCCCATCATTGTTTCTTTCAATTTTTCAGTTTCCTTAATTATAGCACAGTTTAATATTTTTGGCAATTTTTCAGGTCCTCAACTTCCGGAGCCGTTTTGAGGCCCTAAATGACGTTATTTGGGAAAAATGGGACCAGCATCCAATTTTGGTCACTCAAAAGTTGTATTTCTCGGATAGATATTTCTAAGAAGGTATTGTCTGCTTCAAACATATATCATATGCCAAAGTTACGTCCGAGTGAAGTTGATGTACCAATTTACACAAACGAGGCCCATAGTTTTGGCGCTTCATCTCCCATGGTTAGTTTTTTTGATGTTTAGGTTTTTCCCATGTTGTTTAATAATAAAAATACCCTTGAGCCTCATTGTAACACAGTTCAGAGGCATGTAGCCACCACATATGTTCTGGGAGATAAGCTACCATCGTCTGAGCTAGTTTATTTTCATTATGTCTGTAAGCTTGTTTCAATTATTTGATATTAATGAAATGAAGTATATTTTCTACTGCATCTTTGCATTTATGTTCATTTTTGTTATTGTGTTCCTGCATAAATCTGGATCAACACCGTTGTTGGTCTCCTTAAAAATTTCATACTAGTTTTTGATACATGTCATATGAGTGGATGCTCAGAATCCCAAGCGAAGTTCCAACTGCATCGGTCTCAACAGAAAAAGCAGCATCAGACAAAAATAATTTGAGATCATGATTCATGTATTTTCCAGCAAAATTCCATGTATGCCTATTAAGTTTATGTAGGTTTTCGTCATTCTTCTTTTTATAACAATCTCTGGCAACATGACCAATTCTTCCACAGTAAAGACACTTCATTCCTGAATCATTTTTAGCAGATGATATACCTCGAAATGGATTTTTCTAAGATGGACCACCTCTTTTATGTCCTCCTCCTCGTTTCCCTTTGAATAACTTTTTCTTTGCCACCAATTCTAGATCTGCATTCTAAGGCTTCAGATTCTTATGTCTCTCTTCTTTTTGCATTAAAATCCCTATCAACTCTTCAAACGTGGGAATGTTATCCCTTCCTGCAAGCCTTGTAATAAAAATTTGATAATCCTCTGTCATGTTATTTAAGGTAATTGTAACGAGATTAGAGTTGGATACTTTCTCCCCTATGTTGCATAACTTGTCTCTCAGTTCTTTAATCCGTGAGATGAATGCAACAACAAATTAATTCTCTTCCATTCTAATGGAGAAAATCTTACTCTTCAGAAAGAACACACGATTTGTATTTTTCGTTTCATACAAATCCTTAAGTGTCACCCAAATCTCATTAGCGGTTTTGCAATCTCGGATATGAGGGATCATGTTGTCTTTTACCGACATTCTCAACAACACTTTTGCTTTATTTCCTTTCTTCTCCCACCCTTGAACTGATGTGGTTGTGGCACCTCTGGTTTTGATCGGCTTTGCTTCATCTTCATTTTCAATTGCCCACGCACTAGAACCCTCGAGCAATGTCTACAACTTGAACTTCTAGTTGGTGTAATTTGACCTATCAAGCTTATTTCTCTCATTAAGGTATGTCTCTGCAATGTGATTATTCATTGTGACAAAAAAATTTCAAAAATGCCCTGATTTTAATTTACGAGCACCACCAATAGCTTGTTTGATCAATAGATCCACAACTCCAATAATAGATCCACTGATCCAATCTACATATATAGTAATCCAGTAGCTGATCTCTGGATCCAACACTAGATCCTCCAACAATTGATCTATGGATCAACACCAAATCCTCCAACATTCGATCTACAAATCCACCTCCAGATCCTCCAGCAATAAATCTATGGATCTAACACCAGATCCTCCAACAGCTCCAAATGTGGGTGCTACGAATCCAACTCCAGACAGATGGCCTTAAATATACAAAAAATGTTGGATAGGACCACCAACACAGGTACATCTGGTCTCGGGACACCTCTAATATGCAAAAAACCCCTGTGTGGGTTCACCTTGCTGCAGGTCATGCTGAAGAAAACTTCTACAATTTTCTGCTATCAATGCGAGTATCAATAATGACCATCAGCATTGAACAACGCTCTTTCCCTTTGTACTTCCAACGCTAGTAAGCACAACCTCTCTTTGTTGGGGGCACACTGATCAGGTTTATTCAGAAAAACCAACGCTCTGTCACACAAAATATGTACTAGCGTACCTCTGATCACATCCACCAAGGCTCTCAGATCTCAACCACCAAGGCTCTCAGATCTCAACCATCAAGGCTCTCAGCCACAAAGGCTCAACTCACCACAGACCTAGCTCACACAAAGTTCTGATACCAAGATAAAAAATGAAAAGTCAAATTAAGAAAAAAACTTACACTCTGAAAGTAGTAGCTCACAAGCGAGACGAGCTACACCCGAAGACTAACCAAGCAATACCACTCTATTCCATCGATAATAAAATCAGAAATAAATAAGATTACATTCAATTTAGGGAGATCAAAACTATCTCCTAAAAAATAGAAACTAAGTCTAAACTAAGACACACAACCGTAAAACAAAGTTTCTCCATTAATTTTAACTTAACGTTACAATAATAAAATGTTACAAATTTATACGTTTTTATTTGATTTACAAAATGTATTTACATTTTCATTTTCATTTAAGCACTGATTTTGAAAAAAGTGTATTTGCATTTGCATTTAAACATTGATTTTGAAAAACAAATAGCCACAACTCAAATTCCCATCTAAAATCATTTTTATTTTTTTTTAAATGATCGTTGAGGATAGGGAATAAAGAAAATTACAGTTAAAACATTAGTGATCATAAAACATTATTTATATTTATGCAAAGTATGCATTAATGAAATGGATAGACCATATATCATATAAAGTTGCACTTTGAGGAGAAAGGGAATGGGCATCAAACATTAATACTTTCCTCGAAATTTTCATTAAAGTAGGTTCGTGTATGGGTTCATGTATGGGTAAATAAGTAAACACAAAGAAGAGACTCAGCAAGGCCAGTGAGCTTGTGTCGCTGTTACAAGCTTCAGTTAAAGTCTTTGCATAGCAAGCTTCAATTAAACCCTCTGCGTAAAATTGCACAACACAACAACACATGGTGGGTCCTCGTCCTATAACATGATTGATTCTAATAAGGAATAGGCCAATAGAATATATACATTGAATATATACATTTTGAGCTTTAGTAGGACCGTTGGAAGAATGCACATTGGCTTATATGATTTTGTCTCATCCAGCCACAATAATACGCTTTACAGCTTGGCATTCTTGGATAGTTCTCGGGCCAATCGAAGGTCCAAATACCAATATTCATTTATATGTTATGGAAGGAAGATGGGCAACACTATACCAAGGAGACCAATCCTGCGATGAATTTGGTAACATGTGGAACTAATAATTATTATATCACAATTAGATAAGAACAATTCGTCAAATTAATAAAATACAAGTCAATAAAAAATATTAAGGCTGGTAAAGAACTTCGTTGGAGAACAACTAGATAAGAACAACTCAAATTAATAAAATGCAAGTCAATAAAAAATATAAAATATGTAAATGCATAGTTTTAAGCATAATGTGATTTAAATGAAAAAGGCCAGCCGATAGATGAGCATATTATGGCATACCTCATCCACCACTTAGTTTCTAAGTTTGTTTTTTCAATTGGAATTTTTTGTTTGTTTTTTTCCCTGTCTTAGGAGGTAGAGTTTTAAAAGTGGTGACCATATAAAATACAATAACCTTCTAACGGTGACAATATCTCAATAAATTTATATTTATCACTCGATGACAATGTCCAATCTATACTTATCACTCCAGCGAGGATGATAGTAGTGTCCAAGGAAATTTTCTTTCCAATAACACAATTCTAATAACATATATGGATATAACCTAGCTACTCTATATATATAATTTTTTTTTTTTAAATTGAAATATTTATTTTTAGAATTATTGATTTCAAAAATATCAAATGTTACTATGAAACTAGATACAATTATGTTGTAAATGAAACAAATAGGTTAGTTATAACATGTCTCTAGATACTTTAATTTACACAATTGGGAAAATGAATTGTCCACCAAACCATAAGAGTCAAGATCCTTTGAAAATAATTATAAAATTGTTAATATACAAATTTACTTTGAATTAATTATAAATAACGCAATTATATATATATATATATATTTCATAACAATAAAAAACAATAATTTCTTTTGTTTTTTAATGTTTGGATTAATACAAGCAGGTATTATGAAAAATATAAAAATAATGTAGTAAAAAGTAAAATAGAAAACAAGAATGTTAAATCTAAAAATATATATACTTTTATGTTGATAGTCTATAAAAAGAGTAATGTTTACAGGAATTTTTTGAGGAGGAAACCTCCAATTAAGCAGAGTTCCACTAAAATGAAAATGTTCGACAAATTGTTACATAGATTTCTACCTTCATAAATAGCTCTTACAAACAAAGCTTGGACCACTTATTGTCTCATCATTGATGAATATGAACTACCTAGTATGTTTTATTTATTAAATGTCTTTTATATTGAATTGATAGACACCAACTATGCAATGGGTCTTATTCAAAGAAGATAACATCATATATCAATTGACTAACTCTTAAGTGCTCCAAAGTAGAGAGAGTAGAGTAGAGAACTAACATATCCTCCCCCTTTAAAAGTAATATTGTCCTCAAGGGTGGAGGTGTGCAAATTGAAGTAAAATTACAGTTAGTTCCAAGGTTTTTCAATATGCATATCCTTTAATTGAAGAAATATTTCACAAATAGTGTGATGGAGTACTTAATCCTCTCTTGTGGCTACTGTTTCCTCTTAATGTGTAAAAATGGAGCCTTCTTCGTACAATATAGGAAGGTTCTTATGAGCTTGATAATGTGGCCTTACTACCTTATTTAAACATGATACATGAAAGGTTGGGTGGAAGGCTTGGAGTGGGTCAAAACAATCAATATATAGGAAACTTGTCCAATGCATTGGAGGATCTAATAGGGTCCATATAATTTTGGCTCTAACTTCTAGTGGTCCTTGTATTTGAGATATGTTTACTTATATGGTTAGGGATGAAGTAACACCTATTATATTTCTTCAAAATAGTACTCAAAATGATGATGGTATCTTTGTTGCTTCATTCTATTTTTAGCTAGCACCAAATAATCTTTAAGTGTATTGAGAGTTGTTACTCTCATGTTAAGTATGTTATCCACTATATGATCCTTGAATCTACATGGTAAGTATGAAGTGACTAAGGAAGGTTTTTTTTTTCCGTAGATAGCTTCATATGGTGATATTATGGTAGTATGATGATAGGTGTTATTGTACCACCATTTGGTAGATGGTAGCTATTGAACCCATTGGTCTTGTTGGTCCAATGCAAAAAAACAAAAATAAGTTTCTAAGAACTTATTAATCACTTCTATTTGAAAATCTATTTGGAAATTATAAGTTGTGCTCTTTGTCAAGTGTGTGCCTTGTAGGTTAATTCACTATTGCTAGAATATGCTCTTGAAGGTGGAATCATGATCCATCACAATGGAATTATCCATGCAAACTGCTATACGGGACTCTAGTGTCCTCATTAGAATTGTTACCCAATGCATTTTTTGGGGAAAAATATTCAAGTTTAGACAATTCAAAGCATGACACTACGAGGAGGTTTTGTGATTTGCATAAACTCTACATTAATTTTGCATCAAATTTTCATTGTTGTTTTTTATATGTCCTATACAATTTGTATATTATTAAAAAAAACATTACTGATTCAATTTTGCAACAATTCTGTGTCAAAAGTGTGTAAATTGTATCAAATTATCATCATCATATGTTGATATAGGGTGGTGTATTTGTGTTGTATGTGTATCATGCTAGTATTGAGATTTTGAACTTTTTATCACTTTGCATTAAAATTTGGAACTTTGTAATAATTTTTCATCTCTTTTTCATCTTATTAGCATAGTTTTATAATAGTTTTACATCATTGCTACAAAATATATATATATATATATATATATATATCATGTTAGCATCAACTCTACATCATTATTATTATTCTTTTTATCAATTTATTTTTTAAAATAATAGTATGAATAATTATTTAATTACTTTTATTTACTAAATTATTATTAATTAATTAGTATTTTATAATAATAATAATTATTACTAATTTAATTATTATTTTTATAAGATTTAAATATTAATGGGATTGGTGATTAGTGTAATCTTACCTTGCAGTGCATTAATCATGAGAGAAAAGGCATATATATAGAGTAAACAACCATTTTTTTATAAATAAAGTTATGGAATTTTATCACTCTAACATTCAATCAATTCCACGTTGTAGAAGGAAAAAAATGTGTATATAAAATACAAGGATGAAAGTTAAAATTAAATCATAAAATCACTTCCCCCTAGGGGTAGTTCACTTTGAAAGCCTGTGTTATGTGAAAATTATGTGAGTGATGAAGGTCATATGTTCAATTTTCTTGACTGTCAAACATGTGTGCCATCCTAGAGAAAGGGGGTGGGGGTGGGGATGGGGGTGGGGGAGTGGGGGGGGGGTTACACCTAGAGGTATAGTGGTAATGTTTGGAATCGAGCTCGTGTCAAACGAGTACGAGCTCAACCCAATTTCCAATTCCTCTAGTATTAAAAATAAAATAAAAAAATAACCATGTAATATCATTCAAAAACCTATCCTAAAGATGGATCCCCGTTGGGATTCGAAACGTCGAAAAATGTTCTTTAACATTGTGGATAATCTGGAAAGCTCTTCAATAAACATGTAATATTTTTACCTATAAACAATGATACATTTCTACCCTAGGGAAATGCCAACTGTCTATACAACATTTCATGAAAAAACATGTATGCATAAAAGGAAATAAAATGAATTTGATATCAAAAATTGATTTAATCTTATAGAATAACCATATAACTCCCTAATCAACTGACTAATAAACATTGAGTTTCTCTTTCTATCAGCATAGTTCGTGTGAATTGTATTTCAAATGAGGAATTCAAAATGTGGTATTTGGTTTCCATCTTTTATGGAACATATTTTAGAAAAATTATCAATAATGAGTAATATAGAGAAAACTCAAAATGTACCCGAAAAGATAGTAAGGATGGGAGAACAAATCATATTAAGACTCCTTAGAAATATTTCACCTTGCACTATAATTAAAAGAGAAGAAAAGGAGAATCTCATATTGTAAAAAATATGAAAGATATAAAGATGTGTTTTGGATTGTATGCAATAGTTGGAACGAGTGTGGGATTATGATATGTGTTCCAAAAAGGAGTTTCTGTATGGAATTGAGAGATCTATTATTAATGTAATTGGACGAGGGTTTATATTGGTATCTTAGTTATGAGTGAGATGTTTCATGAAAGATAAGATCGATATGGAAATTACGTAAATTTCAAAGTATTTTAAATTGTATTAGTGTGTTGTTTTATCTACATATAACAAACATGACCTACAATGCATCTACATTTCTTATCCCTTACCTTGGTTGACTAGGTGGCATGGACTATGCATCCATGGAAGGATGAGGAGAGGATGCACAAGGGAAATGATTGGAAGGAGATGAATTATTTTTATATGGAGTGGGACATATTTTTAGGAGATGACACTTCTTGATGGTGTGTAATTATGGAATTTATATGATTGAAAAGCAATCACAAGTATCGGAAGCAAGCTAACATGAAAGTGAGTTAAAGTATACTTTTTATGATTTCAAATTATACCTTCCTACTCTTATCGTATGACTATTTCAAATGATAATATGCATATGCAACTTTTGTTGAGATTCAACAAGATGATGATCCTAGTGAAAATTAAGCACCTACACTAGGATTGAGCCTCACGCTATTTTTTAGGTGTAAGTCGATTTTTAGAATGGTGAGCAAATTCTATTTATAGTGGGAGTCTATTTTTAGAATGGTGAGAAATTATATGTATATATGATATTATATTTTTAGATGCATGTGTGAAGTCTATCTATAGATCACATGTCTAAATATAGAATGCATGTCGATTATTATTATCTCTTAATAATAATTGGACAATAAACATTAATCTATTATATGTAACTTTTGTTGAGATTCAACAAGATGATGATTCTAGTGAAAATTAAGCACCTACACTAGGATTGAAGCCTCACGCTATTTTTTAGGTGTAAGTCTATTTTTAGAATGGTGAGATAATTCCTATTTATGTAGCTATATATTTATTTTAGAATGATAGAAAATTAAAATATATATGATATTTGGTTTTAGATGCATGTTAAGTCTGTTTATAGATCATATAATGAAATACAGAATGTGAGCAACGTTAATATTATCTCTTAATAATAATTGGACAATAAACATTAATCTATTCTCAACGAGCACTTGGAAATAGTTAACTTAAGTGTCAAATCAGTTAGCGAAGTGGATTTTGAGTTGAGTGGTTGGTTGGTGGGACATGCAAGTGGACTTAGTTGTAACTGAGTGATTCGAAGTTGTAACAGAGTTGGATGTGTAGTTATGTGAGTTGTAAAATAGTTTAACTCAGTTAAGTGAGTTAAACTCAGTTGTGCTAGTTGTAACTGAACATACACTAGTGAGAGATCAATGAATTAATTATTTAATTAATTCACAATCAGCGGTCTCACATACAACTGAAGAAATACTACTGTTAAGTACATCCATGTCATATCCAGTGGAGACCTAGTTGAGAGGTAGGTGAAAGGGATAGTTTGACTATCAATTGTGACATTAGTGGGTGCACTCATGCAACCACACACACATTGGATGTGCCCATGAGGATTGCGTAGTCAAGACAAGTAGGATCTCATTCGCTCAGGGATTTTTATCAGTAGGGATTATGCAGTGGAGGCAGGCTGTCAGGATGCAGTAAACTGGCGCATGTATTTGCCAATTTTTGTATGACAGTGTGAGACTATTGTACATTGTATTGAGAGCTCTTGGATTAGAGTTTTGTATGAGATTGTTTCATGATCCATGATATATAAATAATATATTATAGTGGGGTTTTTAGCTTTATGCTTTCCCGGTAAAAACATATGTGTTATGTGTGATTGATATTTCTTCATGTGTTTGAAATTGGTGATCATGTTTTAAATTCCACAAGAATTTTTTGTAGAATCGATTATGTATTTAACAGTGGCATATAATTATTAGATCAGGAGAATCCATGAAATACATAATTGTATTAAAATTTCTACATGGTATTAGAGCACAGAATATTGAAATTTTGAAGCAGGAGTTGAGTTTTTTGGTGGAAACAATTCAAATTTGCTACAAGAATTTCTTGGTGGGCCAGTTGAGTAAACATCGAAATGGATTTCAATGGCTTGCAGCTAGAGTATGCACTCGAGGGAAGATTGAACTACATTTCCTAGAAGGACATGATGGAGGCGGTGCTTGAAGATAATGGCTTGAAGGAATTCATCGACAATGTTGTTCCTAATCCCACTTCGATGGATGTTGCATTACTTGATGCATGGAAAAAGAAAGTAGCGAAGGTGAAAATGATTCTGTTGGAAGGTGTACAGGACCACATTGTCTCAAGTCTTCATGGGAAAGACACACCATATGCTATGTGGAAGGCTTTGATGGATCTTTTCCAAAGCAGTAGCGACCATAGGAAATTGGTGCTGAAGGATAAACTTAGAAAGATCAAAATGGAGAAGGGTGACAATATTCCAAAGTATCTCATGAAGTTTTTCCAATGTCGGGATGAACTGGGGAGTGTGGGAATTTTTGGTCCGAATTGAGGTTTGTTTTCACCCTATAATTACTTCAAATTATGTCACAATTTTGGGAATTCTCCTTCATCTTAACAATAACGAAAGAAAATACTTATGAAAAGTAGAGAAACTAGGCTAACAACAAAAGGAATGTTTTTATAACAGAAAATTGACTTATTTTATCTCCGTATGCAGGAAGGCAGAGTAGCTGAACCAATGGTAAACAGAAGATAACTGACATACACAAACGTATGGGATCTCAGTAACTCCCAGAAGCCAACATAAGTTAGACAAATAGATTCAAGCTCAAGAACTCAAACGACAGCCACGCGCAGTAGGCTGTCGTTTGGAAAATAATTTCTCATTTTGTGAAATCGCTTTAAAAAGGACCAGGGACAAATGAGATAAAGAGGAGGAATAGAAAATTCATTCTGTAATCAACACATTAGAACCAAACTTCCTAATTGTATTTCTGTAGTATCCCTTAATGTGATATAGAGTTTTTGAACAATTATCTTTTGAAGTAAATTGTGTTAGAGCTTCTGGTGGTCTGGGCCCAACCCCTGGAAGTTCCTCGCCAATTCCCATACTGTTTGTTAGTCATAGTATCTGATGCAGTTGTAAAGTAATTTTCCATTCAATAAAGTTACAGTTTCTCTTTCTTCAGAGCTGTTAGCATTTGTGTTCTTTGATTTAGAATAATTGCATTTGTATTTTCTGGTTTATAATAATGCTTCATCACTAGTAGATGGTTCCAGTTTCTTCCAACGTCGTTGCAATTGATTTACAAATCATAGAATAGTGGGTTTAGATGTTATTTGTCTTTGCAGATTGCATTATTCTTTTAGCACAGTGAAGCATCCAATCATTGATTAATGTCAATTAGTTAGTTTACAAAGAGAATTCCATTGCAAAATTATATAAGTAATTATTGTACAATTCATTTAGATTGCTTCATTTATATTGCTTTAGACTACTATTCAATTAATTTAGATTGTTGTTCAATTCAATTCGATTGTTGTTCAATTCATTTAGACTATTGTTCAATTCATTTAGACTGTTGTTCAATTCAATTTGATTATTGTTCAATTCAATTCGATTGTTGTTCAATTCGTTAAGCTTACTGTTCAAACCATCATTCTACTATTCAATCATAGGCTAGACAAAATAATTAACCAACACATTCCTCGTTAGGTTGATTGAATTTAGAAGGTTATCTAATCCTTTCTCATAAGCAACATAGAGTAACTATCATCCGAATTCACTTGCATAAATTGTGTCGACACTCTTGAAATAAGAAGACTTACCTCAGGTTGATAATTAAATGAGAAGCACTAGGGTTGCCTATAATAATCCACCTCTGTGACACCAACATTTTGGTGTCGTTTCCGAGGAGAGCGTTAAGAGTGATCTTCTTTATTCATATTTTTCCATTGCTGTGAAGAATTGGGTATTGAAAGCGAGAGGTAAGAACTTGCGTACCAGCAAGCAACATGCTTTCCCTCTAGCCCGCTTTCCAGCAAGTCGTGTAAAGACCAGTAGAATAGGTGCTCTTGTTTTATGACTAGGAACAAAAAGATAGAAACAATCCGAAATCATTCGCAAACATCCTCGCAATCCAAAGGACCGGTGATCCTTGGAAGAACAACATATATAGATGAAGTCATTAAGAAATCTGAATCTTAGGCATCTATAGGACCCATAACTATTTCCATTCAAAGTCCTATCACACTCCCTCAGGTGGCAGCCTCACCATCTATAGCCTACACCGAGATTCACTGTGAAATAGAAGGATCTGAGTGAAGGCATCAGACTACCAATCATATAGGCACTGACCCTTCAAAAGAGGCAGGTTCTTGCAACTTACAAGAAGGGGAAGGAGAAACTAGTGGAGGAATTCAAATAGAAACATCAGAGCCTAAATCTCCTGAAAGAGTGGTTGAGATAGAGGTACTCAGGATACCAGATCAGGTCAGCACTGTAAAACCTCCACCAAATTCGCCTCCCAAGCCCACTAGGATCACTCCTCCAGACCAAGAAATCCCCGAATATTTCTGGCACCTCTTCGATCAGATGGCGAATAATCAAAACCAGAATCAAAGGCAGAAATCAACATTAGAATACCCTATTGTTGATCATGCTACAAACTCCCCTATTAAATCCATTCCCTTGCACAACATTCCCACCTTTCATGGATTAACCATGGAAGACCCTGATGCGCTCCTATTCGAATTCGATGTCTTATGTAGGGGATATGACTACACCACTGATCCTCAGAAACTAAAACTATTTACCTCTACATTAAAAGGAACAGATCTACGCTAGTTCATGGGATTAGGTGGGGGAACTATCAATAACTGGGACCAAATGAAGAACATTTTCTTTACCAAATACCAAGATTACTGCCAGACCTGAGATCTAAAAGATGAAATCTTCAATATGTCTACAAAAGAAAATGAAACATTAGAAGAGTATGTAGAAATATTTCAATACAATTTACAAAGGTCTCCATATACCACATTATCCAAGGACATCTTAAAAGCCACAATGATTAAAGGAATGAAAGAATAATGGGTAGAAACACTTAACATAATGGGAAAAGGAGATATTTACCAGGAAGAATATGATGAGATTATTTCCCTATGCATTAGATGCTCCTGGGGTAGTGCGTGAAATTGGCCAAGTGGGTGTGATTCTATAAAAAGATATATTAAGCAGTCGGATGGCAACGTAACTAGAGCATAATTTGGCAATCTTTTGGAAGATTTCAAAACTGACATTTTGGGTACTTTGACAACGCAGCTTGACATTTTACAAGCCAAGCAGAAACAAGTTATAGCGGAATAGAACTTTTTCGTCTTTTGCCCAAGATGTCGAAAGAAGCACAACCAGAGGGAATGTCCATTAGACATGGTTCAGACTTGTGCCACCTGCACTAAGGATCATGCCACGGACCAATGTATTTCACTTCCTGGGCTGAAAGAAGTTTACAAGGAAGCAGAGGAAGAGACAGAACCAGTGTATTTAATGAATCAACATCGACAGTGGAAAGAGTGGCCAGGTATGCCACAAGACCTACCTCAATTCTTTTCTTCTCTGCAGTTTAACCAAAAAAACCTTGCAACAGCTTGGCAGACACAAAATCCTTTTTCTTCTTGGCCAAACCAGTCGTTTCCTATTCCACCCTGGCCTATACAACCTTCATCAGGAAATAATTGGCTGAAATTTCCTTGTTCTCTCCCTTATTGGCAAAATGTTCCATATCAAACCCAGTGGTCAAACCCCCCTCCTCAAAACACTAATTGGAATTGGCAGCGACCTATGGGAATGACCAACCTACCAATGGGGGTAGGGACCCAAAATCAACCTACACTACCAGTGCCATACCCAGTCCAGCACAACCCACAACCTGTAATACACCCTCAATTGCCAGCTCAACCCAATCCTAATCCCAACAATAGACCGGTTCAACTAATTCAGATCATATAAAATTCAAATTCTGACACCAAATAGAAACAGTGCGGACTCAGATCAGGACGAACTATCTTACCTGTAGAAGCCACGACTCCACCTCAGTCCCGAATTGAAACCTCAACAGTACCTAGCCATGAAAATATAACAGAAATGGAGATAGGCAAAGAT
This sequence comes from Pinus albicaulis, assembly GCA_034641835.2. Classification (NCBI taxonomy): domain Eukaryota; kingdom Viridiplantae; phylum Streptophyta; class Pinopsida; order Pinales; family Pinaceae; genus Pinus; species Pinus albicaulis. The sequence goes on from CM076580.1 coordinate 738,103,629, forward strand.
AAAGAAACAATTGATCAACGAGGACTTGAAGAACTTAGGATGTCTCCCCCCCCATTTCCTGAAATATTAACTTTGCCCAGACCAATAACCGTTCCAGATTTTGACATCCTAGGGGAACTGAGAAACCTTTGTATCAAAATTCCTCTTCTCCAGGCTATCCAAGACATCCTCATCTATGCAAAGGAAATTAAAGAGTTATGTGGAAAAAAACAAGTAAAGAAAACAAAGGCTTCACCCACCGTTCATGTGGTAGGAATGCTATCTAACTTGTTACTAGGTAGGGAACCACCCGTGAAATATGAAGACCCAAGAAATCCCATTGTAACTGTTCAAATCTTTGGCCACTCATTTCCGAACACATTGGTCGACCTAGGGGTAGCCATTAACATCCTAACTACTGGGGCTTGCGAAAAACTGAGCATATCAGCTTTAGAACGTATGGCTACAGTGCTGGAACTAGCTGACAGATCTGTTAACAGACCAGAAGGAATAATGTAGGACATCCTGGTCTCTGTGGACTCATGGGAATACCCAGCTAATTTTTTAGTTATTAATCCAAAGAACAGGATAGAAGGGCACCCATTGATTCTTGGGCGGCCTTGGCTAGCCACAGCAGATGCTTACATAGGCTGCCAAGCAGGTAGCATGACTATCACTAGAGGAGATTCCATAAAAAATATCATTATTTATCCGCCTGCCAAACCAAGCTTACCCACGGTAAAAATTCACAAACATCCATGTACATATTGGGAACAAAACATTCGCCCACCTCTGACACTATTAGAAGCTCTCCAATTTAAGGATCAGACTGAAGATGATGTAATCAATAATTTTATGAACCAGTCACCCACAGCTGGAAATTTAAAATGCCAAATGTTGAAAATAGTCCTTGAAAACGAAGATCAAGAGGATCCTCTGACAAATCTTTAGGATCAAGTTATCAACATATTTCCACAACCACTGTATGTAACAACATACCTATTGAGATTGAGCCAAGAAAGGTCCTGAATATTAATGGCAATTTGGATGATGACCAAAACAAAATCTCATAAAAATCCTTCGTAAGCATCAAGGGGCATTTGCTTGGGATTACCAAGACATGAAGGGTTTAGACCCACAGCTATGCACCCACCACATCTATACTGATAAGGAAACACCTCCCGTTAGACAACCCCAGTGAAGGCTAAAATCGCACTTAAAAGATATTGTAAAATAGGAGCTGCAAAAGCTATTAGATGTAAATTTCATTTATCCTATTTCAGACAGAAAATGGGTCTCCCCTCTAGTAGTCGTCCCTAAAAAGAATGGGAAATGGAGAATCTATGTTGATTATAGAGAATTTAATAAAGCAACTCAGAAAGACCATTTCCCCCTTCCCTTCATTGACCAAGTCCTTGACACATTGGCAGGGAAACGGTTCTTTTCCTTCCTTGACGGGTTCAGAGGTTACAATCAAATCCAAATAGCTCCCAAAGATCAAGATAAGACAACCTTTACCTGCCCATGGGGTACTTTTTCTTACAAATTTTTACCATTTGGATTATGTAATGCCCCAGCTACCTTTCAGAGAGCCATAATTAGCATTTTTTCTGACTTAATAAACGAAGGGCTTGAAATCTATATGGATGACTTCACACCGTATGGGGAGGACTTCGATCAAGCTTTAGAAACACTAGAAAAGGTGTTGAAGTGATGTATTACTACTAGGACATGTCTAATCGATGCAAAATGTCACATGATGATGACAGAGGGAGTGATCCTAGGTCACTACATTTCTGCAACTGGAATACAGGTAGATCCAGCTAAGATAGAGGTAATCCTTCTATTAGCTACACCTCATACACAGACAGAGGTACGTAGTTTTTTGGGATATACAGGATATTACCGTAGATTTATAAATAATTTCTCACAAATAGCTGCACATTTGTATGCAATAATTGGAAATGTTGAATTCCATTGGATTGATAAATGTGACACCACTTTTTCAGATTTGAAGAAACTGGTCTCAACAGCACCAATCCTACGAGGAACTAACTGGAAACTACCTTTTCACATCTCTTCAGATGCCCCCGACATAGTAATAGGAGCAGTCCTTGGCCAAGAAGAAGATAGAGAACCTTATGCCATTTATTATATCCACAAAAAACTCACTCCTGCCGAACTGAATTATACTGTGACCGAGAAAGAGTTCCTAGTTGTCATTTATGCCATTAATAAATTTAGGCACTATATAAATTGTTATCAAGTACTCATGTATATTGATCACTCTGCTATTAGATATTTAGCCAACAAACCAATCACGAATGAGAGAATAACTCATTGGTTGTTGTTGTTGCAGGAATTCGATATAACAATCAAAGATCATCCAGGAAAGGAAAACGTGGTCGCAGACTTCCTGTCTAGGGTTCCCAAGACAGATGACACACTAGTAGTCGATGATTAGTTCCCTGATGAACATCTGTTTGCTGTAGCATTAAAAACACCATGGTATGCAGACGTCGCAAATTATTTGGCAGTTGGGAAGCTACCTAGACATTTAACATCAAAAGAATGGAAACTGAGTGTACAACGCAACACAAGGTTTTCTTGGATCAGTGGATACCTCTTCCATATAGGGGTCGATATGCACATACGCAAATGCATTAGAGAGGATGAAATCTATGACATATTACGAGCCTGTCACGATGAACCTTGTGGCGGCCATTTTGCAGAACGCAGAATGGGGCATAAAGTGTTGCAATTAGGCTATTATTGGCCTACGATTTTCAAAGATGCAAACAAATATGTCCAGGCCTGCGATAGCTGCCAAAGAATGTGCTGCCCAGGCCAAGCTGATGAAATGCCGCTACAACCACAATTGGTGGTAAAACCGTTCGAACGATGGGTGTTGGACTTGGTTGGGCCATTCAACCCACCATCAAACCAGAAATTCCACATACTAGTTGCCACAGATTATGTAACCAAATGGGTAGAAGCAATGGCCTTGTCAAGAGCCACAGAGGAGTCGGTGATTAAGTTTCTTTTTGAACTATTCATACGATACGGTTTTCCATGGGAAGTGATAACCGATGGGGGGGGGACAATTCATAGGTAATAAAATTACAGCCACTCTAAGAAATCGCCATATCACCCATAGAGTTACGTCTCCTTACCACCCGCAGGCAAATGGGCAAGTTGAAAGCACCAACAAAGTCCTGGAAGCAATCCTTACCAAAACTGTATCAGCACACTACTGGGATGGGCCATTAGATTACCAAAAGCCTTATGGGCTTATCGTACAACCTGGTGAAACACCACCGGATACTCACCATATCAACTAGTATTTGGGAGAGAACCTATCTTCCCTATTGAATTTGAAATCAAAACTCTGAGAATAGCCCAAGAAGTAGGATTTGACTTAACAGAAGCCCAATCTAGAAGACTCCAGCAAATAAATGAATTGGAAAAAATACGACTACTAACCCTGCAACACACAACGATCATCCAACAACAACGAGCTAAATGGCATGATAACCTTATCAAGAAGAAGGTATTTCAAAAAGGAGATTGGGCCCTCCTCTATGACTCCAGATTCCAAGATTTTATAGGAAAACTACAAATGAATTGGCTCGGTCCATATGAGATTCAGGAAGTACACAAAAATGGCACACTCACCTTGACCACCATAGATGGGTCTGGTTCAACATTCCAAGTCAACGGACATAGAGTGCGCCTCTATCACAAACCTCTCACGAGAGAATATTTTTGCCAACAGGTAAGAAACGATCCCACCATCCAAGTTGTGGCACAAGGGGGTGACAACCCCACAAACTCAAGTACATGAGAGGTTTTCTACCATCATTTTTAAATAATGTATATAAATGTCTTATTTTGTTGTACATTCTTCATACTTTCAATTTATTTTCCTCGTGAGTTGCATTTTTATTCTTTTTTCCGTTCAATCCTTGAACGAATTTCAATCTTTGAACAACTGCTATTCAATCAAATTGAACAACTGTTTTTTTGAATTTTTATTCTTTTTTTTGTTCAATCCCTGAACGACTGTTGTTCAATCTTTGAACGACTGTTGTACAGTTGAATTGAACAACCGTTGTTCTGCGTTTTTATTTGTTGTTCAATTCTTGAACAGCTGATGTTCAATCATTGAACGACTGTTGTTCAATCGAATTGAACAGCCGTTGTTTGTGTTTTTATTCTTTTTGCTATTTAATCCTTGAATGGTTGCTATTAAATCTTTGAGTAGTTGTTGTTAAATCGAATTGAACAACTGTTTTTTTCATTTTTATTCTTTTTGATGTTCAATCCTTGAATGGTTGTTGTTCAATATTTGAACGACTGTTGTACAATCGAATTGAACAACCATTTTTTCTGCGTTTTTATTTTTGTTGTTCAATCCTTGAACAACTGTTGTTCAATATTTGAACGGCTATTGTTCAATCGAATTGAACAGCTGTTTTTTTCGTTTTGCATTTGTTGTTTAATCCTTGAACGGTTTTTGTTAAATCTTTGAACGACTGTTGTTCAATCAAATTGAACAATCATTTTTTGTGTTTTTATTTTCTCGTTGTTCAATACCCGAATGGCTGTTGTTCGATCGGATTAAATAGCCGAGTTTTGCGTTCTATTTATCCCTGTTGTTAAAATTTAATAACCTTTTTTTTCATTTCATTATTCCCTTTATCCAGCACCGCTCCCCTAATCTACATCCGAGCTAGAAAATCATCTTTGAGTAGGGAATGGCAGTTGAAGAAGAGAGGGAAACGGTAAAATTACCAATATGATGACTCCTTAGCACTATAATCCTTAAACAGGAAGCTGACATTGTGCATACATGAAATGAAAGGCTAATTCATCCCCAGTTCAAATATGTTATCATATAATACATGACCTTATGATGGTATATCTTTATGCACTATTCAAGTAATATTTCCCTCCAACATGAAGGAATCGGAATCAGGGGTATTAATTGTATTGGCATTCTAGCCTCCCTTCATGTATAAAAAGTAACTATTGTGTGTTCATGAAAATTTTTAAGAGGATAGGGGGTCTCATCACGAGCCAGCCTACCATGATCATAGGGATTTAAAAGTGACATGCCCACAATGGCTACCACACCAGGGTAATGACCTTCTCATCTGCTTGAAGGACAGGAGATCTCATCATGATCCGGTTGATCACTCTGTTACAATCCTAGTGAATGGCATTGTGACTATTTGGCTATCACACCAGCACAGTGACCTCCTTATAAATCAAGATGTTATGATTCAAAAATAAGTACTACGCTTACATGCAAATTTTTAAGAGAGGATAGGGTGTCCCATCATGAGCCAGCCTACCATGTTCATAAGAACGTAACAAGTGACATGCCCACAATGGCCACCACACTAGGTTAATGACCTTCTTAACTTCTTGAAGGACAAGAGGTCTCATCACGAGTCGACCTGATCACTTTGCTACCCAACATAGTGATCTCTCCATGAAATTTGCAGAATAACTATTTTTACATAAGGATCTTGGCTCATTCTTTCGAGTTAAAATAGAAACCTTGTCGAGGCTATGAATGCCTGCTGGAAAGAGTGGCTCTGCTTATGGTATGAAATTATGCTTCATCAATAGCCAATTGCTTTTATATACACCTTATCTTCCATTCTTCTTCCACAAGCTATTACTCAAATTAGTGATAATTATAATCTACCACAGGAATAACTAAGAGAGATATGCTTACATATTTGAACCCCGGGATGACAACATCAATCATTATTTGACTTAGTCTTGCTTTCGTCATAACTTTTCAATGAATAAGGATAGCATATCGTAATAATGAACAATTATGAACAAGATGCAATTATGAACAATTTCCAAAATTGACCTTTACACTGCATATGATAGTAATTACTCAACTACCTAAAGCTCGACCCGCTCCTTCACGTACATGTCATTATTACCAAATACTGACATTCCCCTACCTACATTCATCATTGGCAAAATCTCTCCTATACTTGAGGGCGTGGGCGCCCTTTCTTTGATGGAGGGGGTGTAATTGGTCTTAAATTGGAAAGCAAGTGAAATCTCTGCACAAATCCCGTTAGACACATCGATAAGACCAGAGGAACACTGCAATTAAGGCATGAAGTTACCTGCGCAGAACCACAATTTATCTTTCGCTTGCATATAACATTCATTCAAAACAAAAGAGCCGAGGAAGAATACAATTAGAAGAATAAAGCATATAAGCTATGGGAGGAAATTCCCTTTGAAATGAGCCTGTAAAATTTCCAATTTTAGATGCAGCTAGTGCCATCCTCCAGCAAGCCAGCTAGCTGACATATGTACACCAATTACAGGGATTTGATACGGAAATTGCAATTGAGTTTCTGCAAAATCTGCAAGAAGATCAAACCAGAATCAAAGGTCGAATTATACCAGTCACAGAGGAAATTATTGCTGGAGTCTCTGGAATACCAGCAGAAGGAGAAAGATGGGTAGAGAAACATCTCCTCCTACAAGAGGCAGTAGTAGCATATCAGGATCCAGAGGAGAGGTTAGAAAAAAAAGGGAGAGGTATTAACCCTAACTCCTTACACCAGCCATGGCAGGAACTGACGACATTCATCCAAAAGTTCATTAATATTGACGAACGTTGGGACGTGGTAAAACCTCGTCAGCTCAAACTTTTAGATGTACTTAAGCAAAATATTTCAATTAATTTTCCTGCATTCTTGAATTCCATATTGCATGATATTGTTGTTTGATTAAGAAGAGCCAAAAATCCCCAAGCAGTAGTCAGTCACCGCGGGTTAATTAAACTAGTCATCATTCATGAGTTGGATAAGCAGCAGATAGCCTGAGACAATTTTGTTAACCCTGATGCATAGGAACTAGAAATAAACCCTGACAAAATAGAAATTGATCCCCCTAGGGTAAATACACCAAGAAGAAAAAGGACCCGAACTGCAACCTCAGAACCAAGCGGGAAAAAATGGTCCAAAACACTTCAAGGAACCTCGGATCTCATGGAGGAGGGAGGACCATCCCATGCACCCTTGCAAGACTTTGAGGAATAAATGGCTCGAGTCCTAGGACAAATAAGGAAAGACTACAAATATAGAAACCCATCGGGAGCATAAGAGAAAGAGGAAATTTTAGATAAGTCCATCACCCCCAACAGTTTTAGTCACATTAACGTCCTACCTGACCAAGAGGAACCATAGGATGATCAGGATCTGTCCCCTCTTGAGAATTATGAGGTGTATAGCGAAGGGTAGACAAAGGAGAGAATGGAATCAGAAAATCAGTCAGGTGACACTGTCCTTGTCGATCAAAGCACAAACACAGAAACAGTCCCTTTGACACCAGGAGGTATCACTGCTCCACCCAGTCAGGACCCTCACACAGAAGTAAACTCTGAAGATATAATAAGAAAAACCATCACAGGAAACCTTAAGGTTAGCAACACCATCCCTGAAAATGGGAATACCGCTCCTCCACCACCTGCTGAAATCAGGACCAGTGAAAATTCAGATGAAAAGAAAATTAAGAAACTGAGCAGGGCATGCAGAAGATTAAAGAAATTGGTGAAATATCTAAGAAAACAATTGAAGGAGGAAAGAAGGGCCCGGAAGCAAAGAAGGAAACCACCACTGCAGGAACTCAAACAGAATTAGTAAACACTATTGAAGACGAGATGCAGACTGACTTAGCTGACATTGTTGAGACTGGAATGCAAACCAACTTGGTAGCTACTACAGAAGCTGAGGTGCAAACCAACTTAGCTGATACTACTGAAACTGGGATATAGAATGACCAAGAAGACATTACTGAGGCTTAAATTCAAACAGAACTAGAAAACACCATTGAAGCCTCTACACAAACTGAGTAGAAAGTTACAGAAGAAAAGGGGACCCAAACAGAGGAAGCCCCTTCCTATGCCCATATGGTAGAGAAAGTTGTCAACCAGAAATTACGAAATGAACTGGTGCAAACATAGCATGAACTAGCACAGTGTATGAAGGAGGTGGTGCCATCACAAGAATATCAAGCACTACTAAAAAAATTCACAGACCTCTCCTCCACAGAAGACGAAACTTTTGCCCAGCTCAGAGGGGAACATGCAAAGGTGAAAATGGCACAAGAACGGGTGGAGCAAGCTAAGAAACAAATCACTACAATTTTTTCCCTGTATAATGATGCACTATCATGCAAAGCTTTGACGACCAACTATGCCCTGTTCTTAACAGAACAATATTTACTCATGAAAGTCAAGGTCGTTAGGGAAGGAAATTCCACAACTTTTAGGACTATAGAAGAAATTGTCCACTGCTGTAATGATCAAGATGAGCAGGTCCAACACCTTCTATGAGAAATTTACATGCACAATTTCTTTCTAGAAGAAGACACAGACAACAACCCTAGTCCCTTTATAGGGGATGTTCAGCTCCAAGCCTTCCTCTCATTTGCTAAGAACCAGATCAGGTGGGCCAAGGCCTACAACATCTTCCAAAAAATAGAGCATGGCCTAGACTTATGGGTCAGAGGGGAACCTACAAAACCCCTGCAACTGTTCATCCAACACAAAAAATTCATGCGAAGGCAAGGTGTAAGGACTAGGTTGGGGCGCATCCATAAGGACATCATAGAAAATGAATGGGAATACTTTGAGGACATTTGATAAGTAGCCTTGGCAGTAGCTAAGAAAAGATGGATGGCCTCCATGAACAACGTAAAGAATAGGGAGCCATTTGGCTACAGGAATTTCAAGGCTGCTGCCTCCAGATTCCTCTCATACAGTAGCCTGGTATTTAACATGGGGCCTGCGTGGTTATGATGTAGATACGAAAGCCCTCTCCTCTGGTATCCCCCCGAGGACTATATTCACAATTATGAATTACCAGAACGACGCACAAGTGCTGCCTTTGCAATCATGAAACACAAACAGGGTTTCTGAGCATACAAGGAAAAGGTATACCTTGCCTACTCCCTAACGCAGTTGCATATCAACCATATGTTTGCATGAGGACATGTAATTAGGTAAGCAAGGGAGTATGTTGGGCCCGAATTGAGATATGTTTTCACCCTATAATTACTTCAAATTATGTCACAATTTTGGGAATTATCTTTCATATTAACAATAAAGAAAGAAAAGACTTATGAAAAGTAGAGCAACTAGGCTAATGACAAAATGAATGTTTTTATAATAGAAAATTGACTTATTTAATCTCCGTATGCAGGAAGGCAGAGTAGCTAAACCAATGGTAAACGAAAAATAACCGACAGACGCAAACGTATGGGATCTCAGTAACTCCCAGAAGTCGGCAAAAGTCAAACAGACGGATTCGAGCTCAAGAATTCAAATGACAGACACACGCAGTGGGCTGTCATTTGGAAAGTACTTTCTCATTTCGTGAAATCGCTTTTAAAAGGACTAGGAACGAACGAGATACAGAGGAGGAATAGGAAATTCATTTTGTAATCAACGCATCAGAACCAAACTGCCTAATTGTATTTCTGTAGTATCCCTTGATGTAATATAGAGTTTTTGAACAATTATCTTTTGAATTTTTCACTGCGTTAGAGCTTCTGGTGGTCTCGGCCCAACCCCTGGAAATTCCTAGCCAATTCCCATACTGTGTGTTAGTCAAATAAACAATGTCCAAGTATCTGATGTGGTTGTAAAGTAATTTTCCATTCAATGAAGTTACAGATTCTCTTTCTTCAGAGCTGTTAGCATTTGTGTTCTTTGATTTAGAATAATCACATTTATATTTTCATGTTTATAATAATGCTTCATCACCAGTAGATGGTTCTGGTTTCTTCCAACGTCATTGCAATTGATTTACAGATCATATAATAGTGGTTTTTGATGTTATTTGTCTTTGCAGATTGCATTATTCTTTCAACATAGTGAAGCATCCAATCATTGATTAATGTCAATTAGTTAGTTTACAAAGAGAATTCCATTGCAAAATTATATAAGTAATTGCTGTACAATTCATTTAGATTGCTTCATTTAGACTGCTTTAGACATATGTTCAATTCATTTAGACTGTTGTTCAATTCAATTCGATTGTTGTTCAATTCATTTAGACTATTGTACAATTCATTTAGACTATTTTTCAATTCAATTCGATTGTTGTTCAATTCATTTAGACTACTGTTCAATTCAATTCGATTGTTGTTAAATTCATTAAGCTTGTTGTTCAAACCGTCATTCTGCTATTCAATCATAGGCTAGACAGAATAATTAACCAACCCATTCCTCGTTAGGTTGATTGAATTCAGAAGGTTAGCTAATCCTTTCTCATAAGCAGCATAGAGTAACTATCAGCCGAATTCACTTACATATATTGTGCCGACACTCTTGAAATAAGAAGACTTACCTCGGGCTGATAATTAAATGAGAAGCACTATGGTTGCTTATAATAAGCCACCTCTATGACACCAACACCTGGAGGTTGATTCGATTCCTTACTTGATTCCCTGAGTACCTTTAGTAATTGTGGCAGTACTGATGGGCAATGTTCGGTTGCATGACCATCCTCGAAAATTTTGCAAAATTTCAGACCGCTAAGTGGGTGCTTTCCAAGGAAGTGCTTCTTTCTAAATTTGGCACAAAAGATAAGTAGTGGTTCTTCATCCTTATTTTCTTCATGTAAATTATCCAATTTCAAAATCAAAGATTTAATAATATTAAATTTATTTTCAAGCAAAATATTTAATTCTGCACTTGTGAATTCTTCATTGGATGACTTATATGTCTCTGTAGCAGCATCAAAACTCGTCATCAAATGATTCCTCAAAATACCATTTTCTCTTTCTCAACAATCCAATTGGTATATTCTGTCATCACATGGATTATTACAGAAGGGTTCTTACAACACCCCAAAAATAGTTTATCTTTAAATAGCTTGAAATTTTAATCTAAATGAATTAAGACTGGTAATTGCAATAAAACTCACCAAACTTGCTTACTTGGAAAACCAAACTTTGGAGCAACCCCACCATAGTGTATGCGTGGCTCTTCACTCATGTCTTATTGTACACTCTCCGTCCTTTGGTTGTCTTGAAACTAAGATCACAGAAAAAATTTCTGAAAGAAACTAAGCTCTAATCCCTTTAGCACCTCCCCGACAATGACGCCATAAATGTTGGGGAAATTTTATGCTTATAGTTTGCAACATTAAATTATCAATTTGGGACTCATAAGCTTCAAGGCACAAGCCCAGGTAACGCAAGATTTGAGCATCTAACTTAAACTAGGGTATAAAATCAATTCAATTCCTAAGTACAGAATCGTTGTTTCTATGAAAGAACACACTGGTTACTTGCTACAAAAGAACACACCATTCATTTTCTAGAAGGAAACTCTAATCTATCACTCATTTGCTGAAAATAACACTCATCTAAGGAATTGAAAGAATCTCATTGTGACTCCTAAAAAACTTTCAATTTAAAGGCTCCTAATCTAGATGAAACATGAAATTCATAATGAAAGGAAAAAAAACAAATGAAATTGAACTAATTCCTCTGCTATGAAATTAAATTCACACTTAAAACTATTCTACATTATGAAAAACAACAAACTTAAACCCCGGGTATGAAAAATCAAATTACTGCTTATGAAATCAACTTTGGTACTTAAAATAGAAAATCAAATCATTCACACTACTTGTAAAACCAAATCTAATTCTATTGTTGAGCTAAATTAAATTAATTAACCTACGATATTTAATTGAATTGCGTAAAACCAAAACAAATCACATTTCTCCTAAATTAATTTGAAATGTTGGACCTAAATTAAATTAACACTGGAATGAAAACCTCACTACTTACAACTAAATCTCACTCCTCAATTTAATCTTCAGAAACTAGAAATGAGAACTAGGATCACACGAAATATTTTTAAACGAAATTTAATCACTCCTCTCAAAGATTACTCTATGGATTAAACAAACTCACACTATTAAATAAACTCACCCTAAGATTTTCAAATGGAGTTCAATCACTCTTAAAGATCACACCGTTGTTGAAATCACACACACAATTAAGCAATAGAATACAATGATAAAACTCACACTAAAACTCACACTGCTCATCAATAAAAATTACACTACGAGACAATGAAACTCACACATGTGTAATTAGATTCTGAACTTAAGACACTAATGAAATAATCTTCTTAGGATAGAATTACACAGATCAAGTCGTGTTGCAAATAACAAAACCACTTTAATTAACTTGCATAGCAATAAAATCAATTTGATTTAAACACTACATCAACACAAGATATTCCTAATCAAAATCAAACGCTGCCATTTTTAAGACAAAACCATTCCAATTACTCTACGAACTCAATCATAAAACAACAAGTGTTTACATGACAAGCATTCAACCACTCTGCAAAATTTAAATCACTGGAAGCTAACTCTGCAAAATCACAGGATTTTCTAATCTATACTAGCCATGGAGCTCAGTTCCAGTTGTGGTGGGCCCTCCCACGCCTGGAGCGAGCTAATCTACTTCAGCACAATGAATATTAAAACATAAATACCATTACTTACAGTAAGATAATTCTGAGACCAAATTTAATAAAAGATTATATGTAGTCATACATAGTTCCAGATATTCCAAAAGAAAGCTTATAAAATTAACAATAACATTACATTATTCAATTATTCTTTCTTAACTTTTGTAGTTCATTCCTACACATGCCTTTATAGGAAAGGTTGTTAATCATAAAATAGAAAGGTATTTCATTACATGGGAAATCGAAGGATCTGGACTTAATCTTAGTCTTTTACAATCCAATCTCAAATACATATTTATTTAATTTCTAACTGCTTCCAAACTACGTTCCATCCTTAGGCTGCGTGAATAATATGTTGATCTAGAGGTTGATCTAGAAGCTGACTTCATAGAGATCGTGGATCATCAAACTCAATTCTGGAACGATGGCAGTTGTGTTGTCCTCCTAAAAGTGTTGAAGGTCTAATAGGCCTCTCAGACTTTAATTACTATTCTGGAACTTTGTAGTTAAGTACAAAAATTCAAAACAGGGTTGTTTGGGATATTTTTACAAATATGGATTTTCCTGATTTTTATACAAATCAGCCTCAAAGAACTCTACGTATCTCCCAAACCGTAATGAATTTTAGAAAATTTATTGAGGCTTAATCAATTTTCTATGTTGGGACCAAATCCCATGTGCCATAATTTCTTCATTTTCCTTAAACTATATGGAAATCGAGGAGGAATTTGGTAGTTTGATTTTTTTTTGGCAGATTTGGGAAAATTGTTGATTTCCTTCTAGAGACCCATACGTGTGACCTGGGCTAAATCCAAGTCATGGTAATGTATTAGAACATTATTTTTGACAATAACATCTCTCGGTTTCTCGGGAATCATGCCAAAACTGTCAAAGCCCCAAATTGAACATTTATGTACTCTACTGGATTGTGAAGAATTTCAGCGATGGAACCCTGTGACAAATCAACTTAGCAAAACCGTCATTAAAAAACCATGGAATAATCATATTTAATCATGTAAAATGTAAGAAAACTAATGATAAACAACCATGGAGTGTCTTTGACGGAAAGTTATACAATTAGGGTACGGAACGGGTTAAAAACCTAGGGTTTTAGGGTATGAATAATGATATTGAAAGATGAAAACATGGGCATATTCGAGGCCCAGTAGTCCTATTTACAGAGCTTAAATACCTAGCCTAATATCATTAGATACTCATTCATTCCTTTGACTATGAAAGTGACAACAAGAGAGCCATCTATGGTCCTGGTAGGGCTAGCTACCTGAACTAAAGCCTGGTTTGTGGTTACCTTTCTCCAATCCTATTTTCAGCCTTGTCAAGTTGGGGAGAGTGATAAAATTTTTGGCTCTATTGCCGGGGAGCGATTGCTAAACATTCCCTAAGAATATTTCTTTAATCCTCTGAAATTTAGACTTGTAGGTGACAAGCTCTAGTATTCAAAATAGGTTAAATTCTTAAATCTAAGCCAAAGTCTAAAATTCTTATCTTAAGCTAGCTCCTAAAAGACATACGAGGTCAAATCTAGACCCAAATCCCTTACCAATTATGTATAACCCTGAGAGTCTTCTTAGAAAGCATAAAACCAAGTCTCGGAAGGTTGGAAGAGCTATTCCTCCATTTGCCAAGTCAAATTCCTTGCCTACGAGATTTGTTTTAGAGTATCTTTTTTGTAGTTCAGAATCTGAAAGATCTTTGTTTAGAACTAATCTGAAACTTTTCTTTCAGAAACTACCTTTGATCCTTTCGATTTCGAGACCTTTGCACCATTTTCTGAGTCTTTTCATTCCATAGTCAATAGTGAAGTCTGGTCTAAATTTAACAAACTTAAAGGCTTGGTGGATAATTTTCAATAAACTTCAGAGAAAGCTTATTTTCAATATCAATAGCAGCCTTTTTCTTCACCTCCAATTTCACCTTCTCATACAGCTACATCATCAACCCTTCCTTTCATTCCATCATTACCTCTACAAGTTTTCACTCCATCAACACCTCCACCACCTCCTCCATTAGTCATGGCCAAATTTTCTCCTTTGATCCTACCACTTCAGCTCACTCCACTACCTCAAAACTATGGTCAAAGGCTTTCTCTTCTCGATGGAACATCAGAGGTTACAACTTATCAGCACATTACCAAAGTGATTGATTTCATAGACCTTGAAGAGATCGATAATGACGATGCCAAGATGCGCATCATTGCACAAATTTTCTCTAGAGAGGTAAAGAAATGGCTTCGCTCTCTCGCAGTTGGTTCAATAGGTACTTCACAATAGCTGATTGACTTGTTTATGGCGAAATGGGAAGACAAGAAAAATAAATTGCAGATTTTAGCTGAGTACAACACCTTGAAAATGAATCGTAATGAGTCTATCCAAGACTTTATAGCTAGATTCAATAAAATATATGATTCAATTCCTGAGAATATTAAGCCTCCTAGAGGACTTGCTTTACTTCATTATCCTAATGGTTTCAATCATGACATGGAATATAATTTAAGGGAAAGAAACCCATCAAATCTTGAATAAATGCAAAGAAACACAGTGAGCGTGGAAGCTAATTTGATCATCAAGAAGTCTAAAATCAAGATGGAGAAAAGATCATTATAAAAGAAGAAACATCCACTTCATCGGAGGGAAAATTAGATAGTTTGATCAATACCATGGAGAACATGATGGATAAAATATCCACCATTGATCGATAAAATCCCAATTTCAGAGGTCAGGATCCACAACGTCAACAACAAATCCACACTCCATTTCAGCAAACTTATACTTAAGGCCCTGATGAATATGATGAAGAATAAATATCTGGCGAGAACCATTTATTTGAGGAAAATCAACAACATATTTCCTCACTGAAGAAGGTCAATTTTCTATAGAGATTTGTGCACTAGATGATCAATAATATGTCTTATCAAATGATGACATGTTATCAGTGCACACAGAATATTATCAGAGGGGATATCAGAATGCTCTTTCTCAAGTGTAGAGACAGTATGGTTTGAGGAATAGGAATGTTCCTATAACCTCCAATGATAAAAAACAAAATGCTCAAGTAGATTCTCATCACAAAGAAGCTGCTGCCCCAAATCAAAGTAAATACAAAGGACCTGTTGTTCCTAATCATTATAAAGGCAATGAATCTTCCTCCAGTTATCAAATAAAAGATAAAGAAGTCCAATATTTAGGACATAAGAAAGAGTCTTCACACAAATATCAACCCAAAAAGAAAGATGCACCAATGAAAGAGGTAGAAAAAAATTCTACTCTTTTTAGTCTACAAAATGAAACTTCCAAATTGAAAGTCTCCATTCCTCTAATTGAAATAGTTAAGAATGATCAGTACAAATTTCAAGTAGCTAATTTTCTTATATTTTATCAAATGTTCGACATGGTTAATGTGAGTGATGATCACCCTAAGCTTCTTTTTGGTCCTGTTGTTCATGGCGATCCAGAAGATAGTGAGGTCCCTCCATTTTATATAAGTCTCAAAATCCATGATTTTATCATTCATAACACCATGCTTGATTCCAGAGCCTCTCACAATCTCATTCGCAAGGACATTATGGACAGACTAGGATTGGATATCATAAGACCTTATCATGATCTTTATTCATTTGGTTCAGGGAGGGTGAAATGACTTGGCCTGATCAAGGACTTAGTGGTGTCATTAGAGAAAATCCCAGCCAAGAATGTCCTCATGGATGTTTTTGTGGCTGATATCCCTCCCAGATATGGAATGTTTCTCTCTCAGTCATGGGGAGCGAAGGTTAGAGATACCTTACAGCTTGAATTTTCATATGCTACCATTCTCGTCTTTGGACAACTTAGAAAACTATACCTAGAAAGTAAGATGAAGTACATGATCAGTAGTCGAGAAAAACCAAATAACCATCCTATTCATGCTACTCATACATATTTAGTGTTATGAAACTAGCTCCAAAAATAGAAGAAAAGAGACATCAACGCCTTAGGAATAAGCCACTTCGAGGGGGCAACCTCCAATACATTACATGAATGAACAATTCTTGGATGATACAAATGACAAAACCTCCTCATTATATATAGGATTCCATGGGGCCACAATGTAATCCTAGCCAACCTAACAATAATAATGTAAGGGCACAATAATAACAATATGGGGGTTACAGGGGTACAACAATAGAAATAAGGGGGTTAAATTAACAACAATAAGGGACTATACTAGTAATATAAGGACCTAACATGCTCCTCTCCTTCAAAAAAGTGTTGTCCTCAATGCTTGAGTAGCTCCGGGTGCTTCTGCATAAAATTCTCATCCTCCCATGTAGAATCTTCAGTGGGTAAGTTCTTCCATTTGATGAGATACTCTGAAATTGATCGATTTCATAGCTGTCGAGTTCTTGTTTCCGTGACTGCTTCAAGTTCCAATATGGTTTTTCCTTCCTCATCAAGTTATGGCAATATTGTTTGAACTGGAATTTTGTCCCCTATAACCTTTTTTAAGCATGAAATATGTAAAAATGGATGCACTCGCGAAGAAGTAGGAAGCTCTAATTTGTATGCCATAGTACCAATCTTTTGCAACACCTTGTAAGGACAATAGTACTTTGGCGATAATTTATTATCCTTCTTAGCTTGCTTGAGGGACATTTGTTTGTATGGTTGTAGCCATAAAAATACCTAGTTTCCCACATCAAAAATTCTCTCACTGCAATGTTGATCTGCCTATTGTTTCATTCGATTTTGTGCCAAATTTAGATTATCCTTTAAGAGTTGGAGAACTTCTTGTTGATGCTCGATGTGATCCTCCACTGCTTGAACCCTATAATTTTCCCTTAAATAAGATGTGATGGACGGTGGATGATATCCATAAAGTGCCATAAATGGGGTCATTTTTGCTGTAGTATGGAAGGAAGTGTTATACCACCATTCAGTGAGACGTAACCACTTGACCCATTTTTCTTGCTTATTAGATACAAAACAATGAAGATATCCTTCCAAACATTTATTCACTATCTCTGTTTGACCATCGGATTGAGGATGATAAGATGAGCTATGAGCTAGTTGAGTACCCAAAAAAGAAAATAATTCCGTCCAAAAATTTCCTATAAAAATGGGATCTCTGTCACTTACAATAATCTTTGGGTTTCCATGTAGCTTTTGAATTGTTTCCATAAATTCAGTAGCAACTGTACTTGTTTTAAATGGATGAGATAATGCACAAAAGTGTGCATACTCGATAATTCTATCAACTACCACCATGATGACACTCCTTCCTTCGGACTTAGGTAAACCTATGATAAAATCCATTGAAATCTCCTCCCAATGTTGACTTGGAATGAATAAAGGTTGTAGAAGACCCGGGTCTTAATTGTCTCAACTTTATTTTGCTGGCAAAACAAACATTCCGCCACAAACTTTTGAATATCAGATTTAAGGCCATCCCAAAAAAATTATTTCTTCACCCTGTGGTAAGTTTTTAAAAATCCCAAGTGTCCTCCTAAAGGAGAAGTGTGCAATTCCAAAGGAATCTTTTGTTTTAGTTGGGAATTCTTGCAAATATATAAGCAATCTTTGTACCATAAGGAATCATTTTTCAAACTAAATGTATCGTATGTACTAGGATCTTGCTGCAAATTTTGAATGAGTGTCCAAACTTCTTCGTCCTTCTTCCATTCATCCCTTGCTTCGGTTATCCAATCTGGTTGGATAATAGAAATGGCACAAAGCAATGCTTCCACCTCTTCATCCTTTCTTGAGAGTGCATCTGCAACAACATTTAGCTTCTCTTTTTTGTAGATTATTTCAAATTCATGACCCAACATCTTTGTGACCCATTTTTGCTGCTCTTCCAAAGATAGTCTTTGTTCCAAAAAGTGTTTAAGACTATCATGAGCAGTTTTTACCTTGATGTGTCTTCCCATTAGGTAAGGTCTCCATTTCTTTAGTGCATGTAGTATTTCCAACATTTCCTTCTCATAAATAGCCTTTTGTAAATAATTTCCTTTGAATAAATGACTTTCAAAAGAAATGGGTCTTAACAAACTTGTGATAATACCCTATTAACCTGAGAAATCCATGCAACTGCTTTATGTTTGTGGGGACTTTCCATTCCTTAATGGCTTTAATTTTGTTAGGGTCTACCTTAAAACCCTTGTAAGATACAATATAACCTAGATATTCCACCTCTTGTACTCCAAAGAAACATTTGGATGTTTTTTCATATAATTGTTTTTCCTCCAATAGTTTGAGAACCATGTCAACATGTTGAACATGATCCTTCCAAGACCTGCTATAGATTAGTATATCATCAAAAATACTAGCACAAATTTTCTAAGGAAGGGTTTGAAAATGGAATTCATCAACCCTTGAAATGTAAAAGGTGCATTGGTAAGGCCAAAGGCATGACCAAAAATTCATAATGACCCTCATGAGTTCGAAATGTTGTTTTCGGAATATCTTCAGTCTTCATTCTAATTTGATGATATCCTGAACGAAGATCCAACTTGGTAAAATAAATTGCTCCATGTAATTCATCCAATAATTCATCAATCACAGGAATGGGAAATTTATCTTCAATGGTGAGCTTATTGAGCTCCCTATAATCCGGACACATTCGCCATGATCCATCCTTCTTGTGTACCAATACTACAGGAGCAGAGAAAGAACTTTGACTAGGTTGAATTATACCCGACTCTAACATTTCTGCAATCATACGTTCAATTTCGCTCTTTTGGAAGTAAGGATATCTATAAGGCCTGATGTTTGGAGGAACACTTCCTGGAATCAAGTGAATAGCATGATCATGATCACGAATAGGTGGGAGTCCTTTGGGAGTTTCAAACACCTTGGAATGATTGTCCAAGACTTGTTGGAGATCTGCAGAAATAGATGATTTTGATGATGGAACTTCTAGTGAGCATAATTGTGCAATTACGCCTCGCTGTTCTTTCTTTAGAAGCTTTGTCATGACATTAGAGCTTATTATCCTTCCTGGCTTCCCCGCAATACCCCGTAATTCGACTTCCTTTCCTTCTGAAAAAAATTTCTTGAAAATTTCTTGAAAATTAAAAGCTACCGTCCCCAAAGATTGTAACCATTGTACTCCTAGTACAACATCAGCACCTCCCATAGGAATGGAAAGCATTGGACTAGTCAATACATATTCCCCCATGGTTAGCTTGATATTATGGCATTTTCCAGAGCAATTTATAGTTCCTCCATTTGCAACCATCACTTGATATTCTGGTGCTAGGTATAGGAAACAATTTAATTCCTTGGCTACCTTACAATGAATAAAATTATGGGTGCTACCTGAATCAATAAACACTATTACCTTTTTCTTCTTGATATGTCCTTCTATCTTGAGAGTTTGAGAAGTGGTAATTCCTGCCAGTGCATTACACGATATGGTCGGATTCATTTCTTCCTCTTCTAGGGTTGGTTCCTGGTGTATATCCTCTTCTTGTTCATTTTCTTCTTCCTCTTCACAATTTATGTAAAATAATTTCTTCTCAGCACACTTATGACCTTTAGTGTATTTTCTATCACAACTGTAGCAAAGCCCTTTTGCTCTTTTTTCTTCCAATTGCTATGGTGTCAACCTTGTAGGTTGTGGAAATCTAGACGTAGCAACACTTCCTTCTTTATAGAATTGAGTGGTAGGCTTCCTTGTCGCCATTATTTTACATTCAAATTTTCTTGCCAACCTGAATGCCTTCTGCAATGAATACTGTTCCAAAACATGAACTTCATGTTGGATGTTATCCTTTAAAGTGCCTATGAATAGATCGATCCTGTGTTCCTCTGGAATATCAGTTACCCTTATATTCAATTTTTGGAAGTCCTCAATGTGCTGCCCCACTAAACCCTTTTGTTTGAGATTTATCAATTGGCTAAAGAAGGTGTTGCTCTTTGTATCCTCATAATGTGCTATCATTTCCTCCCTAAAAATTGACCAAGTGACAATTTTTTTACGGGAGCAAAGCCATCGATACCATACAAATGTATTTTGTTCTAAATGTAAAGTTGCAATGCGTACCTTTTGTGTGTTTTGCACATTATTGAGATCAAAATATTTCTCCATCTGTAGTATCCATGTTACAGGATCCTTTCCATCAAAATTCCTCATATCCATCTTTGGAATGGTGGTTCTTCCATCCAACCTTAGAGTTTATGAAATCATGATTAACATTTATTTTGTTCTCATCATGAGTTTTCTCTACTATATTTTTGCCATTAGGAAACATTTCTTGTATCAACTTTGCCAAACCTTCGATGTCTATTTTTAGATCATTCTTCATGTTTTCCATGTTGTCTTTCATTTTTCATCGATCTTAGCTTCCATGTCATTCATCTTAGCTTCCATGCCATCCATCTTAGCTTCCAAACCATTCATCTTAGCTTCCACGTCTTTCTTCAAACCATCTATCTTAGTTTCCACGCCTTTCTTCAAAACTTCCATTTCATTTTTTGTTGCTCTTTGCGATAGCGAAATTTGGTGCACTTGCTCTTGTAATTTTGATATCTCATGTTGTGTTTTATTGTCTTCATGAGTCATAGTGGAGCTTTCTGAAGGCTTAATGGTGTTGGGTGCTAAAAGGTGCCTTTTAAAACTCCTATTTATCCCACATTAATTATCAACCCAGGCAAGTCCTCTTATTTCAAGAGTGTACACAATATGTGCACGCTATAATCCCAGAGAGTAATGTTTCTTAAAATGTAGTATAGATCTTTCAAATACAAGAGTAAACGGATGCTGAAAATGAAATCTAATTACAACAATATGAAACTCAATGTTCTTAAATTCAATCACTTCACTCAACAATCATCAGTCAAGGATGCATTAGTAATAACTCTTTCCTCTGTCAACTGATGTAAATGAAATCAAATATGAACAAGGTAATCAATCTAAGAACGTAGGCAGTAAAAACCAATGTCCTTTACAGTTGATGATTTTACACTCCACACTAAAGCAATCAAATGGAAATGGTAACTGTGTTAACTCACTAATGCTGCTAATGAAAATAGACTAAGAAAGCTCTCTGTAATAACACTCCAAAGCAAAACCAAACTCTTGCAAGAAAGGAATAAACGGTAAAGCTAATTAATAGAAATGAACAGCAGTTCTATTTACTGGAAATGAAGAGAAAATGGAAATGAATAGAAAATCCTATTTAATGGAATTAGACAGAAAATATAAATGAACAGCAAATCCTACTTGACGGAAATTAATAGCAAATCTTGAATAGTGAAGCTCTGTAATTGCAAAGCATAACAATACAAGTTATAAAGAAATAAATATTCTTGTTATGTTGGAAAGGATCAACAACGCAATTCACTAATGCAACACACTAATTTCATAAAACATTGAAACAATAAACTATTAAGCATGGAAACCGTGAAGCAATGCAACTAAAGAAAGTGAGAACTAATGCAAACCATCACACGACTAGAATCGGAAAGTAATGATACAGATGGCAAGTGGATCCACCAGGGCCGAGCCTTTTGCTGCTAGTGGAGCAGTGCCGAACTACTCCAGTATCAAATAATAGAACAACAACCAAATTTATGTATTAATCATATGTAGCAGAGTTTACAAGAAATCGTACTCTATTTTAATTAACAAGAGTCAATGAACAATTCTGAAAATTACAAAAGGAAATCTCTCCCAATACCCTCCTCTTCTTTGATCTTTGTTTCTCATTTAAATACACATAGCACAGAGAGAAGTTACAATAGAGATGATTACAAAATGGTTCTCATAACAAATTTAAATTGTCTTCAACCAATTGATCAGCAAGAAAATATATTTCCATCAATCATTCAACATGAACAAGTCGAATTTGGTATTGCAATTGACATCATTTGGAAAACGGCCGCAATAGTGAATCTGGGAAAATATTCCTCAGAGAACCTTATGTTTCTCTTAATATGGACTGAATTTGGGCAAACCATTATTTTGAATAAAGTTAATTCAGTCTGTTCTGGATAAAACCTATGTTTCAGATTTTCTAGATTCTTCTCCATTTGCCTAGAATGTCCAACGCAAAACTGTCACTTCTTATTCCAGCAAATTTCTGAGTTGGAATATTGAATGATGAGCTGGAGATCAAATCTGAAATCTAGCAAATATCTTGGAGGCTAAAATGGTGAGTGATGTTACAAAATATATTAATAAACCATCATTGGTAAAATCATGCATAATAATCATTAATTTATTAATAATAAAGGAGAGGAAATAATATTTATCCATAAGAGCATAAATAGTTATGAGATGGAATTATATGATAAACCATGATAAATGACATGATAAAGAATGGTAGAAATGGATGAAATAGGTATTAAAAAGTGATAATAATAATGACAAACTAGCGTCCCAACATACCCCCAAACTGAATATATTGCATGTCCTCATGCAACCCAGAACTGAATATATTGCATGTCCTCATGCAACCCAAATACAAAACCCATGTGTTAACCAAGAAAAAAAAATTGTTCATCCCAACTCATGAAATGGATGGAACAAATGATTTTTTCCTCAAATAATGAATACTCAATTTTAGCAATCTTGATGAAGATGTAAAAATTTTTACAGTTGACATTCAACTATATGTATATGAAGTTGCAGAAAAATGTGATATAAGTAACAACAAACTTCATTAACCATTTTCTCAAAAATCAGATCGTTTTGATGCACGGATCATGAGATATAAACAAAATGGTTGTAGGTGATAGTGCATAATTTTCAAATTTTTATGAACTAATTTAGCGCGAAATTATCTGGGTTTGTGTATTTTAATGATACCTCTTTGTTATGCAGAAATCACAAGAATTCAGTTCATAGTTTTAAAGATATATGCAAATCAATTTCTGCACTATATAAAAATGAAATTGTATGCCTTAAACGAGAAATAAAGTAGAAAACATCCATCATGTGTAGCAATTCCTCCCCCAAACTGAAGAATTAACATGTCCTCATGCAATGCTAGAAAAAAAAGGAGAGGTGGTTGCTACAATCTGTTGAAATATATGCTTTGTGTAAAACAACATGGAATAAGGGAGGTGTTGAGAATGAATAAGAATATCAATGGATGATAAAGAATATTACTGACATGGTCATAAGAAAGAGATGAAGGAAAGCAACACTCCCCCAAACTGAAAGATGATATGTCTCTAAAAAATGGGAAGTGGTAAAGATGTGGAATGAATGATGATAAATAATGCTCAATGGATTTTCATGAAATTCTCCCAAATTCGTAATAAATCAGAAAATTATGCTATTTTACCTCAAGTGTTACCTCCGAAAAAAAAATGTGAAATGACATGTAGGGACTGGCATTTGTTGAAGCTAATGTTGGCTGAGAAGATACTAAAAGTGATGCAAAAGGTGGAAGCCATGCAAGCACATCATGTCTGAATAATTGTGCGCATTCGCGAGTTACGTGAGCCTTTGCTGTTAGTTGCAATAGTGTGGTCGTGCTGCGAATAGAATTGTCCCCCCCATACTTGTTGTTCTCTTGTAAAAAAATCACGATTCTGCATGCAATTTTCTTGAATCCACAGTGTTAATTTTGAAGAGCAACAGATAAGATGTATGCCAAAAGTTCAATCAGAAAAACTTCTATAGAAATGCAATATGAATATTGTGGCAAATCAGCAAATTATGGCAGAATTTTGTACTTATATCGCATGCTATCCATAATGCATACATTCCCCCTTCCAATTTAAAAAGGGATTCCATGACCATAAAGCATAGAAAAATTATTGTGCTAATGACAAGGCAAGGGAATGAACAATACATCAGTAAATGAAGCAGAGTACACATATCAAATGATAGGACAGCAAGAGGTATGGTTATAATGAGGGTAGAGTGTATAAAGATAGTTATGAATAAGAGATAAGATGAGTGGGTTGATGATAGGTAATGTGGTAAGTAAAAATGACATCAATATGCAAGAAAAGATACCTTGCTGATGATATTCCATCTGAAAATGATATGATTGATTAAAAAATATTAACTCATGCGTAAAGGTTCATAGTAGGGAGAAATTAGGGAAGTAATCTATCTGATAAAAATAAAAGTAGGAAGAGGGTATTATAATAATTATTGATGTTGAAAATAGAACTTCAATACCATAAATAGAGCCTCTGCTGCCAGCAGGCGTCCATAGCCTCGACAGGGTTTCTTTTTAACCCATATGAGCCAGGATCCTCAATTTATAGTTGGAGAATTCCATTGTTGTTCTACAGAAGAGATCAGTGTGCTGGCGTGGTAACCAGATAACCACATTGCCATTCACTGGGAAGTAGAAAAAGTGATCAGGTCCGCTCATGATGAGACCTCCTGTTCCAAGGATATTATGGCTATCCAATGGATCATAACCCTAGTGTGGTGGCCATAGTGGGAATGTCACTTTGCTACAACCTTATGAACATGGTAGGTTGGCTCTTTAATGAGACCCCCTATCCTCTATCTGTAGACAATATTTTGTTTTTTTTTACACCTTTTATGAGAAATAGAGGGAGGCTCAGTACTCCTTAAGAGTGAGGATGGTGGAAGAAGTTTGAACATGTCAATAGAAAGAAAATATACCCATAATCTTACTTATAATAGATAGAGAGAATTGTAGCCAGGAGAAGTGGAACCAGCATGGTAAAGATGATCAATCAATATCATATACAGCATAAATCAATACGGTAAAGTAATATATAAATAATTGTGTCCCTTTTGTTTGTTTTTTTTAAAAAGAACCTATCATCAAGAAGTTGTCTTGTTAAAGATAATAACGTCAAGGATATTCACCTGCTTCAATAGACTCCATAATTTTTGTCCTCATAAAAATATTGTACTTCATGTGATGCAAGGGAATCAATAAAATTTGGTTGAGATGAATTAGGAATAATCGCACAAGAGGGAGGAAGGGTTGTTCTCGAAAAAATTCCCAAAGTGTTGTTCCCTTCAAGGAACAACAAAAACACTCAAAAAAGTGATGTTCCTTTGAAGGAACAACAAAAACACTCAAAAAAGTGTTATTCCTTTTAAGGAACAAAAAAAATACACCCAAAAAAAGTGTTGTTCCTTAAAAGGAACAGCAAAAAATACACCCAAAAAAAGTGTTGTTCCTTAAAAGGAACAACAAAAAATATACCAAAAAAAAATAAAAATCATTGTTCCTCTTAAGGAACAACAAAAAAATGCATGCGAAAAAGTGTTGTTCCTTAAAAGGAACAATAAAAAAATACACAAAAAAAGTGTTGTTCCTTAAAAGGAACAATAAAAAATACACCAAAAAAAGGTGTTGTTTCTTTTAAGGAACAACAAAAAAATGCATGCGAAAAAGTGATGTTCCTTAAAAGGAACAGTAAAAAAATACGCAAAAAAAAATTTTGATCCTTAAAAAGAACAACAAAAAATACACCCAAAAAAAGTGTTGTTCCTTTTAAGGAACAACAAAAAAATACACAAAAAAGTGTTGTTCCTTTTAAGGAACAACAAAAAAATGCATGTGTAAAAGTGTTGTTCCTTAAAAGGAACAACAAAAAAATACAAAAAAAATGTTGTTCCTTTAAGGAACAGCAAAAAATACACCCAAAAAAAGTGATGTTCCTTTTAAGGAACAACAAAAAAATGCATGCAAAAAAGTGTTGTTCCTTAAAAGGAACAAAAAAAAAAATCAACACGCGAAACTACTGTTCCTTAAATGGAACGGTTGTTGTTCCTTTACGAGGAACAACAATTGTTCCTTAAATGGAACAAAAAGACAAACACGTGAAATTGTTGTTTCTTAAGATGAACGACTATTGTTCCTTGGGAGGAACGACAGCTGTTCCTTAAGAGAAACAACAAAAAGGCAAACATGCGAAACTCGGTGTTCAGCAAGGGAAAAATAGAAAAAAATAATGTACAATCTATTATCTAATCAAATCCAATCAAATAGAAAGGAAAATTTATGTACAGGTTTCAAGAAAAAGTAATTTTTTACAGAATTGGTGCTGTCGAAGAATTGCCTTCTGCAATTGAAACTTGCATGGTGGGGTCCTTATTGTTCAATTTCCAATAGAGCGGAAACTACAATTTGAAGGGATCAACACTTGAAACACAAAAACATAAAAGAAATCAGAAAAGAAACAACTCTTTATTAAGTAACAACAGCTATGATGTTATTTCCTAAGGGAATATCAATCTGTCAATGGAAAAAAATGATCTTTTTGAAAAATGTTTTGGCAGCAGTAACATGACATGAATCTTCAAATGGAAATCAATTTTTCATTGCTTTTGTTATGAATCCGTTGGGTAATTAATTGGATGAAATGCCCTTGTTTCATTAAAATTTCTTTCAAGAATCGCTCGTCCATAAATTGACCTTCTTTGTTCTCCTAAAACCTGCAAAAAACAAGTGTCTACCTACAACAAAAAATTAAATCATGGAGAAAGAGAGGTGATAGGACTCCCCTAATCAAATAATTATGCAAAAAAACTAACAAGTAGTTACTCTGTAGAACAAATCCATGGAAAAATAAAACAAATTTTATTTGTCACCTGCGAGAGAGTAGTGGTCGACCATACTAACCAGCAGTGTTTCAATCATACCTTATTTGTTTTTTGTCCAATTTGAGTGATTCCAAAGCTAAATGAAATTGAATTCAGGGAAATGTCTCTATTAGAAACAAATTTTAAAAATTCCATGTAATGGTATGCTAAATTTGCTTAGAACAACCTACATAATAGAGTCATTTTCGATTTTCGAGCTCAGACCAACAAATTATATTTCAAGCATAAATTATTCGTTTGATGATGGATTAAGCTGATTCAAATTGAAAATAAAATTATATTCATTTATCTATCTCCAATAGAAACATGGTTTTAATACATGAATAATTTATGGGTCAAATACGCTAGTGAACAGCCGAGAAAACAAAGTTTCAAGAGTGCTGATTTATGATAAGCAGTCAGTATTTTGGTCATAAATTCCTCATACAAAATCAAAATCAAGTGATTCAAATTGTGTTGTAAACTAGATTCATATAGGAATATACCATAGAAATATTTTTTAAGAATATAGTCATTTAGGTCTCTAAAAAATGACTGTCCCAACTCTGTTCCTGAGCTGCCTACTAGATGCTTTGTCAATGTTTTGGTTATAAGTTTTTCATTTCAAATCCAAATTGAGTGATTCAAATTGGGTTGCAAAGTAGGCATCAAGGGCTACTTAGGATAGAAATATGTTTTAAAAATATTCACTTTTGGTCCCTCAAAACATGACTGTCCCAACTCTGTTTTCAGAAATTTCATCAAGCCCGCAAGCCACAAAAAAAATATGATATTCAAACAATTTTTCCATATTGGTGATAAAAATGAATATAAGTGTTTGTAGAATTGTTATTTTCAATATAATTCATCTACATACATAAATAAATTAAAATATTTATCATCGACGTTGATTTCCACAGCGTGTTGCAACAAAAACAACTATTTTTACAAAAAAAAAAAATGTGTTTATTTTATTTCCTTATTTATTTTATTTTTTCACTAGCCTACTCTGATTTGGAAAATGAATATGATTACGTATAATATTTTTTCCCATGTAACCATTTTCGAAATAAGGCTTCAATTATGTACATACCCAAATTTGAAAAATGCATGTTAATAAAAATTAGGGTATGAGAAGCCAACTTCCCTTGAAAAGATGGTGCCAAAAATTGTTGAAGTATGGAGTGATGCTGCAAAAAAATGGAGTGAAACCAATCTTCAATGTATCCCTTACTTTCTTGATTTCCCATATCCGTCATATCATGAAGTTCTTGAGTGTTTAAAATGGTTTATTGATGCAGGCTAGAAGAAACCTCATTTTCTTTCATAACCTATACAATTTTTGGATTTGATACATTCTGAATCTCAGTATAAGTTTTCTCCAATGGTGCATGTGAGATAGAATGGGTGGGAAGGGTGGGTAAATTTTTCAGTTCAACACTGTAAGCATGTTGTACTATTTTATTATGGTGAGAGTGTGGAATGAGTTGAGCAGGAAATTGTGTAGGGAATGGAGCATTTTGATGATGTAGTTGATTGGGTTGAATGGATGATTTTGATAGGCAAGCAAGATGTTGTGGAAGAGTTGGAAGATGTGTTTGTGCTACAAGATGAGGGAGAGTAGTCATGCAATCATAAGATGAACCATGCCAAACTTGTAGACAAGATTGGTGGTGGTTATATTGAGATTGGCATGGCTGCCCTAACATACGAGTATTCCATAATGGATTATGCAAGTAAGAGAATGGAGAGGAAGTGTTTTGAACCATACCTGTAGGCCATGATTTCCATGGTTTTGACCTTGTTGCAGCTTCCCCATCTCTTTGATATGCTACTTCCATCCTAGATAAGGAAGAACAACTATCTATGGGATGCTCCTTTCGGTAATGAGGGAAAAACACTTAATAAAATTCTTGATTTTTCTGAACCTATAAAACATCCAATTGTGAATTTAGAGAGCTAATAAAATCATATTTAAAATTTTCAAATAAAACATTGATTTCAGCTCTTATGTCTCCTCTTCTTGTAGTAGATTTGGAAAAGAAATAAGAAGCTTCTCTAGAATTCTTACCAGCCTTGGAGATTACTCTTGAATAACTTATGCATAATTCACAAACAACATCATCATCATAGGAAAAAAATCGCCTTTTCCTATCACATTTAAGAATTCTAAAAATTCATCTTTGATTCCTTCGAGTAGGAGTGTTTTTAAGATCTCTTTTTACAAATACTTATGTTTTGATTTTTGAAAGTTGTATCGAAATCTCTTCACATAGTCCTCCAAGCTTTCATCTTCCCCTTGTATCATATTGAAAATATCTTCATCGACCTTGCAATAGTCTTGGTACTTAAATAATATGTTCTTCATGTCCTCCCAAGTTTGGATGCAATTCCCACCAAGGTTCATGAACCATCGGAGAGCTGCTCCTTTTAGAGTAAGAGGAAACACTTTCAACCTTCGATCATTAGTACAATAATCATATCCTCTACAAAGTATTTCAAACTCAAATAAGAATGTATCAGGATCTTCATTTGTCAAACCATGAAAATTTGGTAGAGACGATGGGGGAATTATGTGCATTTGTGTCACTCCTCCTAGATCTTTGATAGGGAATTCAAAAGTTGAAATGTGAGCCATTTCTTACCATAATAGAAGATGTTCTTCATATGTTTCTTTAAGGATCCTCCTTCTAATGTTCCTGTCAATTATTTAATGAAATGGGTGGTGCTTACATCACCACTTGAGTGAAATTACAGGATTTTTTTCAAAATTCCCACCTCTAAAATACAAACGTTCATTTCTACCTTAAATTCCTAGAAATTCTGCTGAAAAGCGGGTGGAAGAGAAAGCATTTTACTTGCTCGTTACGCAAGTTCTTACCTTCCATTTTTAATACCCAATTCTTCCAAAGCAGACAAACATCAAACATACATCACTGTCTATGAAATGGCAACACTCTCCCCGGCAACGGTGCCAAAATGTTGGGTGCTAAAAGGTGCCTTTTAAAACTCCTATTTATCCCACATTAATTATCAACTCAGGCAAGTCCTCTTATTTCAAGAGTGTACACAATATGTGCACGCTATAACCCCAGAGAGTAATGTTTCTTAAAATGTAGTATAGATCTTTCAAATACAAGAGTAAACGGATGCTGAAAATGAAATCTAATTACAACAATATGAAACTCAATGTTCTGAAATTCAATCACTTCACTCAACAATCATCAGTCAAGGATGCAGTAGTAATAACTCTTTCCTCTGTCAACTGATGTAAATGAAATCAAATATGAACAAGGTAATCAATCTGAGAACATAGGTAGTAAAAACCAATGTCCTTTACAGTTGATGATTTTACACTCCACACTAAAGCAATTAAATGGAAATGGTAACTGTGTTAACTCACTAATGCTGCTAATGAAAATATACTAAGCAAGCTCTCTGTAATAACACTCCAAAGCAAAACCAAACTCTTGTAAGAAAGGAATAAACGGTAAAGCTAATTAACAGAAATGAACAACAGTTCTATTTACTGGAAATGAAGAGAAAATGGAAATGAATAGAAAATCCTATTTAATGGAATTAGACAGCAAATATAAATGAACAACAAATCCTACTCGACGCAAATGAACAGTAAATCCTGAATAGCGAAGCTCTATAATTGCAAAGCATAACAATACAAGTTATAAAGAAATAAATATTCTTGTTATGTTGGAAAGGATCAACAACGCAATTCACTGATGCAACACACCAATTTCATAAAACATTGAAACATTAAACTATTAAGCATGGAAACCGTGAGGCAATTCAACTAAAGAAAGTGAGAACTAATGCAAACCATCACACGACTAGAATCGGAAAGTAATGATATAGATGGAAAGTGGATCCACCAAGGCCGGGCCTTTGCCGTTAGTGGAGCACTGCCGAACTACTCCAGTATCAAATAATGGAACAACAACCGAATTTATGTATTAATCATATGTAGCAGAGTTTACAAGCAATCGTACTCTATTTTAATTAACAAAATTCGATGAACAATTATGAAAATTACAAAAGGAAATATCTCCCAATACCCTTCTCTTCTTTGATCTCTGTTTCTCATTTAAATACACATAGCACAAAGAGAAGTTACAACATAGATGATTACAAAATTATTCTCATAACAAATTTGGATTGTCTTCAACCAATTAATCAGCAAAAAAATATATTTCCACCAATCATTCAACAGGAACAAGTCGAATTTGGTATTGCACTTGACATCATTTGGAAAATGGCCGCAACAGTGAATGTGAGAAAATCGTCCTCAGAGAACCTTCCATTTCTCTTAATACGGACCGAATTTGGGTAAACCATTATTTGAATAAAGTTAATTCCGTCCGTTCTAGACAAAACCCATGTTTCTGATTTTCTAGATTCTTCTCCATTTTCCCAGAATGTCCAATGAAAAACTGTCACTTCTTATTCCAGAAAATTTCTGAGTTGGAATATTGAATGATGAGTTGGAGATCAAATCTGCAATCTGGCAAATATCTTAGAGGCTAAAATGGTGAGTGATGTTATAAAATATATTAATAAACCATCATTGGTAAAATCATGCATAATAATCATTAATTTATTAATGATAAAGGAGAGGAAATAATATTTATCCATAAGAGCATAAATAGTTATAAGATGGAATTATATGATAAACCATGATAAATGACGTGATAAAGAATGGTATAAATGGATGAAATAGGTATTAAAAAGTGATAATAATAATGACAAACTAGCGTCCCAAACAACCACCAATATCCACCTGGATCAGTCCTCTCCACTTAGGAAGCAATTGTCCCCATTGCATTGAGTTCCTCCATGAGATGAGGAAACTTTTGTTGAACTTGGTCCCTGGTGAACCACTTGCCATGGTGCAGGAGTTGGCCAACTTTGACAACTCGATACAATTGTATCTTATGTTGGTGAGTGTTCTTGGTCTAGGTGTCCATGATCCGATCATTTGTGGCATGTTCCATGTAGTCAGGATTTAGCTCTGTTGGTGTGATTTTTTCTGTAATATATGATGTGTCCAGTAATAGTGGAAAGTATGGCCGAAGGTGGTCCACATTGAACAATGGGTGCAAGCCAAGGAATGGGGGATTTCTAGCTCAAAGGCATTGTTTCCCACTGCCTTCATGATGGTTTAAGGCCCATATTGGAGTGGTATGAGCTTCCTATGGGCTCTGATTAGGCATTCTTTCTGCAAATGCAACCAAACTTTGTCACCCACTTGAAACTTGTGTGGCACCCGATGTTGATCATGTCCCTGCTTTTACTTGGCATTGGAATTCTATTGGATGTCGTGAACCTGCTGGTGGATGTGTTGGATGTGTTTAATAAATTTGGTTGCTATAATAGCCTCAGACTGTACATGTGTGAATTATGTATTTGTATTTGCATGAGGTATGACAACATCAATCGTACACAATGGTTGAAATCCCAGACCCACATGAAAGGGATTGCGACCAGTCGATCTATGGATACCTCTATTATAATTGTGTTGCACATGGGGGAGGTTCTCATCCCAAGTGCGTGGGTGCCTGGAGTTGTACATACAAATTATGTGTACTATCATCTTGTTGACGTCCTTTGTCTTGCCATCGGTCTAGGTATGGAATGCAGTCGACTTGGTGAGCTTGGTGTCCAATAGTGTCCAGAGGCTTGACTAGAATGTTCTCAGGAGCTTGATATCCTGATCTGATATAATGGTCCACGTGATCTCAAAATGTACCCATACTATTTTAAAGAATATTTTCGTAGTGTCCTGTGCTGTGATGCTCTTCTTGCAGGTCGCCGATATAGTCATCTTAGAAAAATTTTCCACAACCACAAATATACAGTCATTACCATGTTTTGGAGAAGGGAGGATAGACATATATTCCATGGAGATGGATTCCCAAGGTTGGATGGGAGTAGGTAGAGGAGTGTACAGGCCTTGATTCTTGATGGTTGGATTAGCGATGGCACAGGCAGTGCAGGATCTAATATATTTCCCAACATCTACTCAGAGTTTTTGCAAACAAAAGTAATTTTGTAGTAAAACCATAGTTTCATCCACACCAAAGTGTCTTGCGACCTGACTGTAGTGCGCCTCCCATATAATCTTGGCACGCTCGCTTGAAGGAGCACAAAGGTGGACTAGGTAGCATAATAATGTGTCCTGGAGGTGGAAATTAGGAACTTTTTTTCTATCTACTAGAATCTTATATGTGGAGGAGAAATATATATCATTTTTGTATAATTGTGGCCATCCAAAGGTCTCATGGCCACAAGAGTTGAGAATAGTATTTAGGGTTGGAACTGGGGGTAGGATGAGGTAGTCTGCAACATGATTAGTTTTTTCCTTTTTGTATTTAATGTTCAAGTGGAATTTTTGTAGATATGTCGACCACTTCTAATGGTGGTCATTATGAAACTTCCCTTGTGTCTGTATAAACTGAAGATGCCGATGATCGGTATGGATGACCGTCTCCTTCCACAGAATGTAATGCTCCCATTACTGGCAAGCCTGCATGATGGAATTCATATATTTATAATTGGTGGGGTACTTCCAATTTGTTTTCGAAAGTTTCTTACTATGATAGGACACTGGATTCCCATTCTCGGAGAGGAATGCACCAATAGCATAGTTAGAGGCATCTTTCTAAATTTCAAATGGTTGTTGCAGGTCTGGAAGTGTGAGTACTGGTGCAAAAAAGAGGTGGTGCTTAAACTCAACAAACACATTTTGTTGGGCTTCAAACCATGAAAAATTTTCTTTCGCCCTGCCCTTAGTAATATAACTGAAAGGCCAAGTGATATGGAAGAATCCCAACATGAACCTTCGATAAAAATTTGCATGGCCCAAAAAAGTGCAAAGCTCTGTTAGAGTGGTCAGGGTTGGAGAATACCGAATTACTTGGATCTTAGTTAGATCCACAGGCATGCCAGGCTCATCTATGATGCAGCCGAGATATTGGACCCGGCTAATGCCAAAGGTGCATTTCTCTAAGTTAGCACACAGTTTCTGTTGCCGAAGGGTTTGAAGGAACTATCAAATGTGTTGCAAATGTTCTTCCCAACTCTTGCTGAAGATGAGGAGGTTGTCCATATTAACAACCACGAGCGAGGGTGTGAAGGGCCGCAAGATGTCATGCATTAGCATCATAAAAGTAGCAGGGGAATTTTTCAACCCTAAGGGCATAACAAACCATTCAAAAAGGCCTTCCTTGGATTTGAAGGTAGTATTCCATACATCTATGGGCTCTATTGGAATTTGGTGATAACCAGACTTCAGATAGATCTTGCAGAAATAATTGGCCCCCTTGAGTTGATCCATAAGGTCATAAATCCGTGGGATTGGAAACCTATTCTTGACAATGATTTTGTTTAGTTCTTGATAATCAATGCAGATCCTCTAGGCCCCATCCTTCTTCTGTAAAAGTAAAATCGGGCTCCAACAAGGCGAGGAACTTTTTCGAATGTGACTTTTTTGCAAAAAATCATGGATTTTTCGCTTAATCTCGTCATTTTACAGAATGGAGCGATGATATATCATCCTGTTGGCTAGAGGTGATCTGGGAGTTAGATCGATCAAATGATTGACCTGACAATGCAAGGGTACCCCTGTGGATGAGGAGAATATGTCCCTGTATTTTTCCATGACTGTATCCACCTCCTTCTATTGCATGGAGGAACCCTTCCCTGGGGACATGGATGTGGCTACAATATTCCCCTTACTTTGAGAGTGAATTAGAAAGAAAAAAAATTTCCTGGTCTAGGAGATGATCTTTCTACATTTCTTAGTAGAGATCAAAGAGATGCTGGTAGGTAGGGCTACCTCTAGTATCCTGTATAACTTATTACCCAAATAAATAATAACAATGCGAGGCCTAGACTCATCCACAGCATAACGCTTCCACAAGTATGGTTCGCATAATAATACATCATAAATTTCAAGAGGAGCTATATCACACAATAAATAATACGTGAAGGGCTTGATGTTATAGGGAAGGTGACACTACTAGCTAACACAGAGATCTCTTCCTTGGTGAAGCCACCTAATGGTGTACGATTATGGGTGTGGTGTAGTCGATAGGCCCAACTGCTTCACAACCTATTCTGAAATGAGGATTTATTGGCTCCATCTGTCGAAAATGAATTGTAGTGGAAAAACCTTCACTCACTTCTGTGAGTGAAAGAGGCGCTCTCCCTCCTCTGGATATTCAGGTTCCTCTTTTTTGAGATTGGTGGTGGCTACTGTCATAGTGGGTTCTGTGTTAATGATCTGCTTACCCTTGTTGGTTCCCTTGTCAGGGTCCAAATTAGAATCAAAACATGCATCAGTCTCTGAGTTTCTCAACTTGACCACTAGTGCTTTGTTCGTGCGACATTAATGTGTGTTGTGAACTTGGGAGTTTTATGGAACTCACACCACTTGTTAGTTTCCTTCTTTTCCTTCCTGTAACCCTTGGCTTGCAACTTCGAGGAGTTGCCCTGGGGTTCTTGGTCGGGCTGTATCCTTTGCTCTGTGGCTTGGGGGCACCTTTTTTATTCTTTAGGTTCACATATCCATAGTATCACTTCTTTTTCTTGAATTTATACTCAATTTTGGCAGCATATCGGTATGCTGCACCAAGCGAGAATATGTACAAGAATTCCATTTCCTCTTGAATGTATTAGTGAAAACAACTGCGATACTTGAGAACCACATGTTTCTCAGAATCATGATAGCTATCTTTGTGCGTAGGGTATGGAAAATATTTTTTCAGTTCATGCACATCTTGATCCCTTTGATCCTACAATGTAGTCCATTGTATGTACATGTCTTCATAGCTCCTGAAAAGGTAGTACTGTTCCTTGATGGCGTATCGAAAATAATTCCAAGTGGGTGCAGTCGAGAATAGTGAGGGTTCCCTCTCGTGCTTCTACTCACAATAGGTTTCCCACCAGTCCTTGACATGGGGGGTGGCTTTCAAGAGTGCAGAAATAATCTTTTCCCTATGGGAAAAATCATGAACAAAATAATGTCCTTCCAACAAATTCAACCATTTATCTACGACATCTACATATATCTGGCCTTCAAATGTGGGAATGTGAAAGTTGATTTGTACCTTAAAGGGAGTGGAACCTCCAGAGTGGTTGTCATATGAAGATGTGTCATTTGTGGGCATTCGCCGAAGGATTTGCACAAATTTATCCATCACTGCATTCCTCTGTTTCTCAAGGGCCTCCTCAAGCAATATTTTGATAGGATCTCCTACTCCCTCATCTTTATTTTCATCCTCCATGGGAGGACATCAGGGTTTGCGAGGATGATCTTGCAAGGGTTCAACCAGATCGAGCCCTAAGTCCTTATACCCTGACCTCGTTGGGGAAATGCAAAGAAAAACAAAGAAAGAGTAGACCGCTCTGATAACACTGATATGAATTTATGCAGGAATGCAACAGAATAAAGATATAAACACGGACACAAATATGTAGCATAAATATAAATTCATTTCATTATTATCAAAGACTGAAATATGCTTACATAAAAGATGGTAGCTTATCTCTGAGAAGGGATGTGGCAGCTACATGACTCTGAACTGTGTTAAAATGAGGCTTAAAGGCCTATTTATTACTCAAAAACAATGGAAAACCATAAACATCCAAAAACCTAACCTTAGGAGATGAAGTGCCAAAGTTATGGGCCTCGTTTGGGTAAATTGGTACATACGATCTTCATTTGACGTGCACAATACCTCGTTAGAAAGATCTATCTGAGGAATAAATATTTTGAGTGACCAACATCGATCAAGGATGCATGTGTTAGGGCATCAAATGGCTCTAGTAGTTTAGGACCACAAAAAATGCCAAACATAGTAAATTGTGCTAAAGTTAAGGAAAATGAAAAACTGAAAAAAATAATGGTGGGTGTCCAAGTGGAATAGGCAGGTGGCCACCAATATCCATGTGGATCAGTCCTCCCCAATTAGGAATCAATGGTTCCCATTTCATTGAGTTCCTCCATGAGATGAGGAAAATCATGCTAAACTTGGTCCCTAGTGAGCCACTTGCCTTGGTGCAGGAGTTGGCCAAATTTGACAACGCGATACTACTGGATCTTCTACTGGAGAGTGTTATTGGTCTATGTGTCCATGATTTGATTATTTGTGGCCTATTCCATGTAGTCGGTTTTGGCTCTATTGGTGTGAGTTGTTATGTAATGTATGATGTGTCTAGTAATGGTGGAAAGTATGGCCGAAGGCGGTCCACATTGAACACTGGGTGCAAAACAAGGAATGGGGGAATGTGTTAGGTCCCTGTAATTTTAGTAGATTGGCAAGAATAAAGCTGCAAAGAAAAAAATTGAACCACTTTGGGATTCTAGGATCTAGCCCTCCTAAATCCAGAGAGGGATCTCTCTATAAGTGCAGAGATTGATTTATCTTTAAGGTTTTTAGGTGTGATATTAGGCTAGTTATTAAGAACGAGGGTTTTTGTTTGTTTTGGTTGGGAAAAGATATATGAAGGTGAAGGAAGTCTAAATGAATGGTGAAGGTGTATGAAAGTTAAAGAATTGGTTCAGCTAATAAGATAGGCAAGAAGCAACTTCAATCCATTGGGCTATGGAGTCATAATAGGATTTAATTGAAACAACAAGGTTCAAGAGTGGTCCATGGGGCAAGTCATCTATGTCAAAGGATATCTTTAAGTTGATTTTATGGAATGAAAACAATAAGACATGGAGAACAAACAAATGAAGAACAAAGAGCAACCTAAGATCAAGTAAGTACTTTGAAACTATCCTGCTTTTGGCATGCACTTGAGAAAAACATAAAAGTAATCTAATATCAGGTAAGTACTTTGAAACTAGCCTAATTTTGATGCACTTTCAATAGAAAACATTCAAAACACAAAATATAATAGCTTAAGGTCAAGTAAGGACTTTGAACCTATCCTGCTTTCAGCATATTCAAAGGAAAGCTTTTCAAAGAAACTGTTGGAGAAGGAACTAGAGGACAGGGCTAACCATAGACTTCCCTAGTTCATTCTTTAATTAGCAAACTTTTCAAGACAACACTTAAGATAAACAAAGAGTAGTCTAAGATCAAGTAAGGACTTTGAACCTAGCCTGATTTCGACATATTCTTAGGGAAACTTTCAGACAACCTTTGGAGATAAAA
Source organism: Pinus albicaulis (assembly GCA_034641835.2). Lineage (NCBI taxonomy): Eukaryota > Viridiplantae > Streptophyta > Pinopsida > Pinales > Pinaceae > Pinus > Pinus albicaulis. The sequence continues at coordinate 738,141,861 of CM076580.1, forward strand.
CTAGAGGACAGGGCTAACCATAGACTTCCCTAGTTCAACTTTACTTAGCATAAACTGAAAATAACATTCAAGAACAATGTTTGAAGTTTAGAAAGTAAGACATGGGCTCACCAACATTCCTTAACTGTTTGGACTGTATTAAATTATTCTCAAATAAACAAAAGAGGAAAACATAAAGATAAAGCTTATCAGTGAGATTAGGGTACTGGTAAGAGTAAATCCTAGCTCTATATTTGTTGTTCTTTATTAGAGAAGATGGAAAAAATGGAAACAAAAAGAAAATAACAATTTACAATAAGAAACACATCACCATTGACATAGACCAGGATCTCATAAATCAGCTTGTATTTGATGCTCAAACCAGTTACAATCATCAGGTCCAGTGGGTCTCTACAGCTTCAAACTTCTCATCTCAACTTAGTTATCTTCAATTACAAATAGGGCTTACAGTAGCTTCAGGAAACTATTTACATGCATCAGATATTCAGAGACCAACCTTTATCTCATCTTCTACAAAAGTATTTATAGAATAAATGAGGAGGTGGGATGAGAGAAAAAATCTCTAGGCTCAATTAATACAGTTTAATTCTTCTCAGCCATTGAGGGGCTCAATGGAGAAGTTTTCTGATATTTCTTGGTATTAATTGGTTTTCGTTTAGTATTTAGCAGCTTAGCAGAGTTTTTTGACTTTAGAACTCTTTCAGGCAATATTTGCAATAAATCTGGCCGCTTTAAACAAAATATCACCGACTAAGGCAATAACTATGCCTTCTTAGATTTATTGAGGCGGCAGGTAGAGCTTTGGTATCTGGAGAGGATTCAATTAGCCTCTGATGTGGCAGTGGAGGCTTCTCAGGCTGACAGATCTCCTTGCTTTTCTCTAAAACACTGTTAAGTTTCTTTTGATCTATGTTTTAGGTCCGACCAGGCTTAACTTTTGTCTTCAGGTCTTCATACTGTCTTTAACTATGTGGATTAGGCCTTTGATAGTCAAATTTATGACTTAATCCCTCAAAATTGTGTTAAAACATTTAATTCTTCATCTCTGCTTTGATTCCATCCTTTGACACTGATACTCTTTGTATAATTAAGGTTTGCTATGCCTTTGTTGTTTTGTAGGCATGTAGAGGGTTTCATAACGTTACCAGTGCTCATGAGACATGGGTAAAATCATGATGTGAACCCAATAGATTCATTCTCTTCATTGATAGTGGCCTGGGGGATCGTCATCCCCGACCCTCGATTTCCTTTTAAAGCCTGCAAAAAACAAACAAAATTAAGAAAATTTGTGAAGGATAGGTCAAAGGCTTGCTTTGGGCATGAGAATATATCATAGCCATTGGATCAAATCAACCAACGGTCAGGATCTCTTGCTAGGGTTGATGGGGAGGTGGTTGGATGAAATGAGGATCAGATTAAGTCCGGGCCATTGATCTATGTTGATCAATGGCTGAGATCAATCGAGGATTTTATAATGCGAAGGGGGAAAAGTTATAACGAAATGGAGGAAATTGTAATAAAAATGGGTTAAAACCTTTATCAGAAATGAAAAAAGGGCTTAAATGAAGTTTGGGCACAACTTTAAACGAGAACCGTTAGATTAGGACATCCAACGGCAGAGATTGATTGGGAGTTCAGATGGAGGGGAGAAAATGAAATGGGAGGGAAGGTTAAACTGGGACCATCTGATCTATATGATGGACGGTTAATATTTCGTGATAAAGCTTTTGGGAGCAAAGGGGAAAGGGTGAATGACTTGGTGGTGAAGTTGTAGAAGATCCGTCGGATTAAAAGAACGAACGGTGGAGATTAAATAAGAAGATGCAATGTAATGGGGAAAGGTGGTTTGGCGGAAAACCAAAATGGTTTTCACGCAGCTCTGAGGCGGTTTCAAAATTTTCCAAAAAAAACGCGATATCACAAACCTGCTGACACGTGTCCCCTCCAAAACCACCTTTATCGTGTAATTTTTTGGTGTTAAACTTCATGCGCAGAAAAAACGTGAAAAGGGATTCCGGGCATCAGATGAAGGGGTGCAGATCCAATAGTGCAGATCGCACGCAATGGCGGGCAAGATGCACGGGCGGAAAAGATGAGTGGGGTCAAGGGCGGTTTAGATCCTAGCCGTTGGATCATGGAAATAAACGGTTGAGATCTATCGATGGGGGAGAAACGAAAAGGGCGAAGGTGAGCCATTGGATTCATTGTGGACCGTCAGATCTTCAAAATGGATGGTCAGGATTAAAAGTAGGAGTGCCAGTGTTTCTGAGGTGAAGAAGGTTAGATGGATGGGAGAAATAGATCCTGGCCGTTGGATCCATAGAACGGATGGCTGAGATTGCGTCGGAAAAATGATTCAGGACCTGGTGGATAGACAAAAATGGGCGATGCGATTAGATTCTGACCGTCGGATCGGAAGGGGAATTAATCAGCCAGGATTGAATCGGCGGGCGCGTGTGATGGGCTCATGAGTGGAATGCAATTGTATCTCAGCCGTCGGATCTGTGGGAATGAACGGTCGAGATTGGATCGGAGATCGTGAAATCGGAGGAAGCCAAGGGATGGCACTTCAGACTTTGCGCGATGCAATTAAGCAAGAGCCGTCGATCTAAAAACTAGATTGATGGTGGAGATTTAATCATGAAGGAAAAAGGTGGAAAGGTGGGTTTGGAATGGGGAAAAATATGGACCGTTGGATCTAGGTGTAGTAGAGAAGATCAATGGTGGAGAAACAATCGCGGGATCGCATCAGAAGGGGGGAAATAACAAAGAAAATAGGGAAAAATGCATATTTGCGATACGATTTATTTGTGCGATGCGATAAGCCGATGATCGTTGATCGGTTTAGATCGACGGTCGATATTCATTTAAACTTTGAATTGTTGGGTTTTATTGAAATACGAAGGAAAGTCGGGTTTTACGAAAATACAAAGGAAAATAAGGAAACGAGGGTTTACAATGGGGGTTTAGATCCTTTAAGTGCCCTGCTGCGGGGCTTAAGGTCTCATGAGGCAGGGGGTTATGGTAGTTAAGCCCTCGGGGGCTAAAAGCCTTTATAATGGAAAAAGACTGTTTTTAGGCTTAAAAACATAGTTTTTGAGGCAAATTGAGGGTTCTGGTAGAGGAAAAAGGGGTTTTTAAAACCAAATGGAAGGAGACCAAATGGTTTTAAAAGGGTCTTGTAGTGAATTTGAAGGTTAAATGAGGCTTATGGAGGGATTTTATGAAGAAAGAAGGGAATGAAAATGGGGTTTTTTATGAGTGAAGGAGGGGTAAAAATGATGGAAAAAAGGGGTTTTCAACAGTCTTTTTCTTCAGGAAAACTGCAGATTTTTTAGGATTTCTGAGGGAAACAACAGTGAAGATTAACTAAAAGATTAGTTATCTTCATAAGACTTTAAGAACTCATAATTTGGTCATGAATTTTTTCTTAAAGGCTAAAAAAGATTTTAGCCACCATTTGATATGACAAATTTTATAGGTGGCTAACAACGGCTCCAACTTGGGATGGCAGCTCCTTGGATGTGTCATGAACCTCAGACAAATCTTCTCTAGAAGATGATCAATGCCTCATCCATTGGGCTGCAATTTTCCTTTCTTTTGCTAGTCTTCTTTTGATCTGACAATGTTTGTAGTCATTAAAAACAATGGAATTCTATCAAAACAAGCTTTCTACCTACCCAATCCTAATGATCTAACATTTTTTCTTCTTTCAGAGTGAATTTGGATTGGCAAACTCTTTTCATCAACATTTTATTCTTTTGAAAATATAAAACTAATTTAAGTCTAATCTTGTTTCTCCATGAACTCAGATTAAGAAGTTGAGTTCATAATCTTCTCTACCTAGCTACTATCTGTCAGGATTTGACTGTCTAACAGATTTTATTCTCTAAATTCTAAGACAAGAAATTTAAAAGTAGACAAGCCAGGATTGAACAGTCTAACTTGTTGCTGATCTATGGCATAAAAACAAGCTGCACATAGACTAATTTTTGCAGAAAATTTAAAACAAAAATTATGAAAGCTTAAGATCTGAAAGTTTAAGAACATCCTTCTCTTTTCTTCAGCTCTGTTTTTAAATTTTTTTTTGAGCTGTTCTCTCTTTGTTCTCTGGTTCAAGTTTTGGGCATATTAGAACCAGTTTGCTTCTATCTTTGGCTCAAGATTTAAACAGATTAGAGCCATGCATATTTTTGAAACTCATAGGTTCAAATTTTGAGCTTGTTTGAACATTTTTTCTTCTATCCTAATCTACCTATCTAATAAGCCAAGATTAAGCTGTTTGGCAAATCTATTTCACTAACCTATCAGCAGTAAATTGAAAACTAATTAGTCATTATTAGGCTGTATGACTAACTAGGATTGTGTTTCTTAGGAGTGGCATTTAAGCTTGCACACTTTCAAACTTTGTTTCTCTTTTTTGGTATGGGGTTGTACCTTGTTTTTTACAATCTGCCCTGTTTTTTTTTTTTTTTTTTTGAATTTTTTCATATTCTAAATTTGAATGCAATGATGGATATGATATTTACAATGAGAAAAAATAAAAAGGCTTCCAAACTGATATGGTCAAGAAAAATAATGTTTGAGCATCCTGCCATTGACAAGACCTCCAAAAAGTTCAACTCCATTCAATTCTTGCAAAAAATAGGCATTATTAGCAGCAGTAGAATGAATGAGATAAGGGCCAAGCCATAAATTATGAAATTTCCCATGCTTGCCCTTATATTCTCTCCTTGAATCCCACTTTAAAACTTTGTCACCAATGTTGAAATTACTGGCCTTTGTTCTTTTATCGAACAACTTCTTGATGCTTTCTTGCTTTTGTAATGCTCTATTGTAGACTTCCTCTTTGGTTTGCTGAAGATGTATGGTTTGATTAATTCTTCTGATCATGTCATTGTCTTCAGACTGTACTTCTTGGATCAACTTCATGACTGGCACTCCTAGGCTGGTTGGTAAAATTGCATCTACTCCATAAACAAGCTGGTAGGGTGACATTCCAATTGATTTTTTAAATGTTAATATGTCAGCCCAAAGTGCATGTACTAGCTTTGTGTGCCATGCTTTCTTATTGTCCTCCAGCAAATTCTTGATTATGTTTACCAAACTCTTATTTAAGGATTCTGCCAGCCCATTACCTTGAGGGTAATAAGCAGTAGAATGGCCCAATGCAATATGATATTTGTGACAGAATTCAACCATATTTTTGGATCCAAATGCAGCAGCATTGTCATTAATAATCTTCCTAGGACAGCCAAATCTAGAGAGGATATGATTTTCAAGGAATTTTATGATGACAGAGTCATTGGCTTGCCTAGAAGGGATGGCCTCTATCCATTTGGTAATGTAGTCTGTTGTAGTGAGAATCCATCTATGTTGGGCAGATGAGGGTGGATGGATTTCTCCTATGAAGTCTAGACCCCACTGTTGAAAAGGAGCTTCAACAGTGATTGGATGCAAAGGTAAGGGAAGCAATTTTCTTTTGCCTTCAAAGAGTTGACATTTATGACAGGCAATAATCATTTTATGGACATCTTGAAAGAGGGTGGGCCAAAAGTAACCAGCTCTAAGGATTTTATTGGCAGTTGTCTTCCAATAGAGGTAGCCTCCACATTCTCCTTTGTGGAGCTCATGCTTGATTTTCTCTGCATCATTCTTAGGCAAAAATTTAAGCAATAATCCACTAGCATTTTTCCAATATAGACATTTATCTAAAATGCAGTAATTTACAGCTTTCAACTTTAAAAATCTAGCCTTTGTCTTAGACAAACCAGGAGGTGTACTCAATTTGAGCAAAACATATAAAATATCAGCATACCAGGAGGAATTCATAAAATGATCTTCAACAATGGGAGTTGAAAATTCCTCCTGTTCATCTAATGCATTTATCATGTTTATATCAATAGCTTCAAAATTAGACTCAACCATTAATCTTTTTAGTCCTTGGCCTTTTATGAGTTTAGTGGGCTTGATTTCTAAATCATATTCAAGTATCACATCTATCCACTTTCCTCTTTTACCATCTGGGTCTTGTGTTAGAATGTCCTTTACAACTGAATTGGGCACAAATGCAATGATGTGGGGGTGTAAAATGTAAACTCTGAAGTCTTTTTAAGGCTTTGAATAAGGCAAAGGCTTGTTTTTCCATGATATTATACTTTAGAGGTGCATCTCTCAATGCCTTACTAAAGAATGCAATTGGATACTCTTGTCCCTTTAGATTTTTCTGCAATAGGAAAGCAGCCACTGTATGTTCTAATGCAAATGAAAAAATGAAAAAATATTTTGAAAAATCAGGACTTATAAGAACTGGTGTTTTGGTTAATGCTTGTTTTACCAGTTCAAATGATTTCTTTGCTTCTAAGGTCCATTTAACTCCTTCTTCTTTCTTTAACATGTTTGTTATGTTTCTAAGGTGTTTAGCTAAGTTGGGTATGAACCTTCTCAAGAAATTAATCTTTCCAATGAAAAATTGAAGTTCCTTGATGTTTCTAGGATGATTGATTTGCAATATACACTCAATCCTTTTTGGGTCTATCTTTATCCCCTCTTCTGATATGATGTGTCCAAGTAGTTTACCTTCTTGGAGACCAAACATTGTTTTCTTTGGATTTAAAGATAATCCATATTTTTTGCATTTCTCAAAGACTTTTCTCAAGCATTCTAGGTGTTTTTCATCTGTTTTGGAAAAAATAGTGATATCATCAAGGTAAATAATGATGAAGTAGCCTAATTCTTCTGAGAATTCAATATCCATGGCTCTCTGAAATGTAGCACCATCATTCATTAAACCAAAGGGAATTTTCACATAAATGAAAGTACCCCAAGGTGTAGTAAAGGCTATTTTGAGTTGATCATCAGGATGTACTAAAATCTGATTGTATCCTGAGAAGCCATCTAGCAAAGAAATTCTTTTAGAACCAACTACCATTTGTAAAATGTGATCTATCTTGGGTAAAGGGTAGTTGTCCTGTAATGAGGCTTTGTTTAAGTTCCTAAAGTCAATACAAAGCCTTATTTCTCCTGTATTTTTTCCTCACTGACACGAGATTAGACACCCACTCTGAGTATCTAATAGGGACAATAATTCTAGCCTCATACATTTTCTTGATTTCTTTCTCAACCAAAGGTAATTGAATAGGGTTTATTCTAAGCAATTTTTTTTTAAAAGGTTTTTGGTTTTCTTTGAGGGGTGTCTTGTGCTGAATTATTTCTGTGTCATAAGACTTTAGATCCTCATAACTCCATGCAAAAACATCATAAAATTCTTTAAACAGCTCAATGTATTTCAGTTTAATGTGAGCTGGCAAAGTTTTAGACAGTTTGATCATTTTTGGTTTTAGTTCACTGCCTATATTACACTCTTCTACCTCAGTTTCAACAGGCTCCAGTTTTGGTTTCTTGGCAACATCATTGAAATCAAACAACTCTTCTAATGGGACTAGACCTTTTGGCAAATTTTGAGTTTTATATTGCAGTGTTTCTAAGTCTTCTTTTGGTAAATTTGCACTAATCTCTGTGTTATGTTCAAGTTTATTAGCTAACAGATTTATAACAACAATTTTTGGAGAGTTTACTTCTTCATCAAGTAGATTTTCCTCAGTAGGATAGTCATCTTCATACTCTGAATCCGAACTTGGTAACTCAAATTCATTTCTGGACTGTAGGAAGTCTTCTATTTGTTTGTCTCCATCAAACACTTGCTAATATTTTTCATTATCAGGGACAGCTGGTCTAGATTTGATTTGAGTTGTGCATTTTTTGGTTTCATAAGGAGTTAGGTATGTTCTAGCAGCAAAAGCTAAACCATTAGCTTGGATATTTTGGTTTCTTGGGACAAAGATAAGTTTGAATTCCTCAAATGTTTTCAATAAATCCATAACATCATTTCTATAGGCTCTAAGGTTGGGAAATCTTGCAGTGTATTATCCATTCACTTACCTAATTATTACTTCAAAATCACCATGAACCTTTATTCTTTTGGCCCCTAATTTCTTCAATAAGTGCAGACCTAAAAGGAGGGCTTCATACTCAGCTATGTTATTGGTGCATTGAAAGTTTAATTTTCAGGAATGCCCTTCAGTATGATTGTTCATTGTATTGTGAAGCCACACTCCTACACCTACATCATTCTTAGTGCAAGATCCATCAAATTTCATACTCCAAAGAGGACTAGTTTCAGATTCACTAGTTTGACTACTATCCTCTTCATCTAGTGTGCTTTTGGATTGTTCTTGTAGATCAACACTATGTTGAATTTGTTTTAATTCCTCATGTTTTTCATTGTGTTGAGGACTCTTCTCTTGAATCTCAAGGTTGAAAAGCAATGGATGACTGGTTTGCAGCTCTAGACCTGTGATTTGTTTGCTATGATTTTTTGATTTGGAAAACTGTTTTGACACTTCTGTCTTGCCTTCCTCTTTTTCTATATCTGCCACTAATTCAGTTAAGGTTTCTTGCTCACTGAATGTTTCATCATTGAAAATGATAAATGAATCAAGGCCTGTATGTACAGAATAAAGAGGAGAGATTTGTGGTCTCTCTTGGCTGGTAACCATGTATTGCATATGAGATTCCCTGTAAAGTCTTCTAGTTTGATTAAAAACAGGGATGGTAGCATATGTCATATCCATTTGCATTGTTCCTTGTAACTTAGCTCCCCACGATCTTGATAACAACATACCATACTTGGGGGGTACATCAGCCACTACAATATCCATTACTAAACACTTGGCTGGAATTTGTGCTAAGTTTACACAGAGGTCTTTGATCAAACCTAAACATTTCACTCTGATTGAGTCAAAGGAGTAAAGATCTTTGTATGGTCTAGTGATTCCAAGACCTAAGCTCTCCATTATAGCTTTGGGAATTAAGTTATGAGAGGCCCCTGAATCATGCATAGCGTTGTGTAAAATTTTTTCATGAATATTTAAACTAACATAAAAAGGAGGAACTGGTCCTTCTTGATATCTACCCTCAATCTTGGGACCAAATATGAGCTCTGGTTGGTCATCATTAAGATTGACAGTGTCATTATTATCTTTTATGTTAAAAGCCTTTAAAATTTGAGATCTATACATATCTTGGGTAGCTAATTCAGTGAAAGGAACAAAGATTTTGATTCTGGCAATTTCTTGCTCCACACTAAAAGGCATCTGATTTCTTAAAATTCTTGTTTCAGCCTTATTACCTACCACTCTATCAACAAAATCAGTTTTCTGATTTCCTCTATTTACATTGGTCAAAATTGTTTTGATAGGAGCACTAGCTGAAGTACTAGCGCTGCTAAAATATGCACTCTGTTTTTCATTAATTTGAGTGCCTTTTTCTTTGTTTTTATTAGAATTTACAGCCACTGTTTTGTAACTTTGGGTTTATTTACAGGGCTTATTTTTGCAGAATTTTCAGAGGTCTTAGTCTTGGGATTTTCTTGATTTCTTTTACTCCTAAGGTCATATTATTTTTGGGTTTCTATGATGACATTTTCCAACTCTTGATAATAAAATTCATCCTCTGGTCTTCTATCATCATAGGGTGTGTATAGACCTTGTTTCCTATTGTAATGAACTTCAAAATTATCATTGTCTACTCCCAACATGTTTATGTCATCTTCCTCTGTTTGTTCTATTGTTTCTTCAACCTCACTCACATAATTTTGATGAAAAGGAGGTATAATCTCCTGATCAGGGTCTCTTGGTCTGTTTTGAGGCTGATTTTTCCTGAAATTCTGATTTTGGTTTTGAGATTGGTTTCTGTTTTGAGGAGCTGATTGATTTTGACTTTCTTGTGCTCTCTCAAGTATGCTCATCTTTTTCATCATCTCCTCCATCATTCTTTCCATCTTTGAGCTAGATGTGGAAGGTGTAGATTCCTCTCTAAAGGATACTTTCTTCTCATTCCTCATTCTTGCTCTTTTCTCCATTAAATTAACTTCCACATCAAGAGCTCCTTTTTGCATATATTCAAGAGTCAAAGGATCTCTCTCTCTCAGCTGATATGCCATTTCAAGATCAAATCCTTCAGGAAACTTGTTTAAAGCTGAGCCTTGCGGAGGTTTCAATTCTGGAGGAAGAGCATTATAAACAGTATTAAATCTAGTGCAATAATCTTGGACGCTTTTCCCAGTGTTTCTTTTGAGGTTGTTATAGTCTGAAAGTATTTGGAGAGGGTTTTTCTTGACTTCCCACTTGTTTAGGAATAACTGATGGAGGGCCTGAAGGTCATTGATACTATTAGGGGTCAAGCCTTTGAACCATTTTCTTGCTTCTCCCCCTAAACTCTGAGAAAATAATCTAACTTTGACAGTTTCATCATCAATCTCATTTCTGTCAAAATAGTCATTCATCTTATCCACATGTCGTGAAGTAGTAGTAGCACCACTGGCATCATACAATGGTATCTTGGACTGATAGTCCTGTGGTAGATTGACTAGAGGTAAAGGAAGGACTAGAGGGGCATACCATGTTGCCATGATAGAAGGTTGTGAAAAAAGTGGGGGGTTTACAAGTGGATGATGTAAAAAGGGAGGAGGTTGATGAAATGAGGTGATTTGCACAGTGGGTGTATGGGTAACAGATGTGGATGGACCAGCAAGAGACCGTTGAGCAGATCTAGGATGAGAGAAACCAAAATTATGAAGGAAATGTAAATAAGGTGGAGTAGTTTCTCTGCTACTAGGATGTTCACCTCTATCTTGGGATGAAAGTGAAGGCTCAAGGTCTATCTTATCTATATCATCAAGTGACCTAGTTCTGAATGGGTTTCTCAAGTCAACTTGTGAATCTTGTAGAGCTGTAAGGTTTTCAGGGAAAAAATTAGCTCTAATAATTGGTCTGACAATAGTTGAAGATTTGGCCTTAGGAGATTTCCTAAGAATTGTTTAAGGGTTATCAAATATCTCAGGGGGATCTGGGTCAGGATAGGCTCTAGTATGGATCTATCTAGAAGCCACTATGCTATGTTTTTTCAGACCCAACTAACAACAAAAGTTTAACCAAATATGACAATCTTTAGGAGGCTAACTAATATTTACCAAGAAAAAATTTATCCTCAGAGTCTTCTTACTGAGTTTGTATTATGTTATGATAATAATGGGTTTCCAAGTGGAGTCTTAAGGTCTTTTTAGGATTGTGGAGTCACCAGGTGGAAATTTTTAGCTCTTTTGGAGGTAAAATGTTTTATGGTCCACCACCATATTTATTTGAATACCATTCTGAAATATTTTTGGGTTTTCTGAGTTTTTTCAGTCCTATGGGTTCTAAAAGTTCCCTAAATCTATTTCACCACTTAGCTAGGGTGATGAGACAAAGAAAGATTACTCTTATGGCTTAGCTAGCTTATTTATCCAAGGTTTGATAAGTTCTATGAGAATCCTAAGGTTTACTTAGTTTGTCACTTATTATAATAAGTCCTATCATGATTACCATTTACTTTGGTATTGCTTGAAGAAAGTTACTTAAACTGCACTGAATACTGAGTGTCTTGTTTTAAGGATTTTTACTCAGAACTCCCCAGCGGAGTCTCCAGAAATGTTAGGTCCCTTTAATTTTAGCATATTGGCAAGACTAAAGCTGTAGAGACAACATTTGAACCACTTTGGGATTCTAGGATCTAGCCCTCCTGAATCCAGAGAGGGATCTCTCTATAAGTGCAAAGATTGATTTATCTTTAAGGTTTTTAGGTGTGATATTAGGCTAGTTATTAAGAACGAGGGTTTTTGTTTTTTTTTGGCTGGGAAAAGATATATGAAGGTGAAGGAAGTATAAATGAAGGGTGAAGGTGTATGAAAGTGAAAGAATTGGTTCAGCTAACAAGATAGGAAAGAAGCAGCTTCAATCCATTGGGCTATGGAGTCATAATAGGATTTAATTGAAACAACAAGGTTCAAGAGTGGTCCATGGGGCAAGTCATCTATGTCAAAGGATCTCTTTAAGTTGATTTTATGGAATGAAAAAAATAAGACATGGAGAACAAACAAATGAAGAACAAAGAGCAACCTAAGATCAAGTAAGTACTTTGAAACTATCCTGCTTTTGGCATGCACTTGAGAAAAACATAAAAGTAATCTAAGATCAGGTAAGTACTTTGAAACTAGCTTGCTTTTGATGCACTTTCAATAGAAAAAATTCAAAACAAAAAATAGAATAGATTAAGATCAAGTAAGGACTTTGAACCTATCCTGCTTTCAACATATTCAAAGGGAAACTTTTCAAAGCAACTGTTGGAGAAGGAACTAGAGGACAGGGCTAACCATAGACTTCCCTAGTTCATTCTTTAATTAGCAAACTTTTCAAGACAACACTTAAGATAAAAAAAGAATAGTCTAAGATCAGGTAAGGACTTTGAACCTATCCTGCTTTCAACATAGTCTTAGGGAAACTTTCATACAACCTTTGGAGATAAAACTAGAGGACAAGGCTAACCATAGACTTCCCTAGTTCAACTTTACTTAACATAAACTGAAAATAACATTCAAGAACAATGTTTGAAGTTTAGAAAGTAAGACATGGGCTCACCAAAATTCCTGAACTGCTTGGACTATATTAAATTATTCTCAAATAAACAAAAGAAGAAAACATAAAGATAAAGCTTATCAGTGAGAGTAGGGTACTGGTAAGAGTAAATCCTAGCTCTATATTTGCTGTTCTTTATTAGAGAAGATGGATAGAATGGAAACAAAAATAAAATAACAATTTACAATACGAAACACATCACCATTGACATAGACTAGGATCCCATAAATCAGCTTGTATTTGATGCTCGAACCAGTTACAATCATCAGGTCCAATGGGTCTCTACAGCTTCAAACTTCTCATCTCAACTTAGGTATCTTCAATTACAAACAGGGCTTACAACAGATTCAGGAAACTATTTGCATGCATCAGATATTCAGAGACCAACCTTTATCTCATCTTCTACAGAAATATTTATAGAAGAAATGAGGAGGTGGGATGAGAGAAAAGATCTCTAGGCTCAATTAATACAGTTTAATGCTTCTCGGCCGTTGAGGGTCTCAATGGAGAATTTTTCTGATAGTTCTTGGTATTAATTGGTTTTCATTTAGTATTTAGCAGCTTAGCAGAGTTTGTTGACTTTAGAACTCTTTCAGGTAGGATTTGCAATAACTCTGGCCGCTTTAAACAAAATATCACTGACTAAGGCAATAAGTATGCCTTCTTAGATTTATTGTGGCCACAGGTGGAGCTTTGGTAGCTGGAGAGGATTAAATTAGCCTTTGATGTGGCAGTGGATGCTTCTCAGGCTGACAGATCTCCTTGTTTTTCTCTAAAACACTGTTAATTTGCTTTTGATCTATGTTTTAGGTTTGATCAGGTTTAAATTTTGTCTTCAAGTCTTCATAATATCTTTAACTTTGTGGATTAGGCCTTTGATAGTCGAATTTATGCCTTAATCCCTCAAAACTATGTTAAAACCTTTAATTCTTCATCTCTGCTTTGATTCCATCCTTTAACACTAATACTCTTTGTATAATTAAGGTTTGTTGTGCCTTTGTTGTTTTGCAGGCTTGCAGAGGGTTTCATAACGTTACCAGTGCTCATGAGACATGGGTAAAATCATGATGTGAACCCTGTAGATTCATTCTCTTCATTGATAGTGTCCTGGGGGATTGTCATCCTCGGCCCTCGATTTCCTTTTAAAACTGTGGAGAAACCTTTAAAGGCTGCAAAAAACAAACAAAATTAAGAAAATATGTGAAGGATAGGTCAAAGGCTTGCTTTGGGCATGAGAATATATCATAGCCATTGGATGAAATCAACCAACAGTCAGGATCGCTTGCTGGGGTTGATGGGGATGTGGTTGGATGAAATGAGGATCAGATTAAGTCCGAGCCATTGATCTATGTTGATCAACTGCTGATATCAATCAAGGATTTTACAATGCGGAGGGGGAAAATATATAACGAAATGGAGGAAATTGTAATAAAAATGGGATAAAACCTTTATCAGAAATGAAAAAAGGGCTTAAATGAAGTTTGGGCACAACTTTAAATGAGAACCGTTAGATTAGGACATCCAACGGCAGAGATTGATTGGGAGTTCAGATGGAGGGGAGAAAATGAAATGGGAGGGAAGGTTAAACTAGGACCGTCTGAACTAGATGATGGATGGTTAAGATTTCATTATAAAGCTTTCGGGAGCAAAGGGGAAAGGGCGAATGACTTGGTGGTGAAGTTGCACAAGAGTCGTCGGATTAAAAGAAAGAACGACATAGATTAAATAAGAAGATGCAATGTAATGGGGAAAGGTGGTTTGGCGGAAAGCCAGAATGGTTTTCGCACAGCTCTGAGGTGGTTTCGAAATTTTCCAAAAAAAACGCGATATCACAAACTTGCTGACACGTGTCCCCTCCAAAACCACCTTTATCGCGTAATTTTTTGGTGTTAAACTTCATGCGTAGAAAAAACGTGAAAAGGGATTCCGGCCGTTGCATGAAGGGGTGCAGATCCAACGGTGCAGATTGCACGTGATGGCGGGCAAGATGCACAGGTAGAAAAGATGAGTGTGGTCAAGGGCGGTTTAGATCCTGGCCGTTGGATCATGGAAATAAACGGTTGAGATCTATTGATGGGGGAGAAACGAAAAGGGCGAAGGTGAGCCATTAGATTCATTGTGGACCGTCAGATCTTCAGAATGGATGGTCATGATTAAAAGTAGGAACGCCAGTGTTTCTGAGGGGAAGAAGGTTAGATGGATGGGCGGAATAGATCTTGGCCATTGGATCCATAGAACGGACGACTGAGATTGCATCAGAAAAATGATTCAGGACTTGGTGGATAGACAAAAATGGGCGATGCGATTAGATTCTGACCGTCGGATCAGAAGGGGAGTTAATCAGCCAAGATTGAATCAGCGGGCTTATGAGTGGAATGTGATTGTATCTTGGGCGTCGGATCTATGGGAATGAACAGTTGAGATTGGATCGGAGATCACAAAATCGGAGGAAGCCAAGGGATGGCACTTTAGACTTTGCGCGATGCGATTAAGTGGGAGCCGTCGATCTAAAAACTAGATCAATGGTGGAGATTTAATCATGAAGGAAAAAGGTAGAAAGGGGATTTTGGAACAGGGAACAATATGGATCGTTGGATCTGGGTGTAGTAGAGAAGATCAACGGTGGAGAAACAATCGCAGGATCGCATCGGAAGGGGGGAAATAACAAAGAAAACAGGGAAAACTGCATATTTGCGATGCGATTTATTTGTGCGATGCGATAAGCCGATGATCGTTGATCGGTTTAGATCGACGGTCGATATTCATTTAAACTTTGAACTGTTGGGTTTTATTGAAATACAAAGGAAATTCGGGTTTTACGAAAATACAAAGGAAAATAAGGAAATCAGGGTTTACAACGGGGGTTTAGATCCTTTAAGCGCCTGCTACGGGGCTTAAGGTCTCATGAGGTGGGGGGTTATGGTAGTTAATCTCTCGAGGGATAAAAAACTTTATAATGGAAAATGACTATTTTTAGGCTTAAAAACAGAGTTTTTGAGGTAAATTGAGGGTTTTGGTAGAGGAAAGAGGGGTTTTTAAAACCAAATGGAAGGAGACCAAATGGTTTTAAAAGGGTCTTGTAGTGAATTTGAAGGTTAAATGAGGCTTATGGAGGGATTTTATGAAGAAATAAGGGAATGAAAATGGGGTTTTTTATGAGTGAAGGAGGGGTAAAAATTATGGAAAAAAGGGGTTTTTCAGCAGTCTTTTTCTTCAGGAAAATATCAGATTTTTCAGGATTTATGAGGGAAACAACAGTGAATATTAACTAAAATATTAGTTAGCTTCATAAGACTTTAAGAACTCACAATTTCGTCATGAATTGTTTCTTAAAGGCTAAAAAATATTTTAGACACCATTTGATATGACAAATTTTATAGGTGGCTAACAAAATGTTGAGCTCGAAAGAAATGTCTCACACCACCTTTATGATGGTGTAATGCCCATATAAAATGTTATGAGCTTCCAATGGGCTCTGGTTAGGCGTTCTTTCTGCAAATGCAACCAAAACTTTTCGCCGAACAGAAACTTGTGTGGCACTCGATGTTGATCACGTCGCTGCTTGTACTTGGAATTGGAATTCTCCAGGATATTGTTAACCTGCTGGCAGATGTGTTTGATACTTTCAATAAATATGGTTTCTTTACAAACCTCAGACAATAAATGTGTGGATTTTGTCTGTGTAGTTGCATGAGGTATGACAACATCAATTAGACACAATGGTTGAAATCCTAGACCTACTTGAAAGGGACTGCGACCAATCGAGCTATGGAGAGCTTTGTTATAACTATGTTGCACATAGGGGAGGCTCTCATCCCAATTTTGTGGATGCTTGGAGTTGTACATGCGGAGTATGTGCACTATCATCCTGTTGATGACCTTTGTCTAGCCATTAGTCTGGGGATGGAATGCAGTCGACTTGGTGAGCTTGGTGTCCAATAATTTCTAGAGGCTTGACTATAATGTGGTGAGGAACTTGCTATCCTGATCTGATATAATTGTCTGTGGGATCCCAAAATTTACTCATACTCATTCAAAGAAGAGTTTGGCAGTATCCTCTGTCGTGATGCTCTTCTTGCAGGCTGCTAATATATTCATCTTAGAAAATATGTCTACGACCACTAATACACAGTCATTACCATGCTTGGTAGAAGGAAGTCCAGACATATAGTCCAAGGAGATGGATTCCCAAGGCTAGTTGGGAGTAGGAAGAGGAGTACACATGCCTTGCTTCTTGATGGTTGGTTTTGCGATGGCACAAGCAGTGTAAGATCTGTTATATTTCGCAACATCCATTCAGATTTTTGGCCAATAAAAGTACTTTTGTAGTAAAATCACAATTTTCTCCACACCAAAGTGTCCTGCGATTGGACTGCAGTGCGCCTCCCAAATAAGCTTGGCACGCTTGCTTGAAGGAACACAAAGGTGGCCCAGGTAGCTTAATAATGTGTCCTAGAGGTGGAAATCAGGAACATGTTTTCTATCTAATTGCATCTGGTATGTGGAGGAGAAATCTGGATCATTCTTATATAATTGTAACCATCCAAAGGTATTGTGGCCACAAGAGTTGAGAACAGTAGTCAGGGTTGCAACTTGGGGCTACCTGAGGCAGTCTGCAACATGATTGGTGCTTCCATTTTTGTATTTTATGTTTAAGTGGAATTGTTACAAATATGTAGACCACTTCTGATTGCTATCGTTCTGCAACTTCCCTTGTGTCTCTATAAACTGAAGTGGTTGGTGATCGGTATTGATGATCGTCTCCTTTCCCATAATGTAATGCTTCTATTGTCGGCAAGCCCACACTTTGGAATACATCACTTTAGCATAGGTGGGGTACTTTCTAATTGTATAAGAAATTGTCTCACTATGATAGGCCACTAGATGCCTGTGTTGGGTGAGGATTGTGCTAATAGCATAGTCGGAGGTGTCTGTCTCAATTTCAAATGGCTGCTCCAGGTCTAGTAGAGTGAGTATTGATGTAGAGTAGAGGCAGTTATTCAACTCAACGAATGTCTTCTCTTGGGATTCAAACCAGGAAAACTTTTCTTTCTCCCCACCCTTACCAATGCGACTCAAAATCCAAGTGATATGGAAGAATCCCAACACGAACCTTTGATAAAATATTGCAAGGCCCAAAAAGCTGCAAAGCTCTGTTAGAGTGGTCAGGGCTGGCCAATCCTGAATGAATTGGATCTTAGTCGAATCCAAATGCATGCCACACTCATCTATGATGTAACTCAGATATTGGACCTGGCTCATGCTATAGTTCTCCAAGTTGGCACATAGTTTGTGTTAAGGAATTTTAGGGGCTAATATTCACAGGTGGGCTAATTTTCCATGCTTTTTCAAAAAAAAATATTCGCCAATTTCCATTTTTTTTGTAAAATGATTCGCCCAAATTTTATAGTACACCATTAATTTACCTTAAAAATCACCAAAATATTATATTGAATAATATATAATCATTGGAAATATAAATATTTCTACAAAAATATTGCCAAAAATCTTACAATTTGCATATTAGGGACTAGTAAGATTCGCCAAGGTTTCTAAACTTTAAGATACACTTCCATTTAAAATTTTCCTTGGTGTTGTTGAAGGGTTTGAAGGACCTACCAAATGTGTTGCAAGTGTTCTTACCAAATCTTGTTGAAGATGAGGTTGTCGTCTAGATAAAC
Organism: Pinus albicaulis; assembly: GCA_034641835.2. Lineage (NCBI taxonomy): Eukaryota > Viridiplantae > Streptophyta > Pinopsida > Pinales > Pinaceae > Pinus > Pinus albicaulis. Next base: position 738,160,054 of record CM076580.1, read on the forward strand.
AACCACAAACGAGTTGGTGAAGGGCCGCAAGATGTCATCCATTAGCCTCATAAAATTAGTAGGGGAAATTGTCAACCCAAAGGGAATAACCAACCATTCAAAAAGGCCTTCCTTGGATTTGAAGGCAGTCTTCCATACATCTGTGGGCTCTATTAGAACCTAGTGATAACTAGACTTTAGATCGATCCTGTTGAAATACTTGGCCCCCTTGAGTTGGTCCAGAAGGTCATCAATCCATGGGATTGGATACTTGTTCCTGACAGTGATTTTGTTTAGTGCCCGATAATAAATTTAGAGCATACACATCCCATCCTTCTTCTGTACAAGTAAAATCAATCTCCCATAAGGCGAGGAACTTGGTTGGATGTGCCCGTTTTGAAGCAAATCCTCGATTTTTCGCTTGTTCTCTTAATTTCATAGAATGAAACGGTGATATTCTGGCCCATTAGGTAGAGGTGCTCTGGGAGTCAGATTGATCGAATGCTTGACCTGACAATGAAAGAGTACCCCTCCAGGTGATCAAGAGAAGATTTCCTTGTATTATTCCATGACCGTATCCACCTGTTTCTGCTGTGTGGAGGAACCCTTCTCTAGGGTGATGGATGTGGCTACAATCTTCCCCTTACTTTGAGAGTGAATAATAAATAAAAAAAATTTCCTGGCCTGGGAGATGATCTTACTACATTTCTTAGCAGAGATCAAAGAGATTTCGGTAGGCGGGGCTACCTCTGGTATCCTGTATAACGTATTACCCAAAGAAATAATATCAATGCGAAACCTAGAATAATACACATCATGACACTTCCACAACTATGGCTGGCCTAATAATACATTAAAAACTTCAAGAGGAGCTATATCACACAATGCCTCATCCGTGAAGGGCTTGATTCTATAGGGAAGTCGACACTAATGGCTGACGTGAAGATCTTGTCCTTGGTGAAGCCACCCGATGGTGTACGACTACAGGTGTGGTGTGGTCAGTAGGCCCAATCACTTCATAACCTCTTCTGAAATGAGGTTATTTTGGCTCCTGTTGTCGACAATGAATTGTAGTGGTGAGCCCTTCACCCACTTCTATTAGTTAAAGAGGCGCGAATCCCATGTTCATGGATGCATGGAGTTGTACATGCAGAGTATGTGCACTATCATCCTGTTGACGACCTCTGTTTGGCCATTGTTCTAGGGATGGAATGTAGTTGACTTGGTGAGCTTTGTGTCCAATAGTGTCCAGATGCTTGACCAGAATGTGCTTAGGAACCTGCTATCTCGATATGATATAATGGTCTGCAGGATCCCAAAATGTACCCGTACTCGTTCAAATAAGAGTTTTGCAGCATCCTTTGTTGCGATGCTCTTCTTGCAGGCTGCCAATATAGCCATCTTAGAAAATCTATCCATAACCACAAATACATAGTCATTACCATGCTTGGTATAAGGGAGGCTAGACATATAGTCCATGGAGATGGATTCCCAATGTTGGATGGGAGTATGTAGAGGAGTGTACAGGCCTTGCTTCTTGATGGTTGGCCTGAAAATGATGCAAACAATGTAGGATCTGATATATTTCCCAACATCCAGTCGGAGTTTTGGAAAATAAAAGTACTTTTGTAGTAAAACCACTATTTTCTCCACACCAAAGTGTCATGCAACCCAATTGTAGTGCGTCTCCTAAATCATCTTGGCATGCTTGCTTGAAGGAACACAAAGTTGGCCAAGGTATCATAATAGTGCATCCTATAGGTGGAAATTAGGAACTTGTTTTATATATACTAGAATTTGGTATGTGGAGGAAAAATCTAGACCTTTCTTGTACAGTTTCGACCATCTAGAGGTCTCGTGGCCACAAGAGTTGAGAACAATAGTCAGGGCTACAACTGGGGGCCAATTGAGGCACTATGAAACATGATTGGTGCTTCCCGTTTTTTTATTTATTGTTCAAGTGGAATTATTGCAGATATGTAGACTACTTCTGATGGAGATTGTTCTGCAACTTCCCTTGTGTCTTCATAAACTGAAGAGGTCGGTGATCGATGTGGATGACCGACTCCTTCTAAAAAATGCAATGCTTCCATTGCCAACAAGCCTACACGATGGAATACATCTCTTTATCATAGATGGGGTGCTTCCAAATTGTATCAGAAAGTGTCTCACTATGATAGGTCACTAGATGCCCGTGTTGGGTGAGGACTGCACCAATAGCATAGTCGGAGGCATCTATCTCAATTTCAAAGTGTTTTTGTAGTTTTAGTAGTGTGAGTACTGGTGCAGAGAAGAGGCAGTGCTTCAACTCAATAAAATCCTTCTATTTGGATTCGTACTAGGAAAAATTTTCTTTCACCATGCCCTTAGTAATATTAATCAAAGGCCAAGTGATATGGGAGAATCACAACACAAGCCTCTGATAAAAATTTGCAAGGCCAAAAAATCTGCAAAGTTCTTTTAGAGTGGTAGGGGCTAGCCAATCCTGAATGACTTGGATCTTATTCGGATCCACATGGATGCCATGATCATTTATGATGTAACCCAAATATTAGACCTGGCTCATGCCAAAGGTGCATTCCTCCAAGTTTGTACATAGTTTATGTTGCCAAAGGGTTTGAAGGAACCGTTGAATGTGTTGCAAGTGTTCTTCCCAAATCTTGTTGAAGATGAGGATGTATTCCAGATAAAAAACCACGAATGAGTTGGTGAAGGGCTACAAGATGTCATCTATTAGCCTCATAAAAGTAGCATGGGAATTTTTCAACCCGAAGGGCATAACCAACCATTCAAAAAGGCCTTCCTTGTATTTGAAGGTGGTCTTCCATACATCTGCGGGATCTATTAGAACTTGGTGATAACCAAACTTCAGATCGATCTTGTTGAAATACTTGTCCTCCTTAAGTTGGTCCAAAATTTCATCAATCCATGAGATTGAATACTTTTTCTTGAAAATTATTTTGTTCAGTGGTCGATAATCAATACCGAGTATCAAAGTCCCATCCTTCTTCTGTACAAGTAAAATCGGGCTCCCACAAGGTGAGGAACTTGGTCAGATGTTCCGTTTTTGTAGAAAATAATGGATTTTCTGTTTGATCTTGTCATTTTCCAAAATAGAGCGGTGATATATCGGCCCATTGGGTATAGGTGCTCGAAGAGTTAGATCGATTAAATGCTTAACTTGACAATTCAAGGGTGAGGTGAGAAGATATGACTATATGCTTCCAAGACCATATCCACCTGCTTCTACTACATGGAGGAACCCCTCCAGGGGGCCATGGATGTGGCTACAGTCTTCCCCTTACTTTGAGAGTGAATAAGAAAGTAAAAAACTTTCCTAGTCTGGGAGATGATCTTATTACATTTGTTAGAAGAGATCAAAGAGATGTCGGTAGACGGGGCTACCTCCAGTATCCTATATAAATTATTATCCAAAGAAATAATAATGATGCTTCCACAAGTATGGTAGGCCTAAAACACACTTGAAAATCTGGAGAGCTATACTTGCCAACAACTCAAGAATGGATTGATGCTAAGGTGGAAGGCGACACTATTGGCTAACGCGTGCAGACTTCTGCCCCTGGTGAAGCCACTCGATGGTGTACTGTGGTGTGGTTGGTAGGCCCAACTGCTTCACAACCTCTTCTGAAATGAGATTATTTTGGCTCCTGTTGTTGACAATGAATTGTAGCAGCGAGCCCTTCGCCCACATCTGTGAGTGAAAGAAGTGATCCCCCTCCTATGGATCTTTAGAATCTTGCTTTTGGATCTTGGTGGTGGCTACCATTGTAGTGGGTTCTGCGTCAATGTTCTGTTACCCTTTTTAGGTTCCAACTTAGAATCAGAAAATGCGCCTGCCTCTGAGTCTCTCCGATCGACCATGACTGCATATTTTGCACGACATTCATGCCTCTTGTGAGTGGGGCTTTTATGGAACTCACACCACTTTCTGATGTTCTTATTTTCCTTCTCATCACCCTTGGTTTGTGGATTCAGGGAATTTCCCTAGGGGGTCCCGATCGGGCCCTATCCTTTGCTTTGTGGCTTGGAGGTGCCTTTTTTTTATTTGGGTTTGCAGATCCATAGTCTCGCTTCTTATGCTTGAATTTATGCTCGATTTTGGAAGCATATCAGTATGATCCACCAAGCAAGGAGATGTCCAAGAATTCCATTTCCTCTTCAATGTATTTGTGTAAACAACTGTGGTAATTAAGAACCAGATGTTTCCTAGAATCTTTGATACCAGATTTGTGTGCAGGGTATGGAAAATATTTGTCAGTTCATGCACATCTTGATCCCTCGATTGTCCCAACGTAGTCCATTGTATGCACTTTTCTTCATAGCTCTCGACAGGGTAGTAATGTTCCTTGCTGGCGTCTCGAAAAGAATTCCAAGTGGGTGCAACCGAGAATAGTGAGGGTCCCCCCTTGTCCTTTTGAACATAGTAGGTTTCTCACCAGTGCTTGAAGTGGGGGCAACTTTGAAGAGTGCAGAAGTAATATTTTCCCTATTGGAAAAATCATGAACAGAAAAATATCCTTCCTACAGATTTAACCATTTATTTATGACATATGCATCTATTTGGCCTTAAAATGTGGGAATGTCAATGTTGACTTTTACCTGAAAGGGAGTGGCGGCTCTAGAGTTGCTGCCAGATGTATATGTGTCGCTTGTGGGAATTCATCGAAGGATCTGTGCAAAGTTATCCATAATCCCGTTCCTCTGTTTCTAGAGGGCCTCCTCGAGCAATATTTTGATAGGATCTCCTACTCCCTCATATTTCTTTTTGTCTGCCATGGGAGGTCGTTGGGGTTTGTAAGGTTGATCTTGCAAGGGTTCAACCAGATCGAACCCTAAATCCTTATACCCTGACCTCATTGGGGACATGCAAAGAAAATTAGAGAGAGAGCAAACCGCTCTAATACCACTTATTCAAATTTATGCAGGAACAAAAAAAAATACAAATATAAACATGGAAACAGATATGCAACAAAATATAACTTCATTTCATTAATATCAAAGACTGAAATATGGTTACATACATAATGGAATAAACTAGCTCAGGTGATGGTAGCTTATCTCTAAGAAGAGATGTGGTGGCTACATGCATCTAAATTGTGTTACAATGAGGCTCGAAGTCCTATTTATTACTGAAATAAAGAAAAAAATTTTCCTGGTCTGGGAGATGGTCTTACTACATTGCTTAGCAGATATCAAAGTGATTACAGTAGGTGGGGATACCTCTGCTGCATAACTTATTAACGAAATAAATAATAATAGTGCGAGGCCTAGACTCATATACAACATGACACTTCCACAAGTATGGTTGGTCTAATAATAAATTAGAAACTTAAAGAGGAGCTATATCACACAATACCTCATCCGTGAAGGGCTTGACGCTATAGGGGAGGTGACACTGCTGGATGACACAGAGATCTCATCCTTGGTGAAGCTCCCCGATGATGTACGAATGCAGGTGTTGTGTGGTTGGTAGGCCCAACTGCTTCATAACCTCTTCTAAACTAAGGTTCTTTTCACTCTCGCTGTCAACAATGAATTGTAGCAGCGAGCCCTTCACCCACATCTGTGAGTGAAAGAGGCACTCCCCCTCCTCTGAATCTTTTGGTTCCGCCTTTTGGAGCTTGGTGGTGGCTACCATTGCAGTGGGTTTTGTGTTAATGATCTGCTTACCCTTGTCAGGTTCCAGCTTAAAATCAAAACATCCATCCATATCTGAGTCTCTCAGCTCGACCACCAGTGCCTGTTTTGGGCGACATTCATGCGTGTTGTGAGTGGGGCTTTTATAGAGCTCACACCACTTTTCGGTGTCCTTCTTTGCCTTCATGTCATCCTTGGCTTATGGCTTTAAGGAGTTTCCATGGGGGGTCCCAGTCGGGATTTGTCCTCTTCTTTTTGGCTTGGGGGCACCTTTAATTTGCTTTGGGTTTGCAAATCCAAAGTCTCGCTTCTTCTACTTGAATTTCTGATCAATTTTGGCAGCATATCGGTATGCTGCACCAACTGAGGATATGTCTAGGAAATCCATTTCCTCTTGTATGTATTTATGAAAACAACTGTGGTACTTGAGAACCAATTATTTCTCAGAATATTTGATACCCAATTTTGTGCACAGGGTATGGAAAATATTTGTCATTTTATGCACATCATGATCCCTCTATTGAAGCAATGTAGTCCATTGTATGTACTTGTCTTCATAGCTCCCGACGGGGTAGTACTGTTCCTTGATGGTGTCTTGAAAAGAATTACAAGTGTATAATGTTGAGAATAATGAGGTTTCCTCATCATCCTTCTGCTCATTGTAGGTTTTCCACCAGTCCTTGACGTGGGGGCGACTTTCAAGAGTCAAAAATTAATATTTTCCCTATTGGACAAATAATGAACAAAAAAATATCCTTCCAAGAGATTTAACCATTTATCTATGACATATACATCTATCTGGCCTTTAAAAGTGGGAATGTCAAAGTTGACTTCTACCTTAAAGGTAATGGCTTCTCCAGAGTGGCTTCCAGATGAAGATACGTCACTTGTTGGCATTCGCCGAAGGATATGCACAAAATTATCCATCATCGTATTCCTCTATTTTTCAAGGGCCTCCTCAAGCAATATTTTGGTAGGATCTCCTACTCCCTAATCTTTCTTTTCATCCACCATGGGAGGCCATTGGGGTTTGCGAGTTTGATCTTGCAATGGTTCAACCAGATTGAACCCTAACTCCTTATACCCCGACCTCGTTGGGGACTTGTAAAGGAAAAAAGAGAAAGAGCAGACCGCTTTGATACCACTGATATGAATTTATGTAGGAATGCAAAAAAATACAAATATAAACTTCAACACGAAGATACAGGAAATATAACTTCATTTCATTAATATCAAAGACTAAAATATTCTTACATATAGAATGGAAATAAACTAGCTTGGGCGATGGTAGCTTATATCTAAGAAGAGATGTGGTGGCTACATGCCTCTAAATTGTGTTACAATGAGGCTTGACGACCTATTTATTAGTGAGAAATAATGGAAAACCCTAACAATCCAAAAACCTAACACTAAGAGATGAAGCACCAAAACTGTGGGCCCCGTTTGGGTAAATTGGTACATCAACTTCCCGGGGACGTAACTTTGGCATACGATCTCAGTTTGACGCGTACAATACCTCGTTAAAAAGATCTATCTGAAGCGTAAAAATTTCGAGTGACCAACATTGATCATAGACCTATGTTGGTCCTGATTTTTCCAAAAAAACGTGGTTTAGGGCCTCAAAGCGTCTCCGAAAGTTCAGGACCCGAAATACTACCAAACATAGTAAGCAATGCTACAATTAAGGAAACTGGAAAAATAAAAGAAACAATGGTGGGGGTCAAAGTGGGATAGGAGGTTGGACACCAATATCTAGCTGGATCACCGTATCCATCTAAAACATGACATTTTTTAGTGGACCCATGTTTTAGATTATGAGATACAACATTTAGATGCCAAATTGTTTTCAAACAAGACATGTGCAAAACACATGCCCATAGGAAAAAAAGAACCCAAAAAAGAAAAAGAGGCAGGCATGTAAGGCAATAAAGTGGACTGGGAGTTCTAATTGGTATTGGTATTTGGTGCGGTGCCCATAGGTTGTAGAAACACACCAGTGCACAGTATCATACAAACTCACTGATGCACAGTAACTAACACGCACTAGTGTTCATTTTCTAATTTTGAGAAACATCAAACTGTGACAGTGCAATTATTGTGATTTTTTAAAGTTCATTATTCATCAAAAGTCGAAACATATCTTATAACAATATTCATATCAATTAAATTTATGTAGGAACGCAACAGAATAAAAATATAAACTTGAACACAAATATGGAGGAGAAATATAACTTTATTTCATTAATATCAAAGACTGAAATATTCTTACATATAGAATGGAAATAAACTAGCTCGGGCAATGGTAGCTTATCTCTATGAAGAGATGTGGCGGCTACATGCCTCTGAATTGTGTTACAATGAGGCTTGATGACCTATTTATTAGTGAGAAATAATGGAAAACCCTAAGCATCCAAAAAACTAACACTAGGAGATGAAGCGCCAAAACTATGGGGCCTGTTTGGGTAAATTGGTACATCAACTTCCCGGGGACGTAACTTTGGCATACGATATTAGTTTGACGCATAAAATACCTCGTTAAAAATATCTATCCGAAGAGTAAAAATTTCGAGTGACCAACATCGATCATGGACATATGTTGGTCCCGATTTTTCCAAAAAAACGTGGTTTAGGGCCTCAAAACGGCTCCAGAAGTTCAGGACCCAAAATACTACCAAGAATAGTAAATAGTGCTACAATTAAGGAAACTGAAAAAATAAAAGAAATAATGGTAGGGGTCCAAGTGGAATAGGAGGTTGGCCACCAATATCCAGCTGAATCACCGCATCCATCTAAAACATGAAAATTTTTAGTGGACCCAAGTTTTAGATTATGATAATACAACATTTAGATGCAAAATTGTTTTCAAACAGGACACGTGCAAAACACATGCCCATAGGAAAAAAAGAACCCAACAAAGAAAAAGAGGCAGGCATGTAAGCCAATAAAGCGCACTGGGTGTTCTAATTGGTATTCGTATTTGGTGTGGTGCCCATAGGTTGTAGAAACACACCAGTGCACAGTACCATAAAAACACACTAATGCACAATAACTAACACACACCAATGTTCATTTTCTAATTTTTAGAAACATCGACCGGTGACAGTGCAATTATTGTGATTTTTTAAAAATTCATTATTCAACAAAAGTCGACACATATCTTATAACAATATTCATATCAATTAAATTTGTGTAGGAATGCAACAAAATACAAATATAAACTTGAACACAAAGATGCAGGAGAAATATAAATTCATTTCATTAAATATCAAAGACTGAAATATTCTTACATATAGAATGGAAATAAACTATCTCGGGCAATGGTAGCTTATCTCTAAGAAGAGATGTGGTAGCTACATGCCTCTGAATTGTGTTACAATGAGGCTTGACGACCTAGTTATTAGTGAGAAATAATGGAAAACCCTAAGCATCCAAAAACCTAACACTACGAGATGAAGCGCCAAAACTGTGGGCCCCGTTTGGGTAAATTGGTACATCAACTTCCTCGGGACGTAACTTTGGCATACAATATTAGTTTGATGCGTACAATACCTCGTTAAAAATATCTATCCGAAGGGTAAAAATTTCAAGTGACCCACATTGATCATGAACCTATGTTGGTCCTGATTTTTCCAAAAAAACGTGGTTTAGGGCCTCAAAACGGCTCCGGAAGTTCAGGACCCGAAATACTGCCAAACATAGTAAATAGTGCTATAATTAAGGAAACTGAAAAAATAAAAGAAACAATGGTGGGGGTCCAAGTGGAGTAGGAGGTTGGCCACCAATATCTAGCTGGATCACCGTATCCATCTAAAACATGAAAAATTTTAGTGGGACTAGGTTTTAGATTAAGAGAATACAAGATTTAGATGCCAAATTGTTTTCAAATAGGACACGTGCAAAACACATGCCCATAGGAAAAAAAGAACCCAAAAAATAAAAAAGACAGGCATGTAAGCCAATAAAGCGCACTGGGTGTTCTAATTGGTATTGGTATTTGGTGCGGTGCCCATAGGTTGTAGAAACACACAGGTGCACAATATCATACAAACGCACTGATGCACAGTAACTAACACACACTAGTGTTAATTTTCTAATTTTTAGAAATATTGACCAGTGATAGTGCAATTATTATGATTTTTTAAAAATTCGTTATTCATCAAAAGTCGACACATATCTTATAACAATATTCATATCAATTAAATTTTTATTAGTGCATTCGAATGTGCTGATTGGATGAATTTGTTATATCATATCATCAGATTTCGCATCTCTGCACTTTAATAATTAATCATCCATATATTTAATCAGTGGTGTAACATTTCATAGCGACAATGGAGAACACAATAGAATAAATTAAAACGCATATATATATATATATATATATATATATATATATATATATATATATATATAGATAAGACACTCCTTTTCATACAAAATGGGACAATTATTGGTATCCATTTGTCTTTCAATTGGGACACTATGTCCATTAAATTAAACAAAATGTCGGAATTCACCGACAAATATTTCAAAAAATACAACACCTTGATTTGATATCCAAACATATTGATCATCATTCTTCACTGGAACTGTTGTCACTGCTCAAGCTACTTCCATGACTTGGGTTATTTGGAGTAATGTTTTTTTCACTGTGTTGATTGTTTTCATCTTCTTCAAGTTCCATCTACAAACATAAAAATAAATTATAATGAGTGTATATACATTGGTGAGAATAATGGAAATTGCAATATTAAATAAAATACATCAATGTAAATTGAAAAGAAATGTACCATAGCAAGAATTGACTCGTGAACTATACACATTCTTTCAAAACCAAATTTCATACCATCTTTCACAATTCATTTGTTGGCACAGTTCCATACTTTGTTTCCTACAAGTTTTATACCCCATAACAAATCATAGATTTAATTATAGACAGAGCTAAGTAAAATAAGATATATGTTTACAAATTCCACAATTAATTTCTGATATGCCAACATATACTGACAACCCATATTTAACCCAATGTCAATCAATTCTTCTGATGGTTCTTCTTTGTATGTTAGCATCTGTTTGAAGACATTCAATAATGATTGTTGTAAAACAACTTAAAATATACAAAACAAAATCTAGTTAAGTTGTTATAAGGAAGTAATAATTACTCACAAACATAGATATCAACCATTTTCTTCCTTGTCGTCTCGTTTTATGTGGTGAATGGGTTCCATTTTCTTTTCTTTTATGCAAGAAAATACTTGAAAATTAATATTTAATGCTAAATTGTTTATTTATTGTACCTAATTGAAAAAATCAATGGTTACATATTACATTTGAAGCATGTTGTTGTTGAGATGGCTCCTCGTGCGATGCAATTATATCAATTTCTTTGACCATCTCCTTGTACACCTTTTTGGACATTCCTATTGTCATATTTCTGATATCAGCTCGTTCATATTTTGAGATTTTCATAACTTCCTGAAAATGTAACATGACAATAAACTATTTAATTTTATATTGATATATGAAAAGTAAATATAACAAAAGTGATATTTATAAATGATTGATTTGTAGTAATATATACATATAATTCTAGAAAAACATTTAAAGAAATATTACTTTTTCAATCCTTCTTTTTTGTTGTTGTATGTTTTTTCTATTAAAAGTTTGACATGTCTCATTGACCAATTCCCTCGAAACTCATCCTGTAGTTTAAATAAAATTTGGTTCTTGGAATCATTGGATTGATTTTCGTATTATAAGTGGAAATAATGTCTATACATTCATTCCACTAGATCCCTCAAAGTTTTGTAAAAGTTTCCCCCACTTTTGTTAACCTCCAACACCACTCCAGATGAGCTAAGAAGCAATTCATTTTCATTTGCATGTTCTATTTTTGTTTCTTTTCTTAGAACAACATTCATTTTCTTCATTGTTGGTCCTTGTAGAAAATTAAACATATATGAATTAATATATTGTTTGAAACATGTTATCTAATATTTTTAAGTATATTATTAATGAAAATTCAAAAAAGAAACTCATGTTCGATCGATAGTATTTTTTTCATTCACCTGATTCATCATTTTGCAATTTTTCCATCAAGCTTTTACCCTCTTCTGGTCTTAGATAAGAAATAATCTTATCGAGCTTCGTCATTTTTTGGCTCTGCGTGATACACACTAAACAATACATATTAGTTAAACTTACATATAGTTCAAAAATAGTAATTTTTTCAAAGGATTTACAAAGAACATGCCTTTTTTGCTTTTCTGGATGTGCTATCAATATTTTTGTTACTTGAACTCTTGTTAGACATTTCTTTATCAATATGAAACCTGTACCATTCATTAATATATTTTATAAATAAATGACATAATTTTTAGGTAAAAATAAAATAAAATAAAGAAAACGGTGCGCCTTTCGCAACTTACGCACCGAACGCGGTGCAATAGGTTCTTATAAATGTACCGCCAACACAAAAGAATGACCATACAGTGCTCTTTATCAACAAGGAGACCTGATGCGTTATATTAATATCAGAGCAACAATTAACATAAACATAAATTAATAAAAAATTGTTTTTACCAAACAATTTTTTTTGTTAGTATGCGGCCGATGCGCTATACTACAATCGCTCACCAGTGCGCACTGATTAAAAAAAGTTATTTTTTAAAAAATCATCCAAGGGTCGACAGAGATTGGGATCTGACTCTGCAAGTGGTCCTGTGGGTTAGATTTCATACGCCTATATATATAGTAATACAAACCCTATAAATCTAAAATGAAAATCCCTAATTGTGAAGTCACATAAACAAGAAGAAGTGAGGGTTTAATGTAAGAATGATTTTTTTTTGTAAATAGGAATAGAGATTGTACATGATTTTATTAGTAAAATGCATAGTAAAATTTAAAATTTTTACTATGCATGTATTAAATTTCATAGAAAGTATAAAAAAAATTATTATAGTAAAATTTAACATTTTTACTGTACTACAGGGTTTTTGTGTGAATCACTAGATGTTTCAAATTTCAATTATCTGAATAATGCTGTTGTTTGAAAGTATTTTGCTACTCCACAATGCTATCATGCTCTCTTGCTCCAGGAAAGTATCTCATGCAAATCCCTCCCTGAAATTTTTTGCAAAAATAATGAAATAATGAATAGATTTTACTATCTAAAGAACTTTTTTTATGAAATTAGATTTCCAAAAATCATTTTCCACTCATTTTTCAATTTACCGCTTTTTTTTCACTTCAAAAAAATAAATATGTGCTTTTATTTCCACGATATTTGGTGTGTTTGTTAACTAATAGCACCAATGTGTCCATTAATAAAACCACACCGATGCGGTTAACAATACATTAGCACCGATAAAAATAAGTCCTTTTTTAAGGCACCAAAATTACTTTTAGGTATGTACACTAAAATTTATTGTTGATTTTGCTCAAATGCAGGGAGAAAATCTCATAATTATATCAAATAGATAGTTCTTCAAAATCTAGATCGTTCCATAATATTTCTCAAAGTCCATCGCAGAGTTCTCCCTATCCATCTCCAGATGTAATTACTTCAGGTTTTATTTATATTTTCATTATATAAATGAATTCATTTTTTTTTATTCATGTCAATCAGCTGAATAAAATTAATGTATACAAATTTGCAGGTTCATGCACATTCAAATTCGAGTTTAGATGAACAAAATATTCAAACAGTTCCAAAACGTTAGAAGCTATTATCAGCAGCAGTATACCGCAAGGTGCGGTTGGTAGATGAAAATGGACAACTGCTTCACCCTACCAGTTGTAACATGCCATCTTCTAGCCACAATCTCGGTACAATGATGGTAATAATAATTTTTTGGTATAATGTAATTATTTCAACTTCAAACCAATTAATCATGCATTGACGTGCTTACTAATTGATATCATCAATTTTTTACTAATCATGTTCAAATATATTTTTTGAAATTATTAGGATTCTAGTGATGAGGACCGACCTACCTACCATCTTTCGTTGCACCCCATGGCAATGTCAAATCAAAAGAAGACTTAATTAAGAGAAAAAATCAGAGAGGAATTATACCAAGAATGGTTGAATGAACCACCTATTCAATTCCCACTACGTCTAGATTCACAAATTAGGAATGACTACAACAATAGTAGTTCTTTACAAGTTGGCAATGGAGGCAATAAAATAGAGGTTAGTATGGATGATTACTTAAGGGATATGACTACCATGGAGACAATGTTGTTAGATGCATTCCAGAATGATGACCAACTAGGGGATGATGCTTATATTGTTGATACCTTTTTCAAAAGCCTTAAATTTGCTTCCACCACCCCTCTCTTTGGACCTGGAAGTCAGTCAAAGTCTACCCAGTTGGTGACAACGATGTTACTGTACAAATTAAAAGAAAATTTTGGCCTGTTGAATGCATGTTTCTCAGAAATTTTGAGGTAATTGACCATCAAGTCCCTTATATTTTGAGAAATCTTGTCACACAATCAACATTACAAATGGTCAGTTTTATGAACATTAATAATTATCTGCATTAATGTACATTTAATATTGTCCATGACCAAATACAAGTTATTCAAAAATAAGGTTCTTCCTGTTGGGTGTGGAGCCTGATTATCTTCTTTATTTTGTATCATTAGATTGGAACCTAATTCTTAATGGGGCGGCAACGCTGCCCATAATTGTACACTTCCTTAGGGGTCCAGGGGGGGTGGCTGCGAGTTTATGGAGCCCCCCCCCGGCAGGGGGTTTTGCGGGCAGCGCCACGAAACTATAAACATATGTAAAATTGCCTTGTAAAAGTATAGTAATTTCTGGTCAATCTGGGCTCTTCATTAGATGGATGATCTGATGGTATAAGTTATGTTTAATTTAGGGTTTTTGACCCTAGAAGGCAACCCCTCATTTTGTATGAGGGTATTGTATTGCGGCTATGTATTGTATGTGTATTCTCAGAGCGAGAAATAGATAGGGAGGTTGTGAGAGAGAACAGAGGATATTACAATGGATCTGCTATATGTTGTGTCTCTTCATTTTGCTGGATAATAGAAAGGAAGGACTGACTGTTCGGGGTGGACGTAGCCCAAACTGGGTGAACTATGTATATCTGTGTCTCTCTGTTTTTATGTGTTTTTGTTTTCCGCATATTTAACGTGTAGCATTTCTCTGTAATATATAATTTTCTAACACTTTTGAGTGGTAATGTCTTGCGCGATAGTTGCGAAGAGGGAAAGAAATTGTTGAAAATGTTGGGTGTTGCGTACATATCATATCATGCATGTCCAGATGTTTTTATTCTATATATAGGAGAATATGCAGACAAAGAGATATGTCCGAAATGTGGGCATGACAGGTATGATAATAAAAAAGCAAGGGTAAATCACGTGGTCCTCCTTTTAAGATATTGAGGCACATGCCTTTAATCCCAAGGATTCAAAGGCTCTTTTGTTGCAAATAATTAGCTATGTTGCAAGGATGGCATGCCTCACACAGAAGTGAGTTGGGAGTTATGTGAATCCCAACAGATTCAATATCCATGAAGCTTATAGTGGATACATGGCCCGTAAAATTCAAGGATGAAGTACAAATTCTATGACTCAGCATAGCCATGGGTGGCGTCAACCCATATTCGCTCTAGAACACCAATTATTATGTTTGGCCTATAGTAATGATCAATAAAAATAACCCCCCATGGTTGTCTGTGAAGAATGAATGTCTTATGTTGCCTCTCATAGTCTCTGATAGAAGGGAAGTGAAGAATATGGATGTATACTTACAATCACTGGCAGATGAATTGAAGTAATTATGGGATGGGATAAATGTATACGATGTATCAAGACCCATCACAACAGAGAGGAGTTTTATGTTGTATGGAATATGTGCTTACACGACACATGGTTATCTAGGCTTAGGAGTTTTCTCAGGTAAATTACATATTTATTGATTTGTTTATATATGTAAAAATACCATTTCGCATATTAAATATTTAATTTGTTGTAATTATTTTGATCTTCATGATATTCTTTAACGTGCCATGCATATTGTATACAATAATTTCCCAGGTCTTGTAACAAAAGGGTATTATGGATGTAAATGTTGTGGACCTTCTCTAAAATCTAAATGGTCCAACAACCTATGAAAGCCAGTGTATGACTGCTCCAGGGTATTCCTCCAAGAAGAACAACTTTATAGAAGAGCAACATCCGATTTCAATGGTAAACAAGAGAGAACCCAAAGGCCTGCAATAAGGACACCAACTGAATGACTTAGAGCATATGAGATAGAGAAGGAGAAGGAGTTCATAGAAATGTTCGATTCAAATGGGGAGCCTATGTTCGATGATCCAGAATTCTTCGATACCTATGTTGAGAAATTTCCCATTGGGATGAAAAATAAATCTATCTTTTATAACCTCCCATATTGGGAGCATCTTAAGATTACCCACTTATTAGATCCCATGCATATATTTAAAAATGTTTCTTCTTCTTTATGAAGGCACATATCATCAAAACAAAGTGAAAATTGGCTGTTAGGAATGATCTTATTACTTCAAAAACTAAAAAGAAACATTGGCCAAGATTATTAGAAAGTACAGGATCAGAGGCTGGTCCCTCTAATTGGTATTTCAAGGAAGGTGATGTCCCATGGATTTAAAAAATATGATATTTCTTTGGAAAAGGAAGTTATAATGGGTGTGAGGGTGCCATCTTCATATGGGTCTTCACTATGGAGCTGCTTCACCATGGAAGACCATTTGTCAGGGTTGAAATCACATGACCATTTGAATCTTCTAAGAGCACATATAATGTCAAAAGCATGATTTTATTATTTTCTATACTAATAAATTTTATCACATGCACATATCATAAAACATAACTAATTTTGTTTATTATTTCATGTGTTTATAACTTTGCAGTGTCATTATCCTTTGTTCGTGCATGGGTGTGTGAAACATAACTTCCCCCAGGACCTAGGACGTGCCATATATAAGTTATCTGCATTTTTACGTTGGATCACGTCAAAGGAGATTCATGTGGCTAGAATTCCATGGTGTTGTCAAGAGATAGTTGAGTTTGTTTGTATGTTTGAGAAGGAATTGCCAACAAGTTTCATGGACTTGCAGGTTCATCTTCTAATCCACCTAGTAGATGAGGTTGAATTAGTTGGGATGATTTCTTGTCGTTGGATGTTCTTCTTAAAGAGGTACATGAAGAAATTGAAAGGTTTTGTTCGACAAAGGGAAAAACCTGAGGGGTATATGGCAGAGGGGTACATATCGTGTTAGTCTTTCTATTATGCCAGTGAGTACATCAAGCAGATCGAAAACATACCAGGTACGGTGATTTGGGACGATGAAAGGGATGAAGACAAAAGAGAAAAGGATATTTTCTAAATGAATGGAAAAAGAC
Source organism: Pinus albicaulis (assembly GCA_034641835.2). NCBI lineage: Eukaryota > Viridiplantae > Streptophyta > Pinopsida > Pinales > Pinaceae > Pinus > Pinus albicaulis. Next base: position 738,177,115 of record CM076580.1, read on the forward strand.
ACTTGATAAAGAGTAAGCGACTTATAATTTTTCAAATTTATGCAAAGTAAATATTCACATTGAAATTCAATATAATGTATATTTTGATCACATATGTACCATATGTCTGTTTGATTTCATTAGCGAATGCAAAAATTGAAGCAATTAATAAATTAGTTCTTTACAATTCTGAAGTGACACAACTGTGGGTTGCATTGTACGAACAAAAGAGGATGAAATGGGATAGTGATGGGAAATAATTCATATTGTTGGATGGTAGAAGCGTGCCTTATCCCAATCATTTAAAAGAAAATATGCCAATTATATGCCCCAACAGTTAGGTTGTTGACCAAGTCAGAGAGAAATATGGTGCAACTGGTCGTTACTCGCATGCTGAAGAGGATGCACTAATTTATTTATGTACATTTTAAACTTAATAATGCACCTTTTAAATGTAACATCTATATTTTATATTTTAACAGTTAGGTTATTAGACACATGACACTATGTTTTTTTTAACTTTTTTTATAGGTGCATTTGTTCCCATCTATGTGGGCATATGGACATCATTTTCACACAGAAATTGTCGATGATGGACACATGACAAAGACCGTGGAGTGGACGTTGAGTTCAATCAATCTAGTTGAGCTAGCCACCGTGATCAAAACTTAGTACGAGGGAGGTTAGGTTACGTCGGAAAGATACAAGAGATCATTGAAGTGGATTTTTCTTCTTTCCAATGTGTTATTTTTAGGTGGAAGTGGTGGGACACCTTTGATAGGAATAATGTAAAGGAAGATCACAATAGTAGGCTGATATGTATCAACTCTAGAAAGATGTATCATGAAGCTAAGGAGCCTTATGTTTTCCCCAAACACTACAACTAGGTTTTTTTTTACCCATATGTGTTGGATAGGGATTGTTGATTCGTAGTGAGACACGATCCTAGATCAAAAAATATTTCTTAGAACAATAGTGTTATCATGCTAAGCGAGCTGGAAGATAATGAGGGTGATCATGATAACAAAGAGTGATATGGTACATGTGTTATTTCATCATTTATACTATTTAAGATGGGTTTTTATAAAGAAGAGGACTTAACCTTATAACTAAGACTCTTTTTTTTCGAAACATTATAATATGTATTTTGAATTAATTGATTTGCACTGTGTTAATGTTAAAATCATTTCACTTGATAGTTTGCAATTATGTGTGAATGATATCTTCAAAATTAAAAAAAAAAATCTATTATTCTATATTGTTATTTTTGGAATGTAAGATCATAATAAAATAATGATAATTCTAAACATGAATTTATTTGCATTATTTTCTAAACTTTATTATGTTCAAAAAATCATATTATTCTAGATTTATTATTTTTCAATCATTTATATTCATACAAATTTTCAAATTTACAATTTTACAATTATGGTAATTTAACAATATGTACGGTATACATTTTAATTACGGTAGTTATGGTTCAAAATTGAAAATTAATTTACAATTTTACAATTTTTACATTTTTAATAAAATTGAATCATGCCAATACATACAATTACAATTACAATTTTACACATATTTTACAAACAAGTACAATTAAAATTAAAATTAAAATTACAATTACAAGTACAATTACAATTACAATTAAAATTTTACAATTTTACATACAATTAGAATTAAAATTACAATTACAATCATTTCACAATACAATTAGAATTACAATTTTACAAATATTCTACATACAATTAGAATTAGAATTAGAATTAGAATTTGACAATTTTACAGACAATTACAATTAAAATTATTATTACAATCACGATGCATACAATTACAATTTTACAATTTTACAATTTTACAATTTTACAATTTTACTAATTTAAAAATTTTACAATTTTAATAAAATTGAATCATGACAATACATACAATTACAATTACCATTTTACAATTTCATAATAAAATTACAATTTTACAATTTTTCATACAATTGAAATTAGAATTTCAATTATAATTACAATTACAATTTTACAATTTTACATACAATTACAATTACAATCACGATACATACAATTACAATTACAATAACACAATTTTACACTTAACAATACATAATATTTAATAAATTTCATGATTTAATATTAACAATAAACATCACGATCATGATAACCACCGTACAAACATCATTTTCTAAAATACACATTCAAATTCGCTATCATCGTGATCATGATCATCTAACAAAATGCAAGCATTGTATAACATCACCACAACACAAACATCAAATATACATCTCATGTCAAATAATTGCTATCACATACACATCTATCTACAAGCACATTAAATAAACATATCTAACATGACTTAACAATATACACACCATGATGAACACCAAAATGTAACTTAAGTACATCAACATGAACATAATATATATATATATATATATATATATATATATATATAATTGTAATAGAACTGCATATAAATGTCAAATATTTAGTGGTATTACATGATCAATACTATAACTAGTACTAGTCAAGGCCTGCTCAGTCGATGGTGCAACCTGATGCTCAGATGGACATGCCTTCTCAGGATCACGTGCCTGCTCAATCGATGGTTGTGTCTGCTCAGGACTAGGTGCCTGCTGAGATTGTGTAGACTGCTCATAAGATGCCTGCTGATCATGACTCGATGTTGGATGCTCATCTCAGGTGCGAGATGAAGGAGGAGGAGGTGGGGTACTAGAATGATGATCACTCCCCTCGTGATCATGATCATGTGATGAGATTCTCAATCGCACATATCCACGAAGCCTATCCCCCCTGGCCGCTATTTGTCTGGAAGCTCCAACGATATGACGCATAAGTGTCATCATATCGCGAGGCATGTCTCTCCATAGCTCTGAGAGCCTATGATCAGCCTGTATCTCTCTGATCATAGTAGGTCAGAATCCCTCCTCAACTAGGAGTCGACATAGTCGGTCACCCAAATCCATCCTGAATCAGATGTCCACCCTATCCTACATCCCCGCGGGTATATGCACCTGAGGATCAGGTCTGTCACCCTAATCCACAACCTCCGAAATCTCGTCATGTTCTACAACTGGATCATCCATTGAGGGTGGAATCATGTCCCCAAAAAATGTACCAATATCTACAAATATATAGTACACAAAAATATTTAGATAATTTCATTAAAAAATTTAATAAAACAAGTTAAATAACGTGTTAGAATAAATTTTATTCCAAGTAATTAATTAAGAAAATAAAATGAAACTATATTAATTTAAAGAAAACGCTAATATTGCCTCTAGCATTCGGTGGCTCATCCTGTGTGAAGAGGATGTTGGTACACCATCGCCAATCCAAACCTACGTATAGACATGACACCATCATGTATGAGTGATCATCAATACTGGCTAGCAGCTCTAGTGCATCACTGGATATCCTGGCCGGATAGTCGAACATGCCCCTCTTGGGCATCATATGGCCCCACATCTACATTCGTACATGCAACATTGGCCTATGAGGCTGCCGAATAGAAGTAGGCCTCGTCTACGGAAACCTCTCAAAAAATAAACAAAATAACTCTGAAGAAAAAGGGAAGGTAAACCTCCCATGTTCCTGAGAACGACATCTATCTAATGCTATAAAAAATTGCTGCAAAAAATGGCAGAGCATCTCACAAGTCATAGAATCTGGAATAAATAATCAACATAAAATAAAGATGGGAAACTAATGCGCTGCCCATCACTAGTAAAATGTGCAATGGTCGTCAGTAGTAGTGAGAGGCACCTCACCTCCTCTAGACCAAACGAAGCAATGCGTAACTGACCACTGGACACCTGAAAATTTGAAGAAGAAAGTATATCGTCCCTAATGTATCTCTGAGTACGCCAATTGACTCCCTATTTGATAACCGATGGGGACATCTGGGAACTGGGCCAAATCCTACCCTCTCCTATATAGGCCAGTAATAAAATAGATGTCCTCCTTAGTGGGCTTGTACCACTGACCAGAACCAACCCAAAAATCCTATCGGTGGGCATCCTACCTGTAGATAAATTGTCTCAATAACTCACTGTGCCCCTTTAGGGATGTAGCCTCCTCATAGAACTTGAGGAGGCCTACTTCCCTTAAGGGAAACTAGGTGGGTGCCATAATAGGGCGAGGGTATAAACGTCGCTCCCTCTCTCGTGCCTCTCACAACTAAATCATGTTATAACGGTCCTCCATATGCTCTTGTTGTGCCCTTTGCTCTCTCTGTTGACGTCGCTGAATGATTCGCATATTAAATACATTTTTTTATTAAATGAGAAATGTATCTATATATATATATATATAAATTTTATTGAAAAAAAACAGTTGGTGCGCCCAAAAAAACAGGAACGCACCTCTACCAGTGCATACTTCTTTATCATGCACTGCCCACGGTGCTCATGAAAAAATTTCACACACCACGCAAACATAATTTTTTTTGCGTGGTGCATTGACCAAACTATCCACCTCGGGGACATTAGTTTGGTCAATGCACCACTCGACAATAGTACATAATTAACAGTGCAGTCTTGGAAATGACCACACTATCGTGTTACCACACTATTTTAGTGTTATAGCGATGCGTTTTTTCTCAGTACCACATCGGAACCCTGTGCAGTTTCCGTTAACACCGTTCCCAGTGCGGCCTGTAAATTTACAGGCAATACCGTGAATGGTGTGAGTCGAATGGCTCAAACGCACCGCGCATAATTTTTTTTTTTTAAATGGTAAATTTTAAGTGAATTTGAAATATTAATATGCTAAAAGGTTAAGTTATTGAGAAACAAGTAGATTACCTGCACATTTGCGCATCGAGGAGGCATCTTTGTTGAGGAATACTAAAAAACAAATTTTCCCACCGTATTCGAAAATTAGAACTCCACACAGTGAGCAATGGATAGAAGCAATTTGGGCAATGGGAGCATAGATGACAGGGCACCTCAGAGAAGACAAACTCACATCGGTGCTTGAGATCTCTAGAGCACTAAACAAGTAAAAATGAGTTTTTCACAACTGGTAATATTTTTTAAATTAATCGTTTTTTGGTGTGCTCGATTATGAGACGCACCTGGTGGTTTTATTAATGGCACACCAAACTTCGTTACGATGTGTTGGATTACTAAGACGCATTGGGCCGATTTTTACATAGAGCACCAGTACGCTGGATTACTAAGGGCCACCAGGCTGGTTTGCGTGACGATCACAATGTCTTGATGTGCCAATTGATGGTACGTACCGGTGCATTTTTCATAAAATGCACCGGTGCGTGTTATGATTAGAAACACACTGCAAAAACACATCCGCAATAAGTGCGTTTTATGATTAGAAACACACCGCAAAAAAAACATCTGCAAAAACCTCCACCTACTTTCCTCCTCTAGCGACCTCTGCTACAAACAGATATCTGGGCTATTTTTATAAGTGCATCCTCAAAAACATCCGCTAGAGGGTATTTTCCTTGTAGTGTGAATAAAATTATGATTTTTTCCTAGGAAAAAAACATTTAAATAAAAATCATATATATATGTGTGTGTGTGTGTGTGTGTGTGTGTGTGTGTTTAGCCCCCATATGAAAATTTTTTGACAAGCAAATAGGGGGCTAAATCATTGTTGAATCTTCAAAGAATGCCTTTTTGAAAATCCATCTCATGAAGTCTCTCAATTGATCTGCCCTAATACAAATCCCCTACTTGTAAGCGCTAAAGAGAGACTGTCATTCCTTCCTTTACCCCTACAACATACATCAATTCCCCCTTTTTCCCTTTGTCCAAATTCCCTTTTGTACCCTCATTTAGCCTTTTTATTCCCCCTTGGCTCCCTTCCTTTCCCCCTCTTACCCTTTGTTTAACTCCTTTCCCCTTTTTTCCCCTTATCGTTTCCAGCTAAATCCCTTAAAACCCATCAAAATGGGCAAAAAAAACCCACTTTCCGACCATGCTATAGGGCCCTGGCCCCTTACCGCAAGTCCCTTAACCACTTCCCACACACGCCCCGTGCGCTGGGACCAAGCGTCTAAGTCGAGCGCCAATCGCAATCGGAACTATCGGCGGGTGCATTTCCTTTGTTACGTAGAAAACCCCCGATGCGATTGTTTTAAGCACAAAGTCTCGCGTTGAGTTTTTATTAGACCGTTGATGCGTCATTATGCTCGACGGCGGGCCATGTCATAAGCCCCTCCCATCGCAATCGCAACATCCTCGTCGCACCCTCAGTCAATGTATTTGTGACTTCCGATTCCCGATCGCAGCGTCCCAGGTGCATCAGGCCAGTGATTTGTTCAGCGTCGACGGCCAGCGCTCAATCGCATTGCCCCGCCCGATCGCATTCGCAAGCCTTCCCTCCGTCCTTCGATTCTATCGCAGCCGTCCATTCTCCCGCCGATCTAACGGCTCAGCGCTGTCGCATCGCTGCTCCGCTGCCCCTCTCCATCTCCCTCCGATTAGACGTGGACCGTCGATCTGATCCCAGATCCCACGGTTGGTGTTTAATCACAGCGTCTCCCCAATCACAATCGGAACATTCGTGTTGGGCATTGTGATTGCTCCCCGCTCCGACCTCCGATTGAGATTGGCCCAAGTTCATCCTATCCGTCCGTTGGGTTAAGATCTAACGGTTTTGATTTAATCGCCCTCCGCCTCCGCTGGGTCCCACTTCTTACATACATTTCGTTGCATTTGTTTGCATTTCCATACATTTTCGCCAAAGTCTAAAGTTTCATATGTATTCCGCCATGTTCATAAGTTTCCGCTAGAGGACGAGATCAATCTCCGTTGATGCCCATCTCGAGCTTTGAATCCAGCCGGTGCCGTGGCACGCAGTCATACCAAACCCTATTATTCGCGCATTCCACCACTCCATTGCACTTTCATCGTTCTTTTACACAAAAGCATGGTTTCCACCACCGCCGCACTATTGTTTCATCCACCCTGCACCCATCGCTCCGTCTACTATTTTCTTCATGAGTTTTCCTATGATGCAGAGTTTCCAAAGGAAGAGGACCGCCGATGTTCAATGTACTACCTCAATGGCGAGCGGCGCAGTCAGGATCAAATCCAATGAACCAGTACCATCAGGAAAGTCAAGGAATGGGGCTGTCAGGACTTACATTAAAGGAAAGCGGAGTTCAAACGCCAAAAATCTTTCCGGCGCCATTAAAAGCCCGAGCTAACTCGACAGAGGCAGTCATGAAGCAGCAAGGATTTTCAATACAGAGCAAAGGGATTAATGTGCGTCAAAGAAGATCTTGAGCCCTGAAACAGAGGTTTAATGAGGCAAAGCATCAATTTGAAGACCCCGAGGATCGATTCTGGAGATCCTGAACATCGAGAAGAGGTAATATCAAGGTTTTCTTATCAGCAGAATGTTTTTCCATAAAGGACAGGTCTCCCATGCAGTATTTATTATGCGCCGTGTCCCTGAAGGAGTTTTCCGTCCCAGCTATAGTTCAAAGCAATCTAACATCCATGAGGCAGACCTCCCAGCAAGTTCTTTCATTTTGTTCAAATCACCTGGAGTACTACAGCCCAAAGGTCAAATCGTATCCGGAGCAGATCTTTCTTTCACGAGGAAGGTGACAATGATTAAATATACAATGTATCAAGCAGAATGGGCCTCGGCCCTGCATTCATTGTTGTGTTTAATTGTAACATTTAAAACTCACCTACCTCCTCAGTCGGTCCTCTGTGTCTCTTCTGCTATAAAGCACAGAGGGATATCATTGTAATGGTTGTTGTTGGATTATCAGTGAATTGCAAGCATTTTTGTCCCGAGCCAAGTTTCCTGTGTAATAGTTGTATGACAGGCTGAGAAATATGATGTATTCAGGCTGAATGTAATAGCTTTGGGCAGTGATGTACCTGATTGGTGTTGTGTTTAACAAGATAAGCAGTTTTCATTGGATCCTGATCTACAGCAGTTGGTGATGTTTTTCTTATCTCTGTGTTTATTTCCATTTCATTTCATGTTCTTCTGACTGACACCTGAACGCATGACATAAGATTTACCCTTGTTAGGTACCTTATGTCCCAGCTCTCTCAGTATTTAATGTTTTCTGCTCATATGTGTCTGAATATTGTTTTAATTGACTAAACTAGTGTAGTGGATGATTATAGCCTGCTCTCTGATGTGCAAGTTGATAGAATCAGTGTTCAGATGTCTTTGTTAAGATTTAATTGAAAGAGGTTAGGAACATTGGGAGGTGTAAAGCCTGTCGCTGCCTCTTCATAACCTGCCCTTCCATACAAACCTTTTCGAGACCCCTTGTGTTGCCTATGGTTTTGTCCAAGCAGGCCTGGAGTTAAATGACCTCTGGCCTGATATATAGACGGAATCAGATGGTTTTCCATCCTTCATTCTCATCCTTTAGTGTTCCATCCCACCAATCAGTCATTGAGATCCAAATGCTCTAGATGACTAGCCCAATTGAAGCTTACACATTGAACATAAGTAAATCCTTTCTTGGACTTCCATTTCCAAATACTTGATGTTCCCCCGAGTTATCTATTCCTGCCTAGCTTCCTTCTTTACCCGCCCCTGTCTTATGGTGAAACCTTCTTTCCCCGATTCTCAACAACCAAACTCAAACAATCAAACAAACAACCTTGAGCCTATAACTAGCCTAAAATCACAATTGAGAACTTCAAAGACATATATCCTTTGATAATCATAGAGAGATCCCTCCTCTCGGGACCTGGGGAGGGCGGGATCCCAAGGTCTCGAAAGTGGTTCTATGTTGTCTCATCTTTTGGTTCCCCCCCGTCAACTCGTCAAAACATGGAACCACAACATACCAAGGACCCGCTAGGGAGTCTCGAGTACATTTCATCTTAAACACTCTTAAACTCGAAACTTAGAACTCGGCTAGGTTGACGGGGAACACCTTTCTTGAATCACGCCATTATTGTAACAACAACCACCACTAGACAGAGCCCTCGGATAGGCTGTGCAGCCCCCGCATCTCATCCTCTCTTCGTGGGTGACATATCCGGTAACGTTCCCGCCCGAATCGTTGGAGCTTGTTGCTTTAGAGGAGATTCATGAAAGGTGATAGTGCCTACAATTTCCAGGACACATACCCTAGAATCATCCTAAACCCTCCACCTCGGCGACTCCATTGTTCCTAAATGTTAAAGACCTGATCGCATCGTAGGCCCGCTCGATCTCTTGCCGAGCATCGACTTCCACCGGGAGACCAATCTCAAAGCATAAGGCACTGCCAGGAGTGCCGCTCCAAGACAACATTAACCAAAGCAGAAGTTATTACAAGGTTAAGTCGCTTGGCTTACAAATGAAGATTTTCTCCGGCTCGCGAACCATTCATACAAGAGCGCCGACCCAAACCCACTCCGAAACAGCTTGATAATCTCCGGGAAAATCCTTAAAGAACACCGTGAGTAGGGAGATCAATTTATTTCAGCAACATTCAGCAGAATAATTTTGTGCACTGCACGATTCCCACTTCTTATTGCATCTTTCTTCGACTCTCCAGACCTTCGAAATGTATTACCCAGAATCAGGCTGGTCTGTTTTGCATCAATCGGACTTCGGGGACAAAGAAACCCCTCTTCCACACCACCGATCTCCACTTTCTCCAAAACTTGGGGCCTTTCTCACCCAAGATCTCGCTCACCGTACTCTCGTTGGTCCTACCATCCCCTGGCTATCCAACTACCATCGCTTTCAAGCCAACCCTATACCCCACCAAAACATCATCATGGCAAACTTGCATGCACCTCTAGTCCTACCCTACCTCTACTACCCTTACTGCATGATCAATAATCTAAAATCCCACACTTCTCATAAAGAGCCTACAATCGCACAACAACATGTAGATAAAATGAGACCTTTCGACTATAATAAAAGGAAGTTGATGATGAAACAATCAAAATGAGAATTTTTGACAAGCAGAGGCCTGGGGAGAGGTTAAAAAGGGTTTAAAACCCAATTGCCGGGTAGTATCCAAGATCTCCCCCGCTTTATACCAAACCACCAAAAAACAAACCAGAGCAAACCCTCACCACCAAATAGTATCATGTCCCTTAAGAGGAACGTAGGGGAAAGTGTTCATGATTACACCACCAGATTCACCGCATTTACAACACTCTTCCCCCACACACAAACCGTCATATGACCCCGGCCAAATACCTCGATGGATTTGATGGCCGATGGCCTATGAACTTAGGGATAAAGAATATACCACGTTGGAGGATATATAAAGGGGCAGAACATAGAAGCAATCATTGAGAAAAGAGCAAAACTGAAATCTCGAGAAGAGGGTAACATACAGATGACAATAAAACACGTCCGACCCCAATAATGAACGCGTGTGCAGGGAAATGGGAGGAGAGGAAACAAATGATGAAAAAAATGTATCGTCACGGTTAGTAACCTAGGCAAAATCGTAATCAAAATCGAACTTTAGAAGAAACAACAAATACCCCCAACAGCATGCAGAAGAGCCGGACGCAAGTCATTCCTTCTTTCAAAAATTTCTCGATGAGGATGAGGGAATCATAGAAGATCACAATGTGATAAACATGTTCGAAACAGACCCACCTCGAACTCAGACTCGCAGGATGATCACCCCTTATGTTCATATCAGATGAGGAAAGATTAGAAACGAAGAGTACGTACTTGGGTTCCAAGATGCCGCGTGTTACAGTCGTAGAACCATATGGGCTCAAAGATAAAAAGAAATCAAGACACTTCCAAAACCAAAAATCCTGAGGTGACCATCAAAAAGAGGCTCAAAACATTCTTAAAGTAACTGCTAGAAACCATAACTATACCGAGAGCTCGAGAACAAACAGTAAAGGTGAAACTCAAAACAACAAAAAAAAAGAAAGCGATCCAACCAAAAGAGTACCTCTCAGCACCCTCGCTAGTGTTCTCGAAAAACTGTGTTCACACATGTACATAATGAAAAAACACAAACCATTCACGCACACAGAAGCAAAATAAAACATATTTGAACAGTCCCAAAAGCCAATCCATTTTCAATTTAGAAAGCGAGATTGCAAAAATCAAAATCTCTCGTACCATTATCCGAGTCAAGCCTCTTAGGATGTAGAGGCAGTAAAGGCCAGATTTTGAAAGCATTAAATCGAGTATAAGTAATGACACCGTAAATTTGATAGATGATCAGCCCTCGCCCTCTTATTCGGTCCCAAGATTTATAAAATTTCATGTGTTCACCTTTTTTTATCAGCCTTAACATTCATGACAAGATCCCATAATGCTACATGACTCGGCATCACACAATCTAATGCCTAAGGTAGTCATGAGAAGTTAGGCCTCGAAATCACCAGACCTCACAAAGACTTATACTCATTTGACTCGAGTAGGGTAAAAAAATGCCTAGGCCCCATCAAAGACTGGCAAGAGCTGAACTCAATTCCCCGTTAAATGTATGGTCATGGATGTAGTGGTGCTGACGTGCCACCTATGCATGGCATGTTATTATCTAGATCATGGGAGCCAAGCCTAAAGGCACCATGCAGATGGATGGCTCATATGCCACTATCCCTATATTTGGCCACTCATACCGTATAGAGAATCCCAAATGAAATTCCTAGTCGCTGTACTCTCAGAAACCTGGAAATTCACCATTATATTCGTGCATAATTTAATTCCTGACTCCTTCCATCTTTTGTGTAATGATGAATCCTTAGAAGAGCCGCAGTCCTGTATCAGGCATACAAACGAGAACACCGAGCCCATAGACCTCCACATAATCGCCACATCGGGAAGAATATGACCAGGAAGACCATGGGAAGCACACTAAAAATGAAGAGGAAATCACAATGAAGCCCGTAAGATCTCAGGACTTCACCCATGAAACAAAAGTAGAACAAGAACTACAAGCCAACCACCTCCACATCCATGGCCTCTACGAACAACAAGATAGTTTACAACCTAGTACGTACCTCCCAATCACAACCCAATGACGAACTCACCATGGGGGAGAAAGAGAAGTCGAAGCAAACAAAGAACCCCCGTGGGAAATGAATTTGACAGTCTGTACTGTGCAAAGAGCGCCGAGCAGGAGTGTGGCCGCGTAACACCGAAAAATGATCACGCTGAGAGCCACGTCGTCAACTGCATTTCAAATGCACGAATAACATTGCGTAATATGAGGCTCTAATCTTGGGGTTTAAATCATGAAAAAATTAGAGTCCAAGGATAACCGTGAGAGAGACTCTGGTTAGTAATCAAGCAAGATGAATGGTGAGTATTCCGCAAAACACCCTGTGCTTAGGGCATATAGGAATGATACCTAGATTTGCTGAAACGTTCATTGAATATGATTTAGTATCCATTCCTAGGGGTCAAAACGCTTATTAAAATGTGATCAGGTCACTAGCTAGCTCATCCCAAAGCCCCATTGACCAACAGATCATCATTCGTAATAAACTCGTGCCCCATAGTATGTACAATGAAAAAGTATCTATGTCTTTGAAGGACATACCACCAGATTGAAGATTTTCTGATGGGCAGAAATGAGTTTGAATTCTGGTTCCGTACTCAAAATCCGATGACAAAATGTCTAAGTGAGATTCCTCAAGAACTAGAAACACCTTGTAGTATAGAAATAAATTTTTTTCCAAGAAACTGAGATTCAAATGGCAAAACGGAAAACGCGTATAGAGAAGAAGTCGAATAAAGCTGCAAGCCAAAGACAAGAACATACCAAGAGGCTTAGCACCCTTAGAGGACCCTTGATTTCGATGATGTTGCAAAGAAGCCCACACAGAACATGCAGAATCGACAGAAGAATGCAACATAGGCAATCGAAGACACAAACCCAAAATGACAAACTGGCTAAGTCTAGAGTACTGCGAACATGAAGAAAAAAGACATATTGACTTGTTTAATAATTTAGTTGATGTGTTTTAAAAGGGAGCTACGAAGACTTAAAGGCCTATGACACCAACATCATACAAACAAGAGGACATCACAAGGAAAATCGTAAACCTTTCGCACAAAAACTCCGTAGAATTAATCCAAAACAATTGCTCCAGAGAAAAGGAAATTAAGAAGATGTATGATGTGCATTATAGTCCTCGTAAGGTCACTGGGTGCTCTAACTTTCTAGGTTGTATAAAGAAAACAGGGAGATTAGATCGGCAGACTTCAGAACCCCCACAGAGCCTCCCCGAAAGATAACCACCTTGCCTAGAATGGAACATATCTTACAGAAGGTAGTGGGCTCTAAAACGAATCTCCCTCCCCGCTATTGTTTTCGCATACAACTAAAGTTCTCCGTACTCCCGTAAGATCAATCGAAACGCCACTTACGTACCTAAGGCAATCTCTTATGTATGTGAAAATGTTTTGGATTGATGAATGCTTTGTTTACCCTTCCGTAGTATACTGGATATTGCTTTCTCGCATTAGATTGGACACTTTATAAAGATTACTGATGACTTAACTGTCTTTCAAAGAACACTTAAAACATCTCGAGGAAAGTTTTTGAAAATGTAGAAGGTACGATCTCGTCCCTATATCCTAAGAAGACTGTTGGGTCAAAGAAGGTAAGCTCCTTGGCCACATTATATCTCGAGAAAGGGATTAGGGATAGACCCCGCAGAGTCGAGGGAATACTTCAAATTACACATCCAAGAAACATCAAGGAGCTACAGCCTCTGACAGCAGATCCATTTCTTAGAAGATTTATCCCCAACCTTGCCGAGCATCTTGTTTAATCTAAATGTCAAGGAAAGATGAATCAAGTCGACCTGCTAGCCAAAAAATCTTGATTCAAAGAAAGCTTGCACTCACCCAAGCCCCTGCCCTTATCACCGACTTCTCAAAATATTTTCTCGATCTTTTCATTTGCCTCCCCACACACAATAGTACAGCTTTGTCGTTATAAAAATTTAAGGTAAGGAACAGCCTTTCATAGCTCTCTTCAAGAAAAGCCTTGAGAGATGCAATTCTGAAGTAAAAGATCAGGAAAGTGCAGCCTATGCCTCCATTAAGGCCTTAAAATACTTTACGGTGCATATCTCCCGCATTCTCACACCATTGCCTGGCAAAGCAAACATAGTGGTCAAAGATATCTTGTCCCAAGACCCGTACAAGGGAAAAGGGGCAATGGATTTGTTACGATTTTAACATATAATGAAATCAAACCCTACTGAGTCACCAGTTATTTAGCCTGGCCCAATTAATGGTTTAACTAATCTACGTGCCTTTGATATTAACATGACACTGCCCTGATGAGCAGAAGATTGCCCCATCCAATCATGAGGAGAACAGACCTCTCGAGTATGTCGATATCCTTTACGTGCTCACACACCCTAATGCCTCCGTAACCGTCCAAAATGAAGGCCGCATTCATAAAACTCAAAGCTAGAAATTATCGCATTATGAATGAGAGTCTATATTGGAAAAAATCCAAATGGTCTTTTGTCAAATGGCCATTCAACCAGCCGAAATAACTCAAACAAGAATTCCATGTCAGAGTGTGGAGGCCACCCGAGTTGGAAGGCCACCGCAAAGGTACTCAATGGTCGGTTACTATCGCTCCACACTCTTCGGATGTCCATAAAATTGATCTCACTGTCACAAATGCCACTGAAGGCAAAGAAAGCTCCTTCCCCTCCCCTCTCCGCAACCTATCACCAGAAGGCCCTTTCATGCAATGGGGCTTAGACTTCATCAAGAACACCTCTCTTCTTCTCAAAACATGAATGACCCCGACCAAGCATCGATTACTTCACTAAGTGGATTGGAAGCCGTACCTACTCAGGAATGCTGCCGAGCCTCTTTCATCATTAGGCCCTAGAAGACTTCATCTTATCTCGATGTGGCTGCTCAAGGAAAATAACGACCACAATGTCATTGCCGGATCCAAAAGAATGATTGATTTCTCACACAAAATACTGCGTCAGACATTCAACCGCTCATTACCCCTGTACTGGCTTAGCTAACCATCAAATAAAAGCTCCTGCTACAATCATCAAGAATGGGCCGGAAGAGAATAAAAGGTCCCTGCATAAAAATTTGATACATGCTCAGGCGCATGTGCTCACCAAAGAAACGTATTGGCATATCCTCTGTACCGTCAAGCTATGGGATGTATACGCCCTACTAGCCTTGGGATACCAAAGTGGTAAAGCTTATTCAAGAAATCCAATCAAGAAGACAAAGATGACAAGGAAGGAGAATTAATGAAACAATCCATCTTCAGCAAACAAGGGAGTTATGTTTAAGGACAAGAGTCGTCGCAGGCAGGAAAACATGAAGAGACATTGACAAAAGAACCAAAGCAACACTTCAAAGTTGGGGACAAGGTCCCGAAGGGATTCAAGAAGAGAGGATAAAGGCAAACATGGCAAATTCGACACACCTTGTGGCAAGGTCCATTCATCATTCAGGCCACCGTGGGTCCTAGCTGCATTTTTTCACAAGAACTCGATGGTACCGTAGCTGTTTGGGGTCCCAGTCACTGCAAGATGTTTCCAACACTATACTTTCCGTTGAATCCTCCCCCCTTTCCGCCATTTCTATTGTATATATCATTACAAATTTTCTTTATTTTGTGCAAAAAAGTGAAGAAATTGCTCCAAAAAAAAAAAAAAAAAAAACAGAATGAAAGAGAGGTCTTACATGCTCAAACGTGAACCTCTCGAGGAAAAAAAAAAAAGGATTGGGCTCTAATAAACTCAAAACCCGAGCTAAAGGGAAGAATAGCTGGTCCTTACAAGCTCAAAATTTGGATCAAATAGTTGAAAGAAGATCTGGCCTAATATGCACCAAAACCGTAGCTGAGCAAAGGAAAGAAGTGACTCAACATGCTCAAAACCCGAGTCACAAGAAAGAAAAAGGATAACATAGTTGTAGAATTTCATGCCTTCTCGCCTTTGTTTTCTTCAAGTTTCTGCCCAGCAAGTCGACAAATTAACTCGGCTTGGTCGTGTTTAAATTTCCGTCTTGAATGTAGTAGGCACTGGCGGGATGCTTAACTTCAACAGTAGCAGTTTAGGTAGAGAAATAGGTGAGGCCACCATTTCAATCGGGCCTCATGTATAACAAGGTAGAATTAGAACAGGTTTGTTTTTGTTTTGCAAAAATAAAGCAAGGGGTCCTGCAAGTCCAAATGCACCCAAGGGAAATTGTTAGAGTTCTAGTTTCTTGGGTAGGTAGATTGGTTGGGAAAATGTTTTTTCATGATTTGTGTATCTAATATATTGTATAGCCTAATCTAAAGAAAGAAGAAAGATGGCTTATAAAGTGTGCCAGGTATCCTGCCCACACCAAGAGATCATTTTCTGAATTCTTGACTCCTTCCAAGAAGAAAGCCATCCCCATGGGGAGCCACCCAGCTCCCCCCCCATGAAGCCTGACAAGCTCTGTACCGGGGGCCAGATTGTTTTGAGCCTTCAAGGAATGCTCTTCCCCCGAAAACCCATCCTCCTTGAAGTCTCTCACCCTCGTGCTCATTACAAGTCCATACCTCTCCCGTAAACTACTAAAAAGGGCCTATTATTCTCCTTTACTCCCCAGCATACATCACTTCTTTTGCCCGAATTCCCTTTATTTTACTCTCATTTGTACTTTTCTTTCATCCCCTTGTCTTCCCTTCTATTTCCTTTTACCTCAAATCCCCCTAAAATCCCCTTTAAATTCCCCCTCTTACCTCGTTTAGCCTTTTTCCCTCTTTTCCCCTTATCGTTTCCCTTTAAATCCCTTAAAACCCATTAAAACAGCCAAAACCCACTTTCCCAACTTTATAATGTGCCCTGGCCCTTCTCCCCGCTAAGCCCCTTCAACTACTTCCCCACATATGCCCGTCACCCAAGACCAAGCACTGCTCTCAAATAATCGCAATCTAAGTCACGGGTGGAAAACTTTGTAACATTGAAACCCGATGCGATTGTTTTATTACTTTAAGCCCCACGATTCATTCCGCACCGTCGATCTACTGCATCAACGACCGAGCGCCAACGTGCCCCCCCCCTCCTCGAATTGATCGCAAGTCGCAACAAAAGCCGCCCCGATTGAGATCTTTTCGATTCATCCCCGACCGCTAATCTCCCCGCGATCCGACGACCCCCTCCGCCGATCGCAAGCCTTCTCGTCCGACCCCCCGATTGCAATCCGCTCACCCCAATCTCCGCCGTCCATTTTCATGCCGATTCGACGGTCCTCCGCCAATCGCGCATCCCTCCCACAGTGTTCTCCACCATCGATCTCCCCCGCTGTATCGACGGTCGTCGCTCAGCACCCAGACCCTTCCCGATCGCAATCGCAAGTCCCTCTCCCGTCCCCCCCGATTGCACCGAACCGTCCATTCTTCTCAGCAGACGTACTCGCGCCGCTCAATCGTCTCCTTCCGATCGCCGAGATCGCAAGCTTCCCTCTCGTCTCCGATTAAATCCCGGTCATTCGTTTGTTTCGCGATCCGACGGCCAGGTCCGCTCCCCCGTCGATCGCAACGTTCGTGAGTGTCTCATTTTTGTGCCCTTGCGATTGCGATCCTCCGATTTCACCCGCCACCGTCTCCCTCTCGGACCGACGGCTCGTGCTTAATCGCCCTCCGCCCTCCGCCGGGGTCCCACTTCTTACATACATTTCGTTGCATATGTTTGTACTTCCATACATTTTCGCCAAAGTTTAAAGTTTCACAGTATTCCGTCATGTCCATAAGTCATACTCATGGATCAATCTCCACCATTGATCTTCGTCTCCAGTGCCGTGACCCAACGGTTCACAAGTCACATATTCACACCAAACCCTATTGTCCGTGCACTCCACCACTTCACCGCATTTTCATCGTTCGTTTTACATAATACCGTTGTTTCCGCCACTTCCGCACCACCATTTTGTTCACACCCTGCGTCCATTGCTTGCTTCGCTCCATCATTTTCTTCGTGTGTGTGTTGTGTTGTTAGGTTTTCCTTTGGGAGGAGGACCGCCGCTCACCAATGTACCGCCAATGGTGAGCGGCAAGCAGCTGGGATCAAACGAATGAGCCGCACCACCGGAAAGTCAGACATCGGAGCCGTCAGACTCACATTAATGGAGACAGAGTTCTTACGCCGAACCATCCCAGCGCCATTTAAAGATCGAGCTAACTCGACAGAGGCAAGAATGAAGCGCAAGGATTTTCGCATGCAGGCAGGGATTAATGCCACAACGAAGATTTTGAGCTCGAAACAAGAGAAGCGAAAGAGGCAAAGCATCATTTTTAAGACCCCCGAGGATCAATTCTAGAGATCCCCGGGTACTCAATAAGAGGTAATATCAAGGTTTTCTTTATCGCGTTGAGAATGTTTTTCCATAGCGACAGTTCCTATACAACTTTTATTATGCGCTATGTCCTTGAAGGTTTTCTGCCCCATTTATAATAAAAACAATCTAACATCCATGATATGTCCTCGTAGTTTCTTTCATTTTGTCCAAATCACCTAGAGTACTACAGCCAAAGGGGTCAAATCATATCCGGAGGCAAATCTTTCTTCTACGAGGGAAGGTGAAAAAATTAAACATACAACAGACCAAGCGTATCGGGCCTGCCCCTATCTATTGTTGTGTTTAAATGTAACATTTAAAATTCACTCTACCTCCTCATTTATCCTTCCGTGTCTCTTCTCGCTATAAAGCTATGCATAGATATCATTGCAATGGTTGTTGCGGTATTATCGTTGAATTGCAAGCATTTTTGTCCCGAGCCAAGTTTCCTATGTAATAGTTGCATGAAAGGCTTAGAAATATGATGTACTCGTGCCGAATGTAAAAGCTTTGGGCAAAGGTTGATGTACCGATTGGTGTTGTGTTTAACATGATGTTGTGGCCATTGGATCCCGATCTACAAATAGCTTGGTGATGTTTTTCTCATTCTTCGTGTTTATTTCATTTCATTTCATGTTCTTCTCGACTAACATCTAAACGCATGACATAAGATTTACTCCTTGTTAGGGTACCTTATGTCCCACTTTCCTCTCGCATTTTCATCGTTTTTCGCTTCATATGTGTATCTCGAATATTGTTTTTAATTGAATGTTAAACCAAAGGTAGTGGATGATTATTGCCTGCTTCCGATGTGTTGATAGAATCCTGTTCAGATGTCTTTGTTAAGATTTAATTGGAAGAGGTTAGGAACATTGGGAGGTGTAAAGCCTCACGCTCATAACCCCGCCCTTCCATACAAACCTTTTCAAGACCCCTTGTGTTGTCGGTGAGCCATTCTTCCAAGCAGGCCCTGAGTTAAATGACTGCCCCATCTATGACGGAATCAGCTGGTTTTCCATCCTTCATTCTCATCTCCTTATGCTCCACCCCACCAATCACCCCTTTGAGATCCAAATGCTCTAGATGACCAGCCCAACCGAAGCTGTACACACCGAACATAAGTAAATACTTTCGACTCCATTGCCCAATGGCCTTGATGTTCCCCGAGTTATCTATTCTTGCCTAGCTTCCTTTCTTTACCCGTCTCTGTCTTATGGTGAAACCTTTCTTCGATTCTCAACAACCAAACTCAAACAATCAAACAAACAACCTTGAGCCTATAACTAGCCTAAAATCACAATTGAGAACAAAGACATATATCCTTTGGATAATCATAGAGATCCCCCCAGACCTAGAGGCCAGATCCTGTCCGGAAAGTGGTTCTATGTTGTCTCATCTTTTGTCTCTCACAACCTCGGCCAAAACATGGGAACCACAACAGGGTCACCCCGCAAAACCCACATACTCCACTATCAATGCATATAAAAATTACCTTCAATCTCATGCCCAACAAACCAACCGGTAATCTTTAATAAGCATGCGGAACCTTCTATCAATAAACTGATGATTTAACAACAAAGGCAACAATGCCAACTTCATTTCGAACATTCGAATCCATTGTTCGTATCCTACATGAACTCGAATCTCACATATGTTAACTTATATTGACTTCATGATCATTAATCCAGGCCTTGGTTTAAGCCTCCAACACATCTATATAGTCTTTTGTTCGGTCCGCACTATACTCCGGCCACGTGAACACTTCATTAAAGTATTCGGTTAACCATATATATATATATATATCACAATTTAAATTCATTTAAATTTTGATTCCCACAACCAATCGACTTAACATCACATTCATTCCTTTCAAAGGTTCAACAATAGTTAAGCAACCAATTATCAACATGATAATTCAACCGGGGCCCCGCATCCTTACCTTGCTTATTGACCATGAAACTTGCAATGTGATTTCTTTGATCTTTCACCCTTAATATCGAACGAACGCATTTTTTTCCCTCACGAGCTTAACACGAAAAAATATTTTTGCTAAATTGCGCATTCCACACCCACTTTGCTACATGTCAATGAAATTTCGAATTTTATCGCATTATTTTCGCAATACCACATTCATCTATTTTTTATGCGAAAACCATAATCGGATTCCAAAACCGCTTCATTTCATTTAATGCTCCAATTTCCGCTTCTACTCAAATTCCGCCCTTTTCTTCAATGTCGCACTCCTTTGGTTCTTCAATTCATCGACCCATCATGATCCTTGATTCACGATTTTTTTTTCGAACCGTGCCTTCGCTTCTCCAATTGAAGACTCGCTTCCCATTTGCAATAGGTTCCCAGAAACCCTTGCCTCGACCCCTTCGTTGTTCGATTGCCACCACCACTCCCAACGAATCCTTCGATCCTCGTCCCAATCCGGACCGAGATTTTGTAGTCCGATCGAATGTGCTTCCGCTCGCTATGACTCAACGAAAATGAACTGACTTCAATCAAACAGAAGCTTCAATGTAGATTCAAACATGTTAAAAATAACACTTTGCGTCCTCTCAAAGACCAAGATTTCACTTCGGGCCGATTTCATTGTGTGAACATTCACGCTTCCTGACCAGGTGCCCTTTCCAACATATGCAAACCTCTACCGTATTCAATTCAAAGCATAAAATCGACATTAATTAAAATCGATGCTTTCCTCACTTAAGAACTACGCCTTCAATTAACCATCAATACCACCAAAGTTCATATAATAAAAGGTCGAATTAACTTTATTCAATAGGATTGATCCTTCGTTGATCGATCTCTCTCAATGATATGAATTCGAAATTGTATCAACTTATTTCACACAAAGTCACGATTTTCAATCCATACATGTAGGTTCACACTCGCCTACGTAAACAAAATTATTCCTCATACGTAATTCAATCAAGAATACATATACTTGCTACGTAAATTAAAACAAATCCCTCATCAATACATACAAATGTAATCAACTATAAATCCCTCTTGGTCCTCGCTTTATATTCAAGTGTCATCATTCATTTTATAAAATTGCTCGTAGGCTCGAGCAACAAAACTTTGTTTGTCCCCTTCTAATTCCTTTCTCCTACCTCTCTCGATCTATCTATATTTTAGGCTTATTAAATTTATACAATTGCCAAGGAATCAATTCGGCCTCCCTTATAGCTCTTTGTCAAAACCTTTGGATTTCTGCGTCCCAAATTTAGCCTAAAACCCTTGATTATCGAAACCGACTCTTCACATTCCTAACTAATCATATTCTTGTTCTCCAATAATTTGGGAAGATTTACAATTTTCTCCTGAATATTTATTTAAAATCACTCGTATTATTTAAGGATTATATAAGAAACTAAAAAACGAAGACCCCCTTATGTCTACAAGAGTAAAAAAGTATTTTTTCGAACCTAATGCCCTCGCATCACATCTCCTAGAGGAAAATTAGAATTGGTACTTATACAAATTGATGGGGAAGCATTGTCCTTGAAAGGAGGAAGTGTTCCCCTCCAAATCCCCAAAATAGCTGATATGGTTCTCAACAATAGGAATCGCATTAAATGGCAGTAGTATATTCCCAGATTTTTTCAATCATTGGAGATCCATAATTTCTTAATAATTTCACGATATTTTGTTCAATTATTCTCTAATATTGATCCTCCTATTGTAGGGAGCATGTCCCTAGATTATCTCCTCATCCAAATATTCATAATTCACTTAATATTCTTGCCATATTATCTAAAAATAAATAATATTGTGTACAAATATGCAACCATATCTAAACCTTCCTAAGAACATAGTAAAGAAAAAAACACTATTAAGTGCAAAAGGACAGATTTAACAGCCTTTATGTGCCTAAGAATGGTTATATGGGCCTTAATTCAAAGGTTCAATGAGACCCATCATACCCCTACTAAAATTTTTGCTCATCCTTCCAACAACATAGTCATCCTCCCTTGCACCGTTGTCATTTCCATGTATGTTGGGAGATTTAATTCTATGTTTGTTGGTCCATATGTTTCTCCTCATATTGTTCTTCTTTATACTCTTCTATTTTAATTTATTCCCTCATCTCGAATTTCCATGGAACTTCTAATGTGGGTTTAGGATGCTTGTTTTTCTTGTACATTCTTCAATTATAATTTTTTGTTTGTGAGGGGAACACCTTGTTATTGGTATGTCCTCTTGGTATTTATCCGGAACTTCTCCTTTTAGAAAATAAGGATTTCTTCGGATCCATTATCTCATTAGTACAAAATTCTCACTCAATTCCAAGCCTCTTACTATTTATACAAATTCTTGGCCATGCCATATCATATTATCCATCAAATTCTTATGAACATCCTTAACTAACAATGTAAATTCTATTTGGTAATTAAATTATGTGAATTGAAAGCACTTAACAAAGAGATATTTCTTCATATAAATGGAGAAATGTATGGTTAATAAACTGAAGAAAGCTAACAAAGTGACCCAGATGACCAAATTATTCACTTGGATACCTTTCACCGTATAATTTATCGTGTTCATAGCAAACTTTGGCAAATTTATTGTGTTTTTTGTACCTTGTAGATATTAATTTGGTCATTATCCAACATCCTAGTAGCAAAATACCCTTGTATCCCTATGTTAACTTCATGGGAAAGAAAACTTCCTCCTCAGACCGAATTTGTTCTTTTTTCCCCCGTAGGAAATATGTTGTAGCTTCATAGTAGTTTCATTTGTTAGGGAAACACCTTGTTATTGGGTTGTCTTCTTGGTATTTTAACTTTCCTTATGAAAATAAGGATTTCTCTTTGCATCCACAGCCATTATTAATGGTGGGCCTTTATATAGAGTTCCAAGCATCTTACTGTTGATATAAATACTTGCCATGACACATAATATTACCCATCAAATTATTATGAACACCCTTAACTAGAAATGTAAATTATATTTGCTCATTAAATTATAGAATTGAGCACTTAACAGAGATATATTTTTACAGAAAGGGAGAAATGGTGTTAATAAACCAAAGAAAAATAAAGCATTGATGTGATGACTACAAATTAGTGACTCTGATACCTTTCACCCTTGGAGAAAAATGTCTTCGTAGCAAATTCTTTCTTCCCGAAGCAAATATGGTGTGCCTATAATAACTTTATTTGTGAGGGAAACATCTTGTTATTGGTTTGTCTTCTTGGTATTGCATAACTTCTCATGAAAAGAATTATTCCTTGGCATCCATTAGCTCATTAGTAATGGCATTCTTATCGACCCAAGCCTCTTATTGTTGATACAAATTCTTGGCCATGACACATCATATTATCCATCAAATTCTTATGAACATCCTTAAAGAGGAATGTAAATTCAATTTTCATATTACAATGGAATTGAAAGAAATTAACAAAGATATATTTTCTCAGATAGAGAAATGGTGGTTATTAAATCAAGAAAACAAAGCATTGACATTAACAAATTGGTGACTTGGGATACCTTTCACCCTTGAGAAATTATCGGTTCGTAGAAAATCCTCATGCCTCCGTTGTGTTATTTTGTACTCTTTAAGAGAGACAGATATATTATATATATATGTTAGCTTTTAATTAATCATTATCCAACATCCTAGTAGCAAAATTTTTCTCTTCTCTTTGTAGTCTTCCGTTAACTTCATGTAGAAAATATAAATCCTTTCCGTAGCAAATATGTTGTGCCGAGAGAAACTCATTTCACCTATAGGAGTTAATATTCGCATGCTAAGAGGTGGTGGGTTCACCTTTATTTATTTTATTTTATTTTATTTTATTTTTTTATTTTTTCCACTTTGTTTTTCTATCGTATGCAAAATAAACGTGTAGTTTTTTTTTTGTTAGTTCCAGATAATATTCCCGCGCTCCCCCTTGGCACTCCTTGTCCTCCATAACAAATAAAATGATTACCACCTACTTTTCAAGTCCTCTACTTTCTTTTTTCTTGTTCTCTTCCCATCTCTGTATGTGTGTGTGTGTGTATTGGTGGAAAAGTGAAGCTAACTACTAGATAGGACCGAAATTGCTCTACTACCGATTTTGGCCATAAAAAACCTTTCCTTCTCACTCTTTATATTTTTAAGCTAGATTAGATTCAAAGGGTGAGGTTAGAGAGTTGCATATATAAGCCTCACTCTCCTAGTGAAGTTGTTTCTGCTGCTGATGTATGTTGGATATGAAGAAGGAGTTGCATCACTGTATTTGTATTTATGTTTGATTCTTTGTTGTCTTCTCTTTCATTTTGAGGTATTTTAACTTGACTTGTTTTCTGTGTGTGAAGGTACCTTAATGAGTCTTCACATGTATGGCGTCGGTGGAGTGATCCTCCCTATAGTGTCATTATTATCTTCGCATCCATATCACAAGTCTTCTTGTCCCCCCATGATTGGCCAAAACCATATTCAGCATTTTATGGTGCTTACAGTGAGGCTTGCCACAGAACTGCTTGTTCCTCGTAGCAACCTTTATCCACGTGTTTTAGGCTTCTAGATCTCGATGAGTGATCGGTGGAGAGTGTGAGGTGGTCTTAGGGAAGATGGTAGGATGATTATAGGTTGGTACAAAGAAGGGGTGTGGCCATAGAAAATGGAGTGAAGTGAACCTCGTTTCTTTCGAAATTTTACAAAGGTGATAGAAGGTAAGGTTAGGAAAGAAAACTCTTGTGCTTGAGATGGAGGAGTGACAGAAGGGTGGCAGAAATTATGGGAAGAATATCCTCAATAATTTTTTTACACCTCAAGTACTCGTAATGATTTTTTTTTATCCTCGATCCCCCGTCTCGTAACTCACCGTAACTTCCCGTAGTAATTACATGATTCTCCTATAGCAATATTACAACCCTTGTAGCAAGAATTATTTTTAAAGCATAAGTTTAAAATGGTAGATCGGATTGACCGTAATTTTTTTCAACATATTTAGATCATCTGGATCCACCCCCCCATAAAATCCTCACCCATTGATTTTAAATCTCGAGAAAAAAAATAAAATGGTTGTAGGTGATGGAGGCTTTATTTCTCAAATGTGTGCATCAGAATTTTCCAAAATTGCTTGATCATGTTACCATAATCCATATTCATCTCGCATTGAAACACATCAACTAATGGATTCACGGTTTTTTAGATATAACAAAAACAATTTATACCTAAAAACATGACTTCATGTGGCATTTTAGACAACAAAAAAATGAATGAGAAAAGGTTGGAAATGATGGGTGGATATTGGAAATGGATGAGGGTGATGGATTGGAATGACGTTAACCTTGACATCCGAGAAAAGGAGGATAAAGTCCAAGTTCTGACTTCCTTTGACTACATTTTTGACCAACTTTTTCTGTTGCTAACTTTTTTCTTTCTTGCAAGGGTTGGAGACACATCTACATTCATCAAAGAGAGATACATGAAGAAAATATTTTTTTTCTCATTTTTTCATCAATTTTTTTTCTTTTTCTTAGCCCCTACCAGGCTACCTCAATAAGGTTTTCAAGTAGTAGGTCTTCCTACGAACCTCAAAGGAGGTTTTCACCTAGGATATTTTCTTTTCTTATTTTTATCTTTTTCCAACTAATTGACCACCTCATGGAGGTTTTCAATGAATGAGCCAATCTCAAACGCCTAAAAAGAGGTTTTCCACCCAGACTTATTATTTTCCCCTTATTTTTTCTCATTCTCGAAATTTTTATTTCTTTTTCTATCCTACTCTAATTGAAAAACAAAAATCTCTTTCAAGTGTAGAACATTTCCAATGGAGCCACAAAATACTCAATATAACCCATAAACTCATGTGTATCATTGAACTATGCTTTTGAAATGTACCCCAATGTGAGAGACCAAAATTTTTATTCTGTAGGAGATCATAAATTATTGAAGAAGAGTGTGTGTTGTTGCAACTTAATTGGCTGTCTAAAACCACATTTCAACATATTTGTGATGCCCCTAGTATATTTGCACATTTGGATGCCTACATGTCGTATTCACCATGAAAATTGTTATCTATCTTTTTGTTGATTGTTCATTTTGGAACAAATGAGGATCCGATAGTAGACATGGGGGAACCTCTTCGTTCTCTCGATTCTAATGTCTTCTTCTCCATCAAGTGCAACCCATGATTCTTTTTGATCTCCTCATTTGAATATTATTTTTCTTGATGTTTTCCTTCAATGACATCAAGAGAATATCTTTTGAAATATATTTATTGGAACTAAGATTATTACCATTTAGATAAAAAGAGGATATGTTTAAAAGGTTGTACCTCAACATTATAAGGGTTGGAATCTACATCCTTAAGTGGATCTTTGAGATGGATGTAGTTGAGGTTGTGGTAGGTGGATGATAGGGATAAAATGGAGCTATATGGAGGATATTGTGGATTTCTCCTATAAGGTTATTTCCAAACTTGTTTCCAAGATTGGTTTTTTGGTTTGAGATGGTCAAGGTTTCTGTGAACAGTGTGTTCCAATTACTTTGATATGGATTTGCATGACCTTGAAATTATGAATTAGTTTCTTGCATCATATCAATATTGTTTCTGTCATGGTCCTCCTCAACTATACAAAATAACTTTCTTGGTGATTGACTTGCTCCATTGTCCTCTTGGTAAAATTTCTTCACCTTGGTAATGATGGGAAATATGATTCCGCATGG
This sequence comes from Pinus albicaulis, assembly GCA_034641835.2. Lineage (NCBI taxonomy): Eukaryota > Viridiplantae > Streptophyta > Pinopsida > Pinales > Pinaceae > Pinus > Pinus albicaulis. Next base: position 738,204,034 of record CM076580.1, read on the forward strand.
AAAACTCAAACATAAAAGTCCTATTTTTGCTCAATTTTCATTCTTAACATTTCACTTTGTTCACTCTTAGATTTCAAGAATTTATGTTTTAAAGTTATCAAGAAAATTTCCAAGCTCTCAAAGTTGACGTACCGATCTTCATGTTGATTTACTTACTCTTTCCCTTCCTCTAGATAGCCATTTCCTTTTTTCAGCAAAATTTCTTCACATAATAATTGGTATATATCTCCTCTACTCACAGAGATCAAGGAGATCAATCCACTCATCCCTAATTCTTTCACATAAGAGGGTTTTTAGTGTGTCAAATCCCAAATCATGGAAATTTTCCCTCTTAAAATTATATAAATCTTTCTATTGGGATCCTCAAGGCTCTCAACTTGTTTTTTATTCATTCGAAATATTTTTTCTTTAAGATCACACTGTATTTTTCTAGAAAATATATTTTTCTTATCATTCCATGATATTATTGAATTAGTAGATAAACTCATGAACCATTTAAGAGATCTATCCTTCATGTTGTTAGAAGAAATCTCATTTTTTTGGTGTTTAATAAGCAATCATAAGATCTACAAAAAATTTCCTAAATTCAAAGAGAAATGTTTCTAAATCCTCTCAATTTCATACCATGGGTTGGGAAGGAAACATGGAGGTATATTCTTAATATGCACACTTACATAAAGGTTTTGAATGGGAAATCCAATAGGGTCTTCTTCATTGTCAAAGATTCCATCCATTTCTTTTCTATCTTATTTTCCACTCCTTCTTATACCTTAAAAAAGTGGATGGTGAAGTGGTTATTACTACACCACGTGATCAAATGGTGGGGTTGGAGTTGGAGAATTAATTTTTTATTTTTTTTATTTTTGAATAAGAATGCTAATGCAATGTAACATTCTATTTTTGAAATGAAATATTCCTAATGCAAACATTTATTTTTTTTAAAGAAAGAAAAGAAATGAATCAACTAGAGAAGAAAACAATGCATACTTTAACAAATTTTCTTCAAAACGGTGTCAAAGTGATGAGCCTTAGTATTGCAACAAGAATGTTTCAACTCCCAAGGCTACCAACTTTAAATTATCAACCCGAGGTTTGTACAAACTTAAGAGTGTATCGACACTATATGTGCAGACAATAATGTGTCATTTTTTTGTTGATCTAATGTAATGGAGTGAATGTCATGAAATCAAAGCCTAAAATAATTGTAGAAATGTAAGTGTATCTTTTAAAAACATTAATCCCAAAAGAACAATTTTTAATTGAAATACTAAGAGCATGAATTCAGGAACAGGCCTAATTTACTTTGTAAAATGCAACATCTCATGGTGTTTATTCTCCTAAATCATGGATTTAGATCCTAGGAGTCATGATTCAAAGCCTATGACAAAAACCAAGCTTTGGAGAAAATATGGTCATGCACAGCTACGTTGCAAGAGTGACAGAAGCATTGTTTTTCTACATGAAGTCGTGCTTTTGCTATAGAAGTCTTGTTTAGGAGACAACTCACCGAATGACTACAAATAAATTCAAATGGGAAGGTACAAATTTTTTTAATTAAGTAGAATTTTATAGGCTCCCATTCCAATTTTAATACTCCAAAATAAACCTGTTAAAATGTGCTAAAAATAACTAAAATTAACTACTCTAAAAACTGAAATTTCAAGAACTGTAGAGCTAGTTAAACTATCAAATGCCTAACCTAATCACAATGAAATGGGTTAAAATTTTTAATTAACTTGAATTATTTTATGACCTAATACAAGTGGAATAAACTCAAATGAAAGAGTTTAAACCATTCTAAAAATTAGCGTAAAATTACTAATATTTTGCCAAGCAAGTATTTCCTAAATCCTATATTAGTGAACCAAAGAACCAAATCCAAGTACCTCAATGATGGAAATGACCTTTCCAAAATTATTATAAGGATTAATAAGGCTTTTGAATCTGTAAATAACCTAGAAAATAACTCACTTCAATCATTTAACTCAACCCTATAGCAAGAAAATCCCCCCCCCCCCCCAATACTAACACAAAAAATAAAACAAGAATAAGAGATTGTGAATAACATGGGAAAATTTTAAATACCCCCCTAAATTTATATATAATAAATGGACGAATCCCCCATGATACATAGTAAAAATGGAAGGAGACTTTATTAATAATATAATATGCATATACAATTTTTCGCTAATCTCTCACGAGATTATATTATCTTGTAAAATCACGGCGAATCACCAAGACAATGGCGAATCACTACTACAAAATGGTAACTGCTGTTCAGTGGATTTCTGTGGCATTGGTTCCAATGAATATATGGTAGTTAAACTTAGAGAATAAGGAAGAGAACCACCGAGACCAAGCATGGCACACATGGTGATTCGTGAGGAAGTAATGTTTCTTGCAAGGCTGGAAAAACGTGTTCTTCTAGTTTCGCTAAGAGTAGTGTTGTTGCTCATGCTACTAATAGCACCGATATTGAGGTTGGCGAGGAGTTTGAGGAAGCATGGAAGGTATCAGTGGTAGAGAATTACAAAAGAGTACCCCATGATGGGCTCCATTTTTCCCTTTGGTATTTGTGCCTACAAGATATTATGTCCATTGAAAACAACAATTAACCGTTCAACCAACAATCAACTTGATCGAGTTGATTAGGTACGATCAAATTAGACTAATCTTCAAAACTATGCTTTGCACTATCCCATATTTATCACACTAATGCTACACAACATTATGCATTTGCACCCAACTCTCATGCATGCACACAAAATTTTCATTAACATCTATAACCCTAACCAAGGAGAATTAATCAACAATTTGCAATTCAAAGTTTGTTAGTGTTGAAATTTCATAAGAAATTTTAAGATCCATGGTACCTTAAATAAATTTTGAGATAACCCCCACAAATTCGACCACAATAGAGAAAATTGTGATAAATTTTAAACCTACAAAAATTACGATTCATGTTCCTAGGAATGACTGTAAGAAGTAGTTGGCACATAGGTTGAGTTTCTACCTTATTTTCTGTTCAAGATGAGTTGTCTATTATCTAACTACCTTCCCCGCCTCTCGATGCCTTGAATTGAAAATTGACTCATCAGATGAAGACAACTTTATGTTTCGTTAATTAGATTTGAATATCTTCTCAGGCACTCAAAACAAACTCCGACCGACAGGAAACATCCCACCCACCAACCATGAGGTCCCACAGAATTGTTGGTCCCATCTAACAATGTACAACCTGAATGTGAGAATTCAAAAAAAGAAAAGAAAATCCTAACTTACATATCTTAAGGATGAACTCGATCTCAAATCCAACACCCATAAAATTTATATCCAAAACTAAAAATCATCAAAATTGAAGTATATATTGGAAACAAAACCAAGGAAACAAAGATAAATCTCAATGCATGAACCCACACAAAATTCGCAAACTTGAGCAATTTTTGATGTACATTATTTTGTTTGACAAAATAGATCAGTAAAGGCCTCGTGGAAGATCACACTAGATTAGGGGTAAGTAAAACCACACGAAGGTGAAGCATGGGAACAATAATGCAACCAAAAATGATTCATAATTTTGTTCAATCAAAGGATCCATCCATATAGACAAAATTTTTTCTTCCTACGAGTTACCCACTTGGGTGTGTAACAAAAGACCATCAAATAGTTTATGAAGTTTTTGACCCTTTCTCTCTAAGAGTGAAAATAAAATGACATAGGAGGATAGAGAAAGAGAGATATTTGGTGTAGAGGATTTTAGATGCCCTTAATCTTCTCATTAACTCAAATAATACTAGAAGCTAGAGAATCGTTTTCAAAGCAAAGAACGTAAAGTGGCCAATGAGGATATGATAGCTGCTCAGAGAAAGAATTTTGAATGACTGAAGATAGTAAGATATGCATTTTTAGCAATTTAGAGCCCCGCCACAAAAGCTCAACAATAATAATGGACACCCTGGAACTGGCCCTCAAAATGATGACCTACCTCGCATCCTTCATGCAACATAGCTCAGTCCATCACGCCAAGTTGCAGAGAGGGATCCCGCATGGGACGATAGGTATAAAAAATATCCCTTCTCGCATTCGATAGTAGAAATTTCTACATACTTCCGTACTGGGCGACCCATTGTATTTGTCAAAAAAGTTGATTCAATATGTCGATCGACAATAGGAAGTCCGTGATCCATCCTACAACAATGGAGAACCAAACACAAGGAGAGCTCATAGCCTCAAGAGTAACTCCTCGTCCCATGGAAAGATATTCTTTTATAGTTTAATGTAAAAAAATCATGGCCCTTATCAAACCTATAATGCATTTTAGGTTGTTTAGAAGAAAAAAGATAGAACTACAAGTATAGATCTTGCTAGAACTAATCCACTTGGGTTTATTTTTAGAAACTTTCAAAATCTCAAGATTGTTTAAAATGGAAAAGGTTGATTTATCCCCCTCAAACCATGTTTTGATGTCTAGATCTCCAGTACTGTATCCGTGATGAAGTTAAAAATCCTAGTGGATATCTATCCGAAATCCTTATAATCATGCTTCGTATATTAACAAAATATCATTCTATTTAGCCAAAATGACAATAGATGTTTTGTTACTAGAATTGGTATTGATAAGATACTTCAAGAAAACTACATCAATGTTACTTTTCCCTTTCTTCGTGGTTTCAATGCGTACTTCATTTTTAGAAAACCTGATGAGATATCAAGATAAGCCGTGTATCATATCCAGCTTGTTCTAAATTAAAATTCACAAGATGAAATCCAAGTTCAGACAAAGACCTTAATCCATAGTAGGCTAGCCTGAAGTTCTTAGATATCTTGTAATGGTCAAAAGCTCCATGTCTTATCAACATTGGCTTTTAAAAACATCTTTGATTTCACCGAAACTATAAAATCATTCACCATTAGGTATCTCAAACTAGTATTTCAAGTTTCAATAAGTGGAACAATCCCTGAAATACTCCGTCGCTAAGCTTCTAAATGAGTGTGATGTAAAAAAGGCTCCCAAACACTTCTTTAGCTTTGCTTGGTTTATTATCCATTTGTAACATTGTATCAACAAAGAAGTTAATAAACAAAATTACCTTCAATAAAAATTGCCATCGACAAAATATTGATAAGGAAAATACCCAAAACCGAACTAAACAAAAGTAACAGACCGTAAAGACATTAAGTCCCATATCATATCATTGAATTCCAAGATGCTTATAGTGAGCAATATACAAAACCAGGGAAGGTTACTCAGGAAGAGTTCTGGGATGCATTCGGAGTTTTGAAAATGGGATGATCGGGATAACAGTTCATGTTACTCAACAATTTCTTTCCTTATTTTTCAATCCCAAAAGGTTTTTCTCTCATAGCAAGTCAAGTTCAAAAAGCACCCCCAAAAAAATTAGGTCACATCACCTTAGGTTACCATGCTTTTTCCTACAAATATCATAATATACAAAGACAATGTTACCTATTGAATCCCCAACAAATGGAAAAAAACAACCTGCAATAAAATGTCACCGCATCTGCAGACACCAATTCAACCTTTTGAACACAAGAATAAGTTTGTAAATTTTTATTGACACTTGTAAATATTTGTTGGAAACCCTATGCAGGGAAGCATCTTCTCGGGTTTCCCCGGAAAATATAACTTTTTTCACAACTAACTTGCAACATTTCCCACGATTTATGAAACAAATTTTATGAAATGAATGGATTTAATAATATTCTTAAATATTAAAGATGAAAAATAAGTGAGCATGCTCAAACACCGTCTTGGTTTAGAGATATATGATGTCAAAATAAACTTCACATCAAAGGCATCTTTGACCCAGTGAAGAGGCTGAGAGGCTATGAGGATAATGTTTTTGGTGTGAAAAACTTAATACAAAAAGACTCTAGTTTTTAAATTTCCAAGCATAGAACCTAGTGTTACTCCCACCGATACTAGAAATGAAATACATTTTAGGAACCAGGTGTGCATGGTTCAATCAATCCAATACAATATAATAAAAATTATTTTTATAGTCATGGTGTGTGCTAATTGAAATACAACAATACATTTACTAGAGATGAAATATGGACTTATCTCAATAGCAAATGAGTTACTTGATAATGTTGCTAAAACAACTCTCTTCAAGAATATGAAAATATTTGTCTAGAAAAGTTACAAATGAATAAGAAAGTCTAATACCTAGAACAACAACTTCAATACCTAATTTTAGATGAAGATAGGCACCAACCACATTATATAACATCAGGACTTCGCAAATTGCTTTTCTACAACCACATTTATGATGCGTACAAATGGTGATGCAGATGAGCACCGTGAATATCTTTAGTTCTTTACGCAGTTAAAAATTCCAATGTTCCAAACTTTGGTGGAAAAAGGTTTGAATCCAATTTGAATAACTCAGAAGAAATTTTGGAGAAAGTACGGTGGTGCTTTAGGACTACTCCTCTATATACTTCACATGATTTGTTGACAATAAAGTAATCATTTACATCAACCAATCAAGGAGGGAGCCCATAAGGTCCAATATAGCATTCAATGCATTAAATAAGATTATAAGAAAATGGCATATCTAAAATAGAAAACACATTTTAGCTTACAGAAGGTCTCTTAAAACAACTATTTTGACCATAATATGTGTATTGTCCTCTCAAAACAATTCATTTTGATTCAAATTTACCACATTACAAGACAACGCATGAGTATACAAGAGATCCATTGAGAAATGGGTGTGTTGTGTCATCACCTTTGATATGGGTAGAAGTTTTACCCTATACTAAACAAATTGAAGAAGGAGAATTTAAAGTCTGATAAAATCACAACTCGGGAAATGGGCAATATCTTGGGAGTGTTTATTAGAGAAAATGGTTCCCTGGAACTATCTCTAAAAGGAGTGAATCCAAAAGATCCTTTGGTTTCTTTTCAGCTCGTGATTATTTCTCCACAAATTAATCATCTATTTGTATGGACAATAGTACAACATCACAAAGGCAAGAAATTGAGAAGGTTTTTGGCGAATACTTGAATTGATGCATCGGGTCTTGTGCACATGAAAGATACACACAGACCTCGTATACGTAAATTATATTAGAAAAACAAGGATATCTATGATAACACTCAAATAATTTCCTCTTTGTATTCTTTCATGACATCCTTTTTATTGGATGGCCATGCCAATATTGATGAAAACCGATGGAGACAGGATGAATTTGATGATCTAAGAGAAAGAAATTGGTCTAAGGAAGCTTTAGAGGCCACTACTCCAAATCCTGAAAGAAATTTGACCACTGGCTCCATCATATGCTATTGCTCGGTAATTTAAGGTCGTTATTTGTAGACAAATTCATGTTTGACAAATTTTTTTTTGGTTATCCAGTTGTTTGGGAGACACAAATAAATTGGTAGGTTTAGCTTTGAATCATCCTAGAGACCTTGCAATAAATTCTGGGTACAAGTGATGTGGTTTTTTGAATTAGACCTCAACCGAAACCTCGGCTTAAAAGGACATGTTTTACCCAATCCTATTGATCCAAATTTCTATATGGTGATCGGGTTGAAAAAAATGGGTCACTAACACAAGAAGAGTGTCTTAAAACCGATGTGACAATGGATCATGGGACATGTTCAAGAAATTTTTATATCAAAATCCTCCCTCTAAATGGACACCCACCTCCGTACATGATGACCATTATAATTGGTCCTTTGGAAGCATCACACTCAAGTTACAAGTTCCATTTGATATCTGTGTAATAATAGAATCTATCTATCATGTGATTCTCGCCTCTTGATTTAGATCTAACCCCACAAACTGCATTAGTTGCATCGCCTTTGGCTACCTTTATCGCTGCAGTATCAAACATGAATCGTTACATGCCACGTCCAAGCATCCAGGTTGATATACATCTTTAGCGTATTTTCCCAACTCATGGGTTGTGTGATATGTATTTACAAGGAATCCCTTATAATGCAATGCAAAGATACCATTACCCTACCCTTAATAAATTTCATTTTCAAAACTTCATAAATCTAGAGAGTTATCAATCCGTAATTCAAATGAAAGACAAATAGAAAATGTACATGACAGTTTCCTATCATAGGTTTTGTGGCATTAGCATGAGGTCCAATCACAGCCAAATGTTTAATCTCATTTGCTGATAGGGGAAATGATCCATCATTTTTCGAAGAACTATACCTTCCTTGGTTGTTTGGCTAGCTAACTTCGATTTTGACAATTGCATGTCTCAAATTCAGGACTGGGCTTAATACCATTCACTCAAAGAAAGCTCATCTCATCAAACCGATGTACATGTTTATCAAAGCTTTATCCATATCCGATTCCTTGGTCTTCCCCGTAGAACCGTGAATTCTAGATAATCTAGATAGAACAATCCACACCCAAGTCCAATCCTCGAATCAAAAACCATGAAATGGAGGAATTATTCATTCTTATAAAACACTAGATCGAGAAGAATATAAACCATTGCAACATTGTCTATATTTCAAACTCCGCTCTCAAAATGTATGCCACCGTATCTTTAGGAGTTTTCCGTAGTTCCCGTCATCATATAATACTAACAGAGTCACAATGTATTAATGCACCTTAAACAACATAAGTTAGAACTATATAACCATTGAAGTGTACTCATAATCATAGCTTTGAATTTATAAAGTACTCAATACTAATATCATTTTTTTCTTACCCATTGAGATTCCATTCTCTCGATGGTTTCACCAAAAGTTTAATCATGGCACTGAATTCCATCAATCCGATTGTAAGAGCACATTGCACTACTACATCCCCTTCTTTTAATTCATGCCTTAAAAGGAGGTCAGAAAGTATCCATCATGTCCCCGTTGAGTGACCTCGCATCCATTCCAATCAAAATCAAAATCAATTCAAATTTAACAAGTTATATCTTCACACTCAAAATTAAATCAAAAGATAATTTATTTCTTTCATACGTGCTTATAATTGTCATCAATTACCCACTTCTAGAATTAAAGTCATAACAAGTGTAGTTGTTCCACTGCTGAGATCATAAGGCAGAATGTTTGCAACAAAGTAACAACTTAATTTCCCAAATGAGGATCCGTGATCCCGCAAACTCGACATAGTTCACAGGACATTCCACAACAACAAAAAAAGGGTCCTCTCCCGAGTTTCTAGGGCACGACCTCATCTTGGATCTTTTTAAAACGTTAATGTTAGACCCAACATGTCAAGCCTCGCCAAGCCAACGTTGTGCATGGCTCATGCTTCAAAGGGATGCCACTTGCATTCAATGCTATTATATTCAATTCAAAGTCTTAATTGTCATCCCATATATCCTTTCACAAATAGTCTACAATTGAAATTTTTGATCGGGCACCTATGTTAAATGTATACTAATTAATAAACAATTAGTACTAATAAAAAAAGGAAAGCTCGCTTGGCAGTCATATTGTGGCCCTTGAATTTGACACCAAGACCAACGTTGGGGATACTCCACAATGCCCCACCACCATTCATATTTGGGATCTCCTCAGGCCTTCGTATTCCAAACAGGGCAAAGAAGTCTTCATCCGGTTAGCTTTTCACCAAAGCAACCTACTCGCCAAGTCTTTTTGCATGCTCGCAAAATGGAAATGACGCAACACAATGTGCCGTATCCTTCACATTCCCAGCCTGAAAGCTTGAAATCTCAAAGGATCACACAAGATTTGGCGTACGTTGCCGTGGCATATTCACCTATCCGAGTACAACAATTACCAAGAACGTACCAAATAACTCCGAGCCATTGTCAACCGAATGACTAGATTTTGCAAAGATCAAGCAATAGATTCAAACACACGCCCAATAAACATATGGATGCTTTCCAAGTTTTATGGTTTACAGGGCCCGCAATTCCTGGGGATCTTTCTGTGATAAGCAGCCCCGCGTTGGTAACATCAGTCTCATTGAAAAGCTCAAAGAGTATAGTATGGAGCTAAAACAAACAAAGAGTGTTGCTACTCATGCCATGAACTTGGACATTCCATGGGGATTCTTCAATGGCACAAGCGAGGGGATACCCGCCCCCAAATGTGGGGTTGGGGTAGTCTTACACTTGAACCATAATAGTTATTTCCATGAGCTGTGACACTGGGAAGGGGCACAAACACAAAAGAGAATTTCACCGTGACTTTGACTCTTCTATACCTGAGCACAAGAAGGGTATAAACAAAATCGTGTTAAGGGAGATTCTAAAATAGTGATTGATTTTGACATGCAAAAAATTATGATGGGAGAATGCATTCCTTTGTCCTTTGAAGGTAAGATATTTAAAGCACTTTACAATTTTTTCAATGGATCTTCCTTCTGCATGTCTACTTTAAAGTTGAATCAAAAGGCATGAATCCGTCAAAGGAAGTATAGACAATGCATTCGCTTCTTTGGCTTTATGAATTCAGTGATAGCCAAGATCTTCGAGGCCATGTAGTTTCACCTTTTGGTTTCTAAGCTTTTTAGCTATCAATTTTTCAATGGAGATCGTATTTCTTTAAGCCTATGTACCAAAAAGTCTAAGTTGGTCCTATTTTGGGTAGTTTCCGTACTAGTTTTGAGTTAATGTATGAAGAAAATTTTCAGTTTTTTGTAAAGTATAAGTCCGATTTGTGTAAGAAAGAAGAGTTCCCTGGAGTCAAGTTTTTTATGATCACTTCCCGGGTGGAAAGTAACATGTATTCATAAATGGTTTAATGAATTTTTTCTTTGGGTAAAGAAAAGAAAAAAATAGCAGCTCGGTAGAGGAATTGAAATAAAAATCCATACATTGGACAATGTAGGGGCTTCAAAGGTTAAATTACACAATGGAAAAGTTAAAACATGTAAGAAAATGAGTAAAAACATTTGAAATGCGTAAAATTAGTCTTCATGACTATGACAGAAGAAAGTCTACTTATACGGTTGAATGAGGAAATTTTAGCTAACATGCATCCTGGCCATTATGAACCATCGTATTTGTCCCCATCCAATTCAAAAATACCATCATCATGGCCAAAAATTCGTGAAGACCGCTACCATAAAGACAAATTTATCTCTACCTACATTACAAGTCCTAAAACAAGATTTAGGAATTTTTATTGGATTTTTCTTCATACTACTAGGAACTTTAAAAATTTAGTAGAAAACACTTAATCAGATATGCGATTTCATCCAAACCTATTTGACCGAGGAGCAACAAAAGATGGTAGTCATGCCCATGAGTGTACTTCGTCTAATTAGCATGTTTGAAACCCTTGTTGAAATATTGCTTGCTGTAAAATTCAAGAAATATTGAACAATAGCCCATTCTCTATCCCGGAACTCCACTTACAAGAGCTTCACCATAAAAATAAGTAAATATATACAAATTAAAGAAAGCCATGAACCAAAGTTTAATTGAACAAAATTGTTCAACAAGAAAAAGGAAGATAGATAATTTTGATCTCAAGTTCTTAGCATAAGCTTGTTCAAAGAGAGTTAATTTGATCTCAGCTATTTACACACAAATTGCGAAGTAACATTTTAAAAGGATCCCTATTTAAAACTAGTAGAAGAGTGATGTGTGATACATAGAACAAAGAACAGACACAAAATCGTAAAGTTATAATAGTACCTCGTTTTGTATTCCTTTTATTCATGCCCTTCCTTCGAACATTGTCGACCAAAATTACGAGTGCTTGAATCAAGGATGAAGCCTTTCTCCATCATTTGATCCCAAAGTTTGCAAGCTTTACTTCAACCTTTCTTCTCAAAGAAGACCCAATGACCGTACTCATAAGTATGCTCATCCGGATAGCAACCACTCTCTATCATTTCTTCAAAAAATTTCTACCACTTATTCTAAATGATTTAAAGCCCATTTATTAAAGCATCATATGATTCCACACGTAGATTAATTCCTTTTCTTACCATCTTAGATAGCGTATCACGTCTGTTTTACCCACATCCCCGTGTATGATTAACTGCGTGTATAGGTAAGACCATATCAAAGTAAAACCTTCCAATCCACATCTCATGGAAAGCTCATCTCGCGAGGCCGGATGACCTTCTTCAAAAACCCATTTATCGCCGTAGTGTAGGTGACAATCGTGGAGCGATAAAAAGGGTCTTTTCAATTTAATTACCTTTCACATTAATTATCAACCCAGTGACTCACTTTTATCCTCAAGAGTGTACTCAGTCTGAGGCGGCTATTTACTCAAGAGTAATGTTTTGCAGTATAGTGCTTAAAATCCAAAAGTAAATGAAAGCTGGAAATAAAATCTACTTACAGCAAAGCACTTTAAGACTTAAATCATGCATTCGGAAAAATAAGCAATGTATCAGTCAAGGGTTCGGCAGCGATAACCCATCCCTTTGGAAACTGATGGAAAGGAAATTAGAGCATAGACCACGGGTCTGGGAGCTATACAGTGAATGCCAAAGCTCACTACAGCCTTAGGTCGTCTCTCACACAAATGCGAGTAAATAGAACAACAAATAAAGAATTGAATAACAAATCTGGAATGGAACAACAATTGAATAACTAAGTCCCGCGGGCTATAATCAAACTCAATCTATACACTCCTTGCAATCAAAGAACATTCTGTTACTCTAAAGGCGATTTACACAGATCACGTTAATGGAACAGCAATACAACGAATGAATGGTAGAATAGTATTGATAAATCATAAACGCACACCACACAAACGTTTAGTATAACAGCTCTGTAACATAACAGTAAGGATATGCGATTAACTCTTGAAAGGATAAATAACTTGATGCAGAGTTAACATACAATTCGATCTGTAGAAACCTCAATGATTCAAACTTCGAACAGAGCATATAATATGAACTTGTAAAGCATATCAAATAATCAAATAACAATAATGAACAAACCACGCAGAAATCAAACCAAGGGGATAATATACAGCAGCGTAAAATGAACAGTAACTACAATTCATAACCAAACAATGCTTTAATTCTGTCGACAGTCACACAGCAATCACTAAACTAATTTATAAATGAAAGAGACAGCAACTGAAATCAGATACAGAACAATAGAAATAAAGTAATAGAAATACAAACAGCAGATCGCTCCACCTGGGGCCGGGCCCTCAACCACCGGTGAAGCGTTGTTGTGCTTTACTCCAGCGCTTGAGAAATGGAATAACAGTGAAATCTCTTATTAATCAGGCATTAATAATGTTACAAACAGCTCTCACTCTCTTAACAAGAGCCGATGCACAGTTCTGCAAATTACAATAAGGAAAATCTCTCCGTTCCCATACATAATACATGCTTCTCCTTTTATAATCAGAAGGAGGAGAAATTGAATAGTAAATACAATCTCCCATAACAATATTGGATTTCTTCCAAGCAATTGATCAACAAGAAAATAAATTTACATCCATCTTTCCACAACAGCAAGTCGAATTTGGCTTTTTAGCTGAGATTTGGAGGACGGCCGCAACCACAGATCTGAGAAAATCGTGCTCAAAGAACTCTGCGAATCTCTCAACACAGGCCGAATTTAGGCAAACCGTTCTTTGTTAAAGTTAATTGGGTCCGTTCTGGACAAAACCCATGTTCCGGATTTTCCAGATTCGTCTTCATTTGCTCAGAATCTCAACCGCAAAACTGTCACTCCTTATTCCAGCGCGTTTCTGAGTTGGCACTTTTAATGATCAAATCTTCAATCTGAAATTATCTTGGAGGCTAAAAATGGTGAATAATGTTATAACTAACTTATTAAAACTATCATTGATAAAATAATTCATAATAATCAATTTATTAGAAATAAAGGAAGATAAATAATTTTCATCCATAAGAGCATAAATCATTTATAAAATGGATTTAAATGATAAATTATAACAAATGATATAATAGAGAATGGTAAGAATGGATGAAATAAGTGTTACAAAGTGGTTGTATTCACGGCCCAACACACCCCCACACTCAATATGTTGCATGTCCTCATGCAACGAAAACCTGAATATATTGCATGTCTTCATGCAACCCAAGACAAAACCCATGTGTTAACCAAGCAATAAAAATTTGAGAACAAATGAATGCTTCCTTAATTAATGAATATTCAATTTTAGCAATCTTAATGAAGGCATAACAATTTTTACATTGACATTCAACTATATGTATGAAGTTGCAGCAAAATATGATATAGATAACAGCAAACTTCATTAACCATTTTCTCAAAAACTACAAACCAGCTTTTGTTGAAATTTGGCAAGTAGATTTATAATATATGAATGCATTTATGATCCAAAAATCAGACTGCTTTGATGCATGGATCATGAGATATAAACAAAATGACTGTAGCTGAGAGTGCATGATTTCCAAAATTTTATGAACCAATTTATCTTGAAATTATCTGGGTTTGTATTAATGATACGTCTGTGTTTGCCAGAAATCACAAGAATTGAGTTCATAGTTTTAAAAATATTATGGAAATCAATTTCTGCATTGTGTAAAAATGAAATTGTATGCCTTAAATGAGAAAGAAGATTGAAAACATCCATCATGCGTAGCAATTCCTCCCCCTCTCTGAAAAATTAGCATGCCCTCATGCGATGCTAGAAAAAAATTGAGGTGGTTGCTACCAGTTGTTGAATTCTATGCTTGGTGTAAAACAACATGGAATAATGGAGGTGTTGAGAATGAATAAGAATAACAATGGATGATAAAGAATATGGATGACATGGTCATAAGAAAGAAATGAATGAAAGGAACACTCCCCCATACTCGAAAATGATATGCTGCTGAAAAAGGGAAAGTGGTAAAGATGTGGAATGAAGGATGATAAATAATGCTCAAAATGGATTTGCATGAAATTCTCCTAAATTCGTAATAAATCAGAAAATTATGCTATTTTACCTCAAGTTTTACCTCCAAAAAAAAAAAAAAAATGTGGAATGACATATATGCACTGGCAGTTGTTGAAGCTGATGTAGGCAGAGTTGGTGCTGAAAGTGATGCAAAAGGTGGAATCCAGGTAAGCACATCATGTCTGAAGAATTGTTCACGTTCGAGAGTTGCTCGAGCCTCTTCTATAAGTTGCAATAATGTGGTCATGCTATGAATAGAATTCTGCCCATACTTGTTGTTTTCCTGCAAACAAAACACTATTTGGCATACAATGTTCTTGAATCCATAGTGTAAGCAATAGATAAGGTGCATGCAAAAATTTCAATCAGAAAAACTTATGTATACATGCAATACTAATATTTTGGCAAATCAACAAGTGATGGCAGAGTGCAGTAATCATATCGCATGCAATTCCATAATGCATACATTCCCCCCTCCAATTGGAAAATGAATTCCATGACCATAAAGCATATGAGAGGTGTTGTGCTGATGGCAAGGCAAGGGAATGAACAATATAACAGTGAATGAAGCAGAGTACACATATCAATGATAGGATAGCGGGAGTTATGGTTATAATGAGAGCAGAGTGTGTAAAGATAGTTATGAATAAGAGATAGGATGCTTTGAATTGATGATAGGTGATGAAAAAGAGAAAAAGAACAACAATATGCTAAAAAGATGCTTTACTGATAGTATGCTAGCTGAAAATGATGCGATTGATCATAAAACAATTTCTCATGCATAAAGGTTCAAAACAGGGAAAAAGTTAATGAAATAACTTCTCTGATAAAAAGAAAAAAATAAGAAAAGGGTATTATAATAATAATTGACGATAAGATATAACTTCAATACCATAAGCAGAGCCGCTGCTGCCAGCAGGCGTCCATAGCCTCGGCAAGGTTGCTTTTTAACCCATATGAGCCAGGATCCTCAATTTATAAATGGAGAGTTACAGTGTTGTTCTACAGAAGAGATCAATGTACTGGCATGGTAACCAGATAACCACACTGCCATTCACTGGGATGTAGCAAAAGTGATCAGGCCGGCTCGTGATGAGACCTCCTGTTCCAAGGATAATTTGACTATCCAATGGATCATAACCCTGGTGTGGTGGCCATAATGGGAATGTCACTTTCTTACAACCTTATGAACATGGTAGGCTGGCTCGTATTGAGACCCCCTATCCTCCATCTGTGAACAAAATTTTGTTGTTATTACACAATTTTATGATAAAAAGAGGGAGGCTCAGCACTCCTTAAGAGCAGGGATGGTGGAAGAAGTTGAACATGTCAATAGAAAAATATACCCATAATCTCATTTATTACAGACAGAGAAGATTATAATCCAGAAGGGTGGAACCGGCATGGTATTAAGATGATCAATCAATATCATGTTCAACAGAAAACAATGCAGTAAAGTAGTATATAAATAATTGTGTCCCTTTTGAAAATAGTCTATCATCAAGGAGCTGTCCTGTTAAAGATCATAACGTGAATGATATTAACTCGCTTCAATAGAATCCATAATTCTTGTCCTCGTAAAAATAGTGTACTTCAGGCCATGAAGGGGAATCAGTCAAATGGTTGAGATGAACTAGGAATAGTCCCACAAGAGGAAGAAAAGGTTGCTCTCAAAAATACTCCCAAAGGGTTGCTCTTTTGAATGGACAGCAAAAACACTCAAAAAGTGGTGTTCCTTAAAGGAAATGCAAAAAAAACAAAAATACACACAAAAAAGTGTGAAAATGCAAATGTCCTTCCTTTGGCAAAATGAACAGCGAAAAACTAAAAGTGTCGTTCCTTTGGAAAAGGAACAGCAGAAACGCAAGTGTCGTTCCTTTGAAAAAGGAACAGCAAAAACGCAAGTGCCGTTCCTTTGGAAAAGGAACAGCAAAAGCACACGTGCCGTTCCTTTGGAAAAGGAACAACAAAAATGAAAAGTGCAAAAGTGCTATTCCATTCGGAAAGGAACAACAAATCGTGAAAGCGCAGAAGTGTTGTTCCATTTGAAAAGGAACAACAAAACGTAAAAGTGTAAAAATGGTGTTTCATTCGAAAATGAACAGCAAAAAGTGGAAATGCAGAAGTGCTATGCCATTTGGAAAGGAATAGGAAAACGTGAAAATGTAGAAGTGTTGTTCCATTCGGAAAGGAACAACAAAAAGTGGAAGAGAAGAAGTGATGTTCCATTCGGAAAGGAACAGCAAAACGTGAAAAAGGAACAGCAAAAAGAGTCGTGGCAAAATGACCCGTAACAAAGGAACAACAAAATGAATTGCTGACCAAAAAGGTGTTGTTCCTTTGGAAAAGAAATAATAAAACGAAATTGTTGTCCCTTTGAAACAGGAACAGCAAAAACGACCAAAGTGCACACAAACGCTGTCCCTTCAGAAAAAGAACAGCAAAAATGCACAAGCATGAAATGCGAGCACGCAAAGAATGAATTAGCTGTTCACTGTATTGATGATGAAGATAGGTCACAGTTTGAATGAAGCAACCCCTGAAACACAAAATATAAAAAAATATCAGAAAAGAAACAATGTTTTATTTAAAAACAACATGTAAATAACTAAATTAAGTTACAACAGCTATGATGTTATGTCAAAAAAATGATCTCTTTGAAAAATGTTTTGGCAGCAGTGATGAGACATGAATCTTCAGATTGAAATCAATTCTTCATTTCTTCTATTATGAATCCGTTGGGTAATGACTTAGATGAAATTCCTTTGTTTCGTTAATTTTTTTTTTCAAGAATCACTCGTCCATAAATTGACCTTATTTATTTTCCCAGGACCTGCAAAAAACGAGTATCTACCTGCAATAAAACATTAAATCATGGAGAAAGAGAGGTGATCGGGCTCCCCTAATCCAAGAATGATGCAAAAAAACAACAAGTAGTTACTCTATATAACAAATCCATTGAGAAAATAACAAAGTAAAATTTATTTGTCACCTGCAGGAGAGCAGTGGTCGACCATACTATCCAGCAGTGTTTTAATCACAACTTCTTTGTTTTTCATCGAAATTGAGTGATTCCAAAGCCAAATGAGAGCTAATTCAAAGGTTTATCTCCAGTAGCAACAGGTTTTAAAAATTCAATGCTATGATATGTCAAATTTGTTTAGAACAACCTGCATAATAGAGTCATTTTCAATTACCCAATCTAGACCAACGATTGATATTTCAAGCATAGATTCTTCGTTTGATGTCGGATTCAAATGATTCAAATTGGAAATGAAATTAGATTCATTTATTTATCTCCAATAGAAACAGGTTTTGAAGAAAATAAGAATTGATAAGTCAAACATTGTAAGGAACATCCGGAAAAACAGAGTTTTAAGGGTGCTGATTTACGATAGACAGTCAGTATTTTGATCATAACTTCCCCATACGATATCGAAAATGAGTGATTCCAATTGCATTGTAAACTAGATTCATAGGGGAATCTACCATAGAAACAGGTTTTAAAAATTCATTCATTTAGACCTCCAAAAATTGACTGTCCCAACTCTGTTCCTGAGCTGCCCGCTAGACATCCGGTCAATGTTTTGGTTCTAACTTTTTCGTTTCAAATCCAAATTGACTGATTCAAATTGGGTTAGAAAGTAAACATCAAGGGCTACCTAGAGTAGAAACAGGTTTTAAAAATATTCATTTTTGGTCCCTCAAAACATGACTGTCCCGACTGTTTTTCCAGAAAGTTCATCAAGCCCGCAAGCCAAAAAAAAAAACAAAAAATATGATATTGAAACATTTTTTTTAAATTGGTGATAAAAGTGAATACGAGTGTTTGTAGAACTATTATTTCCATTATAAGTCATCTACAAACACAAATGAATTAAAAAAAAATTATCACCAATGTTGATTTGCATAGCATGTTGCAACAAAAAAAACAACTAGTTTTACATAAAAAAACAAAATGCATTTATTTATTCCCTTATTTATTTTATTTTCTACACTAACCTATTTTAATTTGAAAAAATGAATATGACTACGTATATGAGTACTTCCAGTGGAGCCATTTTCGAAATAAGGCTTCACGTATACACATACCCAAATTTGAAAAATGCATATTATTGAAAATCAGGGTATGAGAAGCCAACTTCCCTTGAAAAGATGGAGTCAAAAATTGTTGAAGTATGGAGCAATGTTGCGAACAAGTGATGGAGTGAAACCAATCTTCAATATATCCGTTATGTTCTTGATTTCCCATATCCATCATATCATTAAGTTCTTGAGCTGTTAAAATGGTTTGTTGATGCAAACTAGGAGTAAGCTCATTTTCCTCCATAACTTCTACAATTTTTGAATTTAAAACATTCTGAATCTCATTGTAAGTTTTCTCTAATGGCGCATGTGAGATAGAATGGGTGGGAAGGGTGGGTAAATTTGGCAGTTCAACACTGTAAGTATGTTGTACTCGTTTATTGCGGTGAGGGTGTGGAATTAGTTGAGCAGGAAATTCAAAAAGATGTTGGGCAGTTTCTTACCATAACAGAAGATGTCCTTCATGTGTTCCTTCAAAGCTCCTTCTTCCAATGTTCCTGTCAATTAGTTAGTGAAATGGATGGTGCTTACATCACCACTTCAATGAAATCATGTGATTCATTTTCCAAAATTTCTATTTTTTTCCTAGTCATTCACACAAAAATTCAAACATCTAAAGCAACAACAAATCTGTTAGGAAAGCGGACAGTGGAGCAGGGCATTTACATGCTCCGCACGTAGGTTCTTACCTTCCGTTTTTAAGATCCAACTCTTCCCTAGCAGGCACTCATCAGATTCACACTACTCTTTAGAAATGGCTACACTCTCCCCGGCAACGGCGCCAAAATGTGGAGCGATAAAAAGGTGTCTTTGTAACTCCTAATTACCTCACATTAATTGTCAACCCGGGGACGACTTTTTGTTTCAAGAGTGTACTCAGTCTGAGGCGGTTATTTACTCAAGAGTAATTTTTTGCAGTATAGTGCTTAAAATCCAAAAGTAAATGAAAGCTGGAAATAAAATCTACTTACAACAAAGCACTTTAAGACTTAAATCATGCATTCGGAAAAATAAGCAATGTATCAGTCAAGGGTTTGACAACAATAGCCCATCCCTTTGGAAACCGATGTAAAGGAAATTAGAGCATAGACGACGGGTCTGGGAGCTATACAGTGAATGCCAAAGCTCACTACAGCCTTAGGTCGTCTCTCACACAAATGCGAGTAAATAGAACAACAAATAAAGAATTGAACAACAAATAAAGAATTGAATAGCAAATCTGGAATGGAACAACAATTGAATAACTAAGTCCCGCGGGCTATAATCAAACTCAATCTATACACTCCTTGCAATCAAAGAACATTCTGTTACTCTAAAGGCGATTTACACAGATCACGTTAATGGAACAGCAATACAACGAATGAATGGTAGAACAGTATTGATAAATCATAAACGCACACCACACAAACGTTTAGTATAACAGCTCTGTAACATAACAGTAAGGATATGCGATTAACTCTTGAAAGGATAAATAACTTGATGCCGAGTTAACATACAATTCGATCTGTAGAAACCTCAATGATTCAAACTTCGAACAGAGCATATAATATGAACTTGTAAAGCATATCAAATAATCAAATAACAATAATGAACAAACCACGCAGAAATCAAACCAAGGGGATAATATACAGCAGCGTAAAATGAACAGTAACTACAATTCATAACCAAGCAATGCTTTAATTCTGTCGACAGTCACACAGCAATCACTAAACTAATTTATAAATGAAAGAGACAACAACTGAAATCAGATACAGAACAATAGAAATAAAGTAATAGAAATACAAACAGCAGATCGCTCCACCTGGGGCCGGGCCCTCAACCACCGGTGAAGCGTTGCTGTGCTTTACTCCAGCGCTTGAGAAATGGAATAACAGTGAAATCTCTTATTAATCAGGCATTAATAATGTTACAAACAGCTCTCACTCTCTTAACAAGAGCCGATGCACATTTCTGCAAATTACAATAAGGAAAATCTCTCCGTTCCCATACATAATACATGCTTCTCCTTTTATAATCAGAAGGAGGAGAAATTGAATAGTAAATACAATCTCCCATAACAATATTGGATTTCTTCCAACCAATTGATCAACAAGAAAATAGATTTACATCCATCTTTCCACAACAGCAAGTCGAATTTGGCTTTTTAGCTGAGATTTGGAGGACGGCCGCAACCACAGATCTGAGAAAATCGTGCTCAAAGAACTCTGCGAATCTCTCAACACAGGCCGAATTTAGGCAAACCGTTCTTTATTAAAGTTAATTGGGTCCGTTCTGGACAAAACCCATGTTCCAGATTTTCCAGATTCGTCTTCATTTTCTCAGAATCTCAACCGCAAAACTGTCACTCCTTATTCCAGCGCGTTTCTGAGTTGGCACTTTTAATGATCAAATCTTCAATCTGAAATTATCTTGGAGGCTAAAAATGGTGAATAATGTTATAACCAACTTATTAAAACTATCATTGATAAAATAATTCATAATAATCAATTTATTATTCATTTTAGAATTTCCATTTCACCTTAGAAAAACCAAAAACGACAAAAAGTTAAGAAATAGGTTATCTTGCACATATAGTGCGCCGCACTTCATCGGCTTACGATTCCCGGATTGACAAATTAAATGCTGCAATTTAGGACACACTAAATTGACCAAGCAATCCCAGAACCTATACCGGTGTGGTGGAGGGAAACTTGCGATCATTGTACTTTATGTAGATGATTTGATTTTGACGGGTGATGAATAGTTGATACTCTCATGCAAGGAAGTACGATCTTGCAAAAGAGTTTGAGATGAAGGACTTGGGCCTCCTTCATTATTTCTTGGGATTGGAAATTTGGCAGCGCAGTGATGGATTTTTTGTGTCTCAAGGCAAGTATGCCTGGGAGATACTCAGTATGCATGGATGCAAGCCTATTGACACTCCTCTTCTTGGTGGATGGAGGAAAGAGGATGCTACATCGGCAGAGGTAGTGGATGCCATTGTTTACCGACAGTTGGTGGGGTTGCTTATGTATCTAGTCAATACACGACCTGACATATGCTACGCTGTTAACCAGCTTTCACAAGCTATGGTTAAGCCTACCAATCTCTTTTGGAAGGCAGGAAATCATGTATTGAGATATCTCATAGGCACATCGGGATATGGATTATGGTACAGACAGTCGGATGAGGTGAAGCTGTGTGGCTTCACGGACCGATATCATCATATCGGGAATTGTGTGCAACAGAAGATCATGTTACTTTCATACATTCCCACGGAGGATCAGGATGCTGATATCTTGACGAAGGCGCTCACCAGGAGAAAATTCGAATACCACAGAGGAAGGATAGGGGTGGAAGATAATCCTTATCTTGTTGAGAGGGAGTGTTGAGATTGCAACAAGATGATGAGCTTAGTGGAAAGAAGTCGCCTTCACTAAGTGGGTCCGCAGTCTATTTTTGGCGCAAAGTATATTTTTAGACATGTCGATAATATTCTATGAGTTGCAGGATGCTATTTGTGGATGGTTGGTCAAGTCGGAAAAAATAGACGGACTTCTATTTTTAGACATATTAGGCGGAATCTATTTTTAGATTGCCAGTCTAAAAATAGATATGTTGAATATTATTAGCTCTTAATAATATTTGGACTATAAACATTATCTTATTCTCTTGGAGCACCCGAGTTAAGTGCACGAGATGTAACACGGAGATATGTGAAGGAAATACGTTATTCTTGAGGGTTATGTGGAGCTATTGCATGGAGACTTCGGTTAGAACTCATGTGATAGAGTTTAATTGGAGTTAATGAGGTAGTTGGTGGAGTTGTGTTCGGTTTAACTCAATTAAACACGGTTGAACTAGTTGTATCTAGTCTGTGATTGATACACTAGTGAGAGTGGTGTGAATTAATTATTAATTAATTCACTAATTATTAACTCATTAATCAATGAAAGATACATCGGTTAACTACAATGCATGGACGATTTCGGTGGGAGCAATGGAGAGGTAGAGTGAAAGAAGCGGGTTGACTATCAGTTGTGACTATAGTGTTGCATGATTTGCAACACCCAGTGATTGGAGATGCCAATGAGGATTGCGTGAGCAAGGCTAGACAAATTCGAGTTCATTCAGAGCCAATATTCAGCAGGGATTGTGCAGTAGAGGCAGGCTAGCAGGTGGCAAAGATCGGTGCATGGATTTGCTAGATCGGGCCTGATTAGTGTGTAGCGATTGTATTGTACTGAGAGCTTGATATGATTAGCTTTGTATGAGGATTGTTACATGATCTCTATGACATATATTATATATAGATAGTTGGGGTTTTTAGCTTCAGGCTTTCCCGTTAAAACACTGTGTTCATATGTGTGAATTTTTATGGTTTCAATGTGTGCATGCAATTGATTTAATTTCCGCAAGTAATGATCAATAGTAGAAGAGATTCTGTATTATGCATGAAGTCAAATAGTGTGTGATTGGGAGAATCTTGGATGTATAACACATTAGTTATATAATTTCTACAAAGGACACGAGAAAGTGGTGTGAGTTCCATAAGAGCTCCACTCACAACACAAGTGAGTGTCGGGCCAAGCAGTCACTGGTGGTTGAGCTAAAGGATTCTGAATCAGATGCATGATCAGAATTTGAATCATAAATTGATAAGTGGAATGATAAATGGAAGCATATTATCGATGTGGAGCCCAAAGCCAGTGGCAACCGTTGTTTCCACCATGAAGATCCAGAAGGAGGAACCGGAAGATCCAAAGGAGGGGGAGCACCTCTTGCATTCCTAGACATGGGTAAAGGGTTCCCCGCTATAGTTCATTGTTGAAAATGGGAGCCAAAAGAACCTCATTTCAGTAGAGTTCATGAAGTGGTTGGGCTTGCTAACCACAACACACCCATAGTCGTACACCATCTGGTGGGTTCACCAAGGATGGCATCTCCCCGTCAGCCAGCAGTGTCACCTTCCCTACATCATCAAGCCCTTCACGGATGAGGTATTATGTGACATTTCTCCTCTTGATGTTTCTGATGTATTATTAGGCCAACCATACTTGTGGAAGTGACATGTTGTGTATGAGTGCTAGCCTCGGGCTATTATTTTTACTATGGGAAATAAGTTGTACAGGATACCGGAGGTAGCACCGCCTGCCGCCATCTCTTTGGTTACTGCAAAACAACGTAGTAAGCTCATTTCCAAAACTGGGAAATTTGTTTTCATGATAATCTTCCCTCAAGGCAAGAATAATATTATGGTCATGACCTCCAGATAGAGCTCCTTCGCACGAAAAAAACAGATGGACAAGGTCGTGGAGGAGTATGAGGACATCTTCACCTCACCCGCAAGGTTTCCTCTACACTGTCAAGTCAAGCACCCCATCGACATGACCCTAGGTGCATCGCTACTGAATGGACCAATATATTGGCGCTCTATTCTGGAGAACGACGAAATCAAGAGGCAGATTTAGGAGTTGCTGCAGAAAGGTCACATCCATCCAAGTTCATCGCCCTATGGGATCCTGATCGTTTTGGTGCAGAAGAAGGATGGGACTTGGAGACTCTATATTGACTATCGGGCACTGAACAAGATCATTGTTCGGAATAGGTACTGGATCCCACATATTTATGACCTTCTAAACCAACTCAAGGGTGGGGGGGGGGAATATTTCAGAAAGATTGATTTGAAGTCCAGGTATCACCAAGTACCAATCGAACCCTCTGATATGTGGAAAACTATCGTCAAGGCCAAGGAGGGCCTTTTTGGATGGTTGGTCATGCCTTTCGGGTTGATGAATGCTCCCACAACCTTCATGAGGTTGATGGAAGACATATTGTGGCCATTCACCAACTCATTTGTAGTAGTGTACTTGGATGACATCCTGATCTTCAGCCAGACCTGGGAAGAGCACCTCCACCACATCTGACAAGTCATCCAAACACTATGACAACACAAGTTGTGAGCTAATTTGGAGAAGTGCACTTTTGGCATGACCCAGATTTAGTATCTAAGATACAATATTGATGATCGGGGGTTGCATATGGATCCAGCTAAGATCCAAGTCATTCAGGATTGGCCAGCCCCAACCACTCTAATAGAGCTCTACAACTGTCTGGGTCTTGCCAATTTCTATCGTAGCTTTGTGTTGGGATTATCTCATATCACTTGGCCCTTGAGCCAAGTCACCAAGGGAGGAGTGAAAGCAAAATTATTTTGGTCTGAATCTCAAAACAAGGCATTCGTCTAGTTGAAACATCACCTTTTCTATGCCCCAATGCTCACATTACCACACTTGAAACAACATTTGAGATCAAGACAGATGCCTCAAACTATGTTATTGGGGTAGTTCTTACTCAATAGGGGCATCCAGTGGCATATCATAGTGAGACACTTTTTGACACATTCTGAAAGTATCCCACTTATGAAAATGAGATGTACTCCATTGTGCATACTTGCCAATAATGGAAGCATTACATTTTGGGGAAGGAAACAATCATCCACACAGACTACCAACCCCTGCAGTTCATATAGACACAAGGGAAGTTGCAGAACGATCGTCACCAGAAGTGGTCCACATATCTGGAACAGTATCATTTGAAAATCGAGTACAAGAAGGGAAGCACCAATAATGTTGCATATTGCCTTAGCTGACAGCCGATCGCGGCGCTAACCACCATACTCAACTCTTGTGGGCACGAGACTTCTTATTGGTCGCTTCTCTACAAGAGTGATCTAGAATTCGGCCACACATACAAGACGCTCTTGGAGGGTAAGCAAGTTCCAAATTTTCATCTCCGGGATACACTATTATGTCACTTGGGACACCTTTGTGTTCCTTCAAGGGAGCGTGCCAAGATGATTTTGGAAGCACACTACAGTCGAGTCACTGGGCATTTCAGGGTCGAGAAAACAAAGGTAGTATTGCAGAAGTATTTCTATTGGCTGAACCTTCGACTATATGTTGGGAAGTACATCAGATCCTGCACTGCCTGCGCCATTTCCAAACCGACCATCAAGAAGCAAGGCCTCTATACTTCGCTGCCTACTCTTAGTCGACCTTGGGAATCCATCTCCATGGATTACATGCCAGACCTTCCTTCTACTAAGCATGGCAACGACTGTGTTTTCATGGTTGTCAAGAGATTCTTGAAGATGGCCATTATGGCGGCCTGCAAGAAGAATATCACAACAGAAACCACTACTGTTTTCAAGATAAATCCCCTCTGCAGACAGTGGCGATCTCTCTAGCCCTAGAGTGGGTCTAGCAACGTGAGATAATTTCTAATGCAAAGCTTTCTTAACTAACATTCATAATGCGACACGAAAATAGATAAAAGTACATTTTTCCCAATGCTACGTTCGAACCCGTTGATGATGACCTTGATCCACGATCCTTTTGGGCTTGCTCCTTACTACTGATGACACACGAATACATGTGGATGATCAAGAGGAAAAAAAACGCAATCCAATACATAATAATCATAAAAATTAGCTATCTAGCATATCAAGGAGTACCAGAATATTTGCATAAAGGATTACCAGTCAATGATGAAAACCGTTAACAGGCACGAGATAAACCACCATTAATGACGATGGACCTCAAGGTACAACAACACAATCTACAAGTGTGAATGAATGTGTTGAAGTTGAACACTTTCAGAATCATTCGATCAAATTCCAATGATGTGAACTTGTCGTCAAACATAAAGAACTTTCCATTGAGGCATGCAAGCTCCAAGGTACTGAAAAGAAGTTTCTAAATCACCCTACTGGATAATGAGATGAAGTCGACATGAAGTGATTTGTCGAAGGAGGGCCATAATGATTCCCAAATTATCGACACGAAACAAAAAATATCTCAAGATGATAGGAGTGATTTAGGATTGTAGCAGAGGAGGTTAGATAAGCAAAGGATGTTTGACAAAAAGGACTTCTCTTGAACATATTGGCGATAAGACTCTGGAGTGTGGCAGCATTTGACTCAAATCTGATCATAGGTCATGTTGAAAAAATTTGGTAATCAAATGAGAGGCAAACGATTTCCCAAACCTATGGAGGCAAAGTGACAAATGTAGGACGTCCCCAACCTGACATGAACTGTATATGAGTGTCATGTTCAAGAGCGACAAGCTTCCCAAAATACACATAGGATGTTCACTTTCAATTTTCCCCCGTTATTTCTAATGAGTACATATTTATTTTTTATAACCAATGTGAAGAGGATAACATATGCCAAGTGTAGAAGTTCATTCTTCAAATGAATCCATCCCCGTAAGTTTAATGAGCCCTGGGAAGGAGGAACTCGGTCTCGTCATGGTGACAAGTCTTTCATCATTTACTCTTTAACGAGTCCAACGAAAGGGTAACTTGGTAACTTTTCATATTTAAGGAGTTTGAAAAGAAACAAAAAGGAGACTCCATCATGTCCCTTTTCATAAATCGTCTCTCAAATCCGAAAAGGTAGAAAACAATATTTGAGAGAACTGCTTGACCATGTTCGATCAAGGTATTCCTTCTTTGTAAATAGTAAATCTCAACCTAAAAAAGGGGTACATGTATACTGAGACCACATCAATTCATTCACTTTAACGAGTTTGAAATGACAAGTACTTGACAATATTTTCATTTTTCGAGAGTCAGAAAAGAGCTGAAATTTGACTCCTTCATAAATGTTTACCGAGCCTAAAAAAGAGATAAAATAAAACTCGTTTGCATCAAAAATAATCACCAACAACGTGAAAGTCTTGTCACTGCACAAAAACGGAAAAAATCATTGATATTAAGGAAAAATAATAAAATAATGGTGAAAAATATTTCAAAAATCTATAAATATAGAAAAAAAGTAAATTCATTTTCACCTTTCTATTTGGAGAAGTGCATTTTACCCATTTTCCCTTCGAAATTCAGATCGGTGGTGTGGCTGATCCAGGACACCATTCAATGATCTGTCAACACTAGGTAAGAGCCCTAAGCCTCATCTTCATTTTAATTCCATTCTTTTAGCATTTGGTTTTCAGAAATAGAGAAAATGGGGGAGGATTTCAAACCTGAAAATCACTCGCAGTAAGCATGGTTTCGAGCTATCGGACCCGCGCTGGTCAAGTTTAGCCCGTTAGGGCAGCGTGCCGCCAGTGCCAAATTAATTCGATCAGTCGCGATGGCCACGAGGAAGATTTTGAAACAAGAAATACACCCATTTCAATGGATAGTTTCCAAAACTGCTCTGATGAAAGCTCCTAAAATGCCTTTTAAACATGTTTTGCAGGTGTTTTCAATAGAGATGGTCATTGAATGGAAAGAAAGAGGCCACGAGGTGGAAGACCACCAAGCACTGCAAGACCAAAATTGAATAAATGCATTACACAGTTGTGGTTTATTGAAATTCTTCCAGACATCAGTGTTGAGAGCTCAGCTAGAGCTACTCTAATATATGATGGGACTATGGGATGTGGACCGACAAATATTTATCATCGAGGACCGGGAATTGGAATTAGATGTGATGAAAATCTATTTCATTTCAAGTTTTTCTAGGAGAGGGGAGAAAATCCAACTCTCCGGAGCTCGTGCAGGGCGTGAGAATACCAATATGTGTGAAAATTTCTTAATCTAAGAAACCCTACTACTAAACATTGATTTACTTCTCCTACTTGATTAATCATACAAGTTATTAATCTAAATATTCAGAAAAACAACGAAGTAAATACAAATAGTAGCCTACACATACAGATCATTTACTGAATAGCACGCTCATATGACAAAGTGACAGATTTTTCGGACAAATGTCCCCGAAAAAACCCAATGTGGGAAAATTGGTGCAACTAGCTCTAGAGGGTTTATTATTAAGTAGATTCTAAATACAATAGTTTCTGGGCACCAGACATGGTTTTCCCTACAAATAAAAACATGACAAAAATACGTCTTTCGCTCAGAGACAGAAAAGGGCTGTCGTTTCCAGGCAACGTTTTAGCCCGGACTCCGGCAAAGATTTTTAAAAAATCCGGCAAAGATTTCATCAGAATCATGTTTGCAGTTGTTAAACTTAAGTATTTTGAGTGTCCTAAGGGATTTTGGTAGTGCTGAATCCATTTCCAATCTCAAAAACGGATTTCAAACATTGCAAGTACCTGATTTCTTGAATTTAAGTTGCCCAGATTCCGGCAAAAAACTGCCGTCCGGGCTAAAACGTTGCCTGGGTAGACTACTCCGACAGAAAATATGGTTGATTCACACCCTAAAATGGGATTTACAGAACTCGAGCCCTTTTTGGCCCATCGGAAACCCCAGTGCTGCTCCTCAGCCCTTTGGGTTAGCCTTCCTAGCCTGTGTCAACCTCTGCACTACTGTGGAAGGGCCTGTGTCACCCATGAAGGGCTTACACTGCCCCATGTGCTGCCCTGACTAAGCCTGCATTAGCCCTGCATGGCTCTTTCTCCCTTTGTGTTGCCTCTGCTAGACTATGTGGCTCTGGAATGCCTCTGCGTTGCTCGATATGCTGCCTCTTTACCACTGTTGTATTCTTGGCCGAGGATCAGATCATCCCCTTACCAATAGTTCCCCTTGCTACACTGCAAATTCCTCCTGAAATTCTTAGAAAACCATGCCCTAGAATTTCAGCTTAGCTTCAGTGCTCTGCCAATGTGTGTGTTATCCAACAGACCCCAAGCCCTTCTATTATACTTTTCTCATTGTTTTACGAAATCAAACCTATGGATAGATATGTTTCCCTAAGTGTGGTGGTCGCACTTAATACAATAGATGAAAGACACTTGACCTTTTCCTTAAGATAAATAAATGAGAGAAGAACACCTACTTGTGCTATTTCACTATTCCTCGTCTCCCTTTTGTCACTTCCGTCGCTTTCAATAGAACTGAGCTTGCTTGATTGGTACCTGCAATGTCTAACACAAGATAGAAAATGACATAAAGGCATATGATATATTCATATTAATCAAAGTGAATCGATTACATTTGAAAATACACATATTAAATCATGAACATATGTATTAGGAAAGGAACAAATCTCTTTATTATGAAGTAGAAGGAGAAGTTACAACCAGTTGGATTGATTCAATGTCAACTCGCTCCAACTTCATTCCTATCCTCTCACATCAGCAACATCACTCCATCAGCATAACATTACATGCAAACAATACCTCGAAGAGCGGTGATCTTACCAGCATAACTCTACTAATTCAAACTCTTGCTCTCTTGTGCACTATGACCAGTGCTCAATTTATAGGGAATGAAGGTGGTTTAGTATTAATTTATCATTGAATGGATTTCCAAAAATGGATGAAGAGGTTTCCTTGTTCAATGGAATAGGAGGATAAGAGGTTCAATGTCTCCATGGTGTTCATATTCGAAGTTATCAGATAGTGCGATAGCTGGAACAACTTCTAGAAGTCACTAAAAGGTGGGAAGATTCTCGGAATCCTATGAAAAAATTGCTCCCAGCCGACCAATGCACTGTCAAGTGGGCCTAGATTCTTTGCAATGTTGCTTTTCATGGGAGTAGATTCTCTGCAAATCACTTTCTGCAGTCTAGGGGTGCGTTGATGGCTCAATGGAGCACTTCAACTGGACTTCAAGCATTGAAACTTTCATGGATTGAAACCATCAGTAGGATGACTTGTGTAAGGCATGTATCAACTAATTTAGAGTATTATAGACCCTAATTTGTATTGATCTGGGTTTTGGGAGTGATGCCCAAATTGACCTGTAACAACTGCCCCCTAAATCATGAAGTCAAAAAATGATAATGTTGAATGATATGCTTTATGATGTGATGAGTAGGATCTGAAGCAGACGGTGACATGCATCAATTACAATACATTACATCATGATATCTTTTTCATCTTCAACATGAATTACTAAGGGAGGCATACCCATACTCAACACATAAACTAGCATAACATCAGAAAGTCGTCTACAAATATAAACCCATGATAGGATGACCATCTGTGTAAAGACCATTGACATATGGATGATGTGGTACTACTCCTGAAATTGCATCCTGAATGGATGAAACTAGATGTAGGTTCTTCTATCTCGTTCACTTGATCGTTTAAGTACGAGTCTAACCATGTGAATATGTGATCTGAAGTCTAACATGGGAAGACACTATCGGATTACCATCTAATGATGTAAGTTGTTAACAGACGTGAGAGAAACCACCGATGATGATAATGGCTCTCAAGGAACTACAATACATTTTTCATGGTGTGAATATATGATTTGATGTCAAACACCATACAAAGTCTTTTAGTTGAAGGCCAATGATGTCAACCTATCGCCAAAAACGAGAAACTTTTCATTGATGTATGCAAGCTCCAAGGTGTTGAAAATGAAACAAGATGATGGAGCTTAGTGAAATGAAGTCGCCTTCGCTAAGTGGGCCTGCAGGCTATTTTTGGCGCAAAGTCTATTTTTAGACCAGGTCTATTTTTAGACATATGGAGCATGGTCTAGGAGTTGCAGTATGCTATTCTTGGATGATTGGTCGAGTTGGTAAAAATAGATGGACCTCTATTTTTAGACATTTGGGCAGAGTCTATTTTTAGACTGCCAGGCTAAAAATAGAAAAGTCAAATATTATTTACCCTTAATAATATTTGGACTATAAACTTCAGTTTATCCTCTTGCAGCACTTCAGTTTGAGCTACGGATGTGGCCCATGCATCTGACAGAAGGAATTACGCTATTCCTAGGGGTTTGGTGAGCTCATGCATGGTTGACTTCAGTTAGAACTCAAGTGGCGGAGTTTGGTGGAGTTGATGAGACAGTTGGTGGAGTTGTGTTATGTTTAACTTAGTTGAACTAGTTGTATTTAGTTTAACTAGATAATACACTAGAGATGAGTGGAGTGAATTAAATATTATTTAATTCACTAATTATTAACTCATTATTCAACTAAAGAACACATCGGTTTACTACAGTGCATGGACAGTTCAATGAAGACCAGTGGAAGAGGTAGATGAAAGGGTGAGTTTGCTATTAGTTGCGACAGTTAGTTGTGCATGAGATTTGCACAAGCATTGGAGGAGATTGCCCATGAGGATTGCTCAGTTGAAGCCAAGGATATTTGAACTTGGATCTCTCATTACACCAACTTGGATTGCGCAGTAGAGGCAGGCAAATAGTGGATGAGTTTTGAACTTGTGACTTGTTCAAAACTGAGCTAGTTTGTGTGTAACTTTTGGAGACAGTACTGAGTACTTGTGAGGAGTATTGTACTGAGATTGTTACATGTTCTCTTCTATTATAATATACAAAATAGCTAGGGGTTTTCAGCTATAATCTTTCCCCATTACATATTGTGTTTATGTGCGCATGCGACTGTTTCTATTTCCGCATATTGATGATCAATTGTAGAAGAGGTTATGTGTTATGCATGAATTAGAATTAGTGTGTGACCAGGATAATCTCAGTGGATAAATCTTCATTATTCAGAAAATTTCTACATGGTATCAGAGCGAATTGATCATCGAGATCTATTACAGTGATTACAATTTTATTTCGGTAGACAGAGTCTGTAACGGGCCAGGTAGCCTCTGGATCCATCCTTTCTTTGAAAGGTGATATATCTAGTAAATGCCCCTACAGTCGATCTTTGTGCTAGAAATAATTTGTTCTCACAGATCCAGAAGCAGTTGAGTTTTGAGCTTGGAATTCAAATTTTGCAGCAGATTGTTTTCTTGGTGCCGGAGTTGAAATGTCTTTCAACGGTTTGCGACTTGAGTATGCCCTTGAAGGCAGTTCGAATTATGTTGCATGGAAAGACCGGATGGAGGCGGTATTAGATGATAATGGGCTGAAGGAGTTCGTAGATATGGATGTCCAAAAGCCTACTGATCCTGCTGAAGTTGAGGCTTGGCAAAAGAAGATGGCGAAATGTCGAAGGATTCTGTTGGAGGGCATGAAGGATCATATTGTATCCAGCCTACATGGGAAAGCTTCTCCATATTTGATGTGGAAAGCGTTGACAGATCTATTCCAGAGCAAGAGCGACCAAAGGAAGCTGGCGCTCAAGGATAAACTTAGAAACATTAAGATGGAGAAAGGCGATAGTATCGCCAAGTACCTCACGAAGTTAACTCAATGCAGAGATGAGTTGGGAAGTGTGGGGGTGACTGTCGATGATGAGGACTTGGTGGACCTGGCTCTCCTTAGTCTTCCGAAGAGTTGGCATTCCTATTAGGACTCTGTCAATGGTCGGGAGAAGTTGCCGGGATGGGAGCGACTTTGGTCGGATCTCATGTAAGAGGAGATAAGGCGGACTACCAGGGACGGATCTTCATCAAAGGCATCTGATGAAGAAAATTGCGCTTTGGCTGCCAAAGAAAAGAAGGGGAAGAGAAAGAAAGCTTCTCAGTCTGGTGCGAAAGGAAATAAGCAAGACATGTCCAAGGTGAAGTGTTTTCACTGTCACCAGCACAGACACTATGCCACAAATTGTCTGCAGAAGAAGAAAAATAAGAAGGCTGTTGGATCTGTAGCGGGAGAGGCATTGGCCTCCCAGTTTGAAATTGATTTTTCACTGATTGCATGATTGGTCTCAAGTGTGATGGGATCAGTATGGTTCTTGGACAGTGGTGTGTCATTTCACATGACAGGAGATCGGGATCTGTTTTCAGATCTGGAGGAAAAAGATCTTGGAGTGCACATCGAGATGGGCGATGATGGTAGATACAGTGCAATCGGTATCGGTACCATTTCCTTTGAGAGGGAGTCTGGTAAACCCTTCGTATTGAAGGAAGTATTGCATGTTCCAAGATTGATGAAGAATCTGATCTCTGTGGCGATGTTGGAAGACAAGGGGTACGATGTGGTCTTCAGCGAGGGAAAGGCTTTCCTGTGCAGTAAGACAACTGGAGAGACCCAGAAGATAGGGGTTCGAGTCAAGAACCTTTATCAGTTGCAAGTATATGGCAGCGTAGCAATGGCATGCAAGGCGGAAGGAGTGGTGAGCCGGGATGATGGCGAGCTGTGGCACCGGAGATTGGGCCACCTTCACCATGGAGCCTTGAAGATACTACAGCAGATTTCTACTGGGCTTCCTAAGGGCACTCTTGCGTAGTCAGATCAGTGCAAGGGGTGTACCTTGGGAAAATATGTGAAAGCCACCTTTCAAGAGAAGGATAGTCGCGCCGTGACGATCCTTGAGAGAGTTCACACAGACGTGTGTGGTCCTTTCTCAGTAGCTTCGAAAACAAAGCACAAGTACTATGTGATCTTTGTTGATGATTTCTCTCGGAAGTGCTGGATCTTCTTCATGCAGAAGAAGAGCGAGACATATTCAAAGTTCTGTGAATTCAAGGCACTGGTTGAGAAGGAATCGGGGAAGCATGTGAAGGCTCTTAGGAGCGACAATGGTGGTGAATTCATCTTTGCTGAATTCAAGGACTTTTGCAGCACAGAAGGGATTCGGAGAGAGCTCATCGCACCCCATAACCCATAGCAGAACGGGGTTGCTGAGCGAAAGAACAAAATGATCGTGGGTGTTGCATGGGCGATGTTGCATGATCAGGGCCTACCCCTTCACTTATGGGCTGAGGCATGCAATACTGCAGTGTATGTGCAGAACCGTTGTCCTCACAAGATACTTGGCATGAGTACACCGGAGGAGGCGTTTTCTGGCAAGAGGCCTGACATTTCTCATTTGAGGATTTTTGGCTCACCTATCTACATGCATGTGACGAAGGACGCCAGAAAGAAGCTGGATCCGACCGCAGAGGTTGGGATATTTGTGGGGTACACTGATACGCCCCACAACTATCGTGTGTATTTTCCAGATAGTCGCAAGACTGTTGTGTGACGGGATATCAAATTTCAGGAGGAGAAGCCATGAAGTGTTCGCTTGAGAGGGAGCCACACTTGCATGTAGAAGAGGAGATATTAGTTCCTAAGGAGGAGCTTCCGGATGTGGATCAGCCACAAGAGGAAGTTCATAGAGTGGAAGAGACCACTCATGCAGCGCCAACCATCAGAGGGCGCAAGCGCACTACGGAAGCTGAGCGACTGGCTCGAGATGCAGAGAAGGTTGTAGGACCACCTACAACACAACGCAAATAGAGACAGTCACCGGACCGGTACACTGGATACATGGCTCTTGTGAGCAAATGTGTCGTGACAGAGCCATCCTCTTTCGAGGAAGCTGTGGAGGACCCCGCATGGGTATATGCCATGGTGGAAGAGTATGATTCGATTGTCAGAAACAGTGCATGGAAGATTGTCCCGCGACCGGAGGGGAAATTAGTGGTGGGTTCACGATGGATCTACAAAGTGAAGCAGGTGGCTGACGGGAGTGTGGAGAAGTATAAGGCAAGATTTGTTGCCCGTGGCTTCTCACAGATCGAGGGGATCGATTATGAGGAGACCTTTGCACCTGTCGCAAGGTACTCTTCCATACGGACGATCCTAGCTCTCTCAGCGCAGATGGGATGGCACATCCATCAAATAGATGTGAAGACTGTGTTCCTCAACGGAGTCATTGAGGAGGAGGTGTACATAGAGCAGCCTGAAGGTTTTGAGATCTTCAGCAGTGAGTCGCATGTTTGCCGACTCAAGAGAGCACTGTACGGGTTGAAGCAAGCACCTCGTGCTTGGTACACACGGATAGACAGTTATTTCATCGGACTTGGATTCTCCAAGAGTGAGGCGGATCCTAACCTATACCAGATTGTGGTGGAGAGGAAGTTGCTGATCATTGTACTGTATGTAGATGATCTGATTTTGACAGGTGATGAGCTGTTGATACTTTCATGCAAGGAGGATCTTGCTAGAGAGTTTGAGATGAAGGACTTGGGCCTCCTTCATTATTTCCTGGGATTGGAGATTTGGCAGCGCAGTGGTGGACTGTTTGTTTCTCAGGGTAAGTATGCCCGGGAGATATTGGAGAGGTTCAACATGCATGGCTGCAAGCCTGTTGATACTCCTCTTCCTGGTGGTTGGAGGAAGGAGGATGCTACTTCAGCGGAGGTAGTGGATGCCACTGTCTATCGACAGTTGGTGGGGTCGCTTATGTATCTGGTCAATGCACGACCCGATATATGCTATGCTGTTAACCAGCTTTTGCAAGCTATGGTTAAGCCTACCAAGCTCTTCTGGAAGGAAGGCAAGCATGTATTGCGTTATCTTAGTGGCACATCGGGATATGGTCTGTGGTACAGATAGGAGGATGGAGTGAAGCTTTGCGGCTTCACTGATGCAGATTGGGCAGGGAGCCCAATGGACCGAAAGAGCACATCTGGAGGAATCTTCAGCATCGGGTCGACAGCAGTTTCCTGGTACAATAGGAAGCAGATATCCATGGCACTCAGTTCAGCAGAGGCCGAGTACATGGCAGCAAGCTTGGTTGCATGCGAAGCTATTTGGATGAGGAAGATCCTCGTCGGATTGTTCGGGTCGCACTTGGAGCCTTCTGTGATTTATTGTGATAACCAGAGTTGCATTAAACTCTCGGCTAATCCAGTATTTCATGATAGATCTAAACACATAGACATCAGGTACCATCATATCAGAGATTGTGTGCAGCGGAGAATCATGTTACTTTCATATATTCCCACAGAGGATCAGGATGCTGACATCTTGACGAAGGCGCTCACCAGGAGCAAATTCGAATTCCATAGAGGCAGGATAGGGGTTGTAGATAATCCATATCTTGTTGAGAGGGAGTGTTGAAAATGCAACAAGATGATGGAGCTTAGTGAAATGAAGTCGCCTTCGCTAAGTGGGCCCGCAGGCTATTTTTGGCGCAAAGTCTATTTTTAGACTATGTCTATTTTTAGACATATGGAGCATGGTCTAGGAGTTGCAGTATGCTATTCTTGGATGATTGGTTGAGTTGGTAAAAATAGATGGACCTCTATTTTTAGACATTTGGGCTGAGTCTATTTTTAGACTTCCAGGCTAAAAATAGAAAAGTCAAATATTATTTACCCTTAATAATATTTGGACTATAAACTTCAGTTTATCCTCTTGCAGCACTTCAGTCTGAGCTACGGATGTGGCCCATGCAACTGAAAAAGGAATTACGCTATTCCTAGGGGTTTGGTGAGCTCATGCATGGTTGACTTCAGTTAGAACTCAAGTGGCGGAGTTTGGTGGAGTTGATGAGACAGTTGGTGGAGTTGTGTTCGGGTTAACTTAGTTGAACTAGTTGTATTTAATTTAACTGGCTAATACACTAGAGATGAGTGGGGTGAATTAAATATTATTTAATTCACTAAATATTAACTCATTATTCAACTAAAGAACACATCAGTTGACTGTAGTGCATGGACAGTTCAATGAAGACCAGTGGAAGAGGTAGATGAAAGGGTGAGATTGCTATTAGTTGTGGACATTAGTTGTGCATGAGATTTGCACAAGCGTTGGAGGAGATTGCCAATGAGGATTGCGCAGATCAAGCCAAGGAGATTCGAACTTGGATCTCTCATTACACCAACTTGGATTGCGCAGTAGAGGCAGGCAAACAGTGGATGAGTTTTGAACCCGTGACTTGTTCAAAACTGAGCTAGTTTGTGTGTAACTTTTTGGAGATAGTACTGAGTACTTGTGAGGAGTATTGTGCTATGTATTGTTACATGTTCTCTTCTATTATAATATACAAAATAGCTGGGGGTTTTCAGCTATAAGCTTTCCCCATTACATATTGTGTTTATGTGCGCATGCGACTGTTTCTATTGCCGCATATTGATGATCAATTGTAGAAGAGGTTATGTGTTATGCATGAATTCAAATTAGTGTGTGACCAGGATAATCTCGGTGGATAAATCTTCATTATTCAGCAAATTTCTCCAAAAATGTTGCTAGGCCAAACATGCAACGGGGAACATACAGTGTCGTACAATCGTATGAACAAGCCATGTCTAATTAACTTTTTTTTTACCATATGCAGTTGGGAAAAATTAAAAACAAAAGAAGGAAAGTTGCAAGTAAGATTGGAGATGCGTGGGTATTCAGTGCTCGACAATCAAGTGAAAAAAAAGAAGTAACTGGCAACCAAGCTAGCTACTAGCCATGAGAGCAGGCCATAAAGTACACAATTATTGAAGAATCGAGTAGGTGCCATGTGCCCATGGGAGACAACAAAGAAATTTGAGTTGTATATTGCGTGACAGAGCAAAACAACTGCAAAGCCATGGAGGGATCAACTTGCCACTGGGTCTAGTCGTCTACAAGGGCTGCAGGCAAAAAAGAAGGAAATTGTTGTAGAGGGAGATAACCGACAATAGAGAAAGGACTTGCCTGACAGGGCTCATCTAGAGTTGTTGTTCAAATGAGGAGCCAAAATCGAAGCCACCATAGAGAGTTGAAGCAATTATAAAATTTTGGGCCAGGTTTTGCAGTTGTTGTATAGGAAAAAGAAGATGCTAGTCATTTGAGAGCAGCTGTACAACGTACGGAGTGGTATTTGTAGCACCAAAACCATCACCAAACAACTTTACTAGTTTGTACAGGTGCTGTAGCAATGTGTTGACAACCGGTACAATGGACAGTGCTAGATTGCAGCTAACAATGACTGGTATTGGTTGCCTTACAGAGGGAGAGATAGAGAGATCGAACT
The DNA here is from genome assembly GCA_034641835.2 of Pinus albicaulis. NCBI lineage: Eukaryota > Viridiplantae > Streptophyta > Pinopsida > Pinales > Pinaceae > Pinus > Pinus albicaulis. The sequence goes on from CM076580.1 coordinate 738,242,500, forward strand.
GATAAAAAAAATAATTTTTGTGTGTTTCAAACAATTGGAAGACATCCATTTGGAGATGTTAGTAGATCTATAAACCAACAACATTTATTTAATTATTTTTCTTCTGGGTGCTAGAAAGATTGATACAAGGTGGAAAATTGTCAGATCTAGAGATGGTAACAACCCATTTGATAATTGAGGATAGATTGGATGGGGCATCTAACCCTTGTTATTGAAGGAACATGACCTTTGGGAGTTTGTAGAAAAGGTTGTTCTTGAACCAATAGATCCAACAAATAAGGCGATTCATGTGAAGAAGGACATTAGAGCCCAAAGGATATTCATGAATGCCATAAAAGATCATTTGATCTTGCACTTGGTAGAAAAGAAGACAACCAGGGTGATGTTTAAAGCTCTAGTGAACCTGCTCCACAGTGCCAACATCAATAGAAAGATGATCTTGAGAAACAAGTTCAAATCCATCTAGATGTCAAGGTTTGATAATGTTACCAGTGACTTCATGAGGATCACCTAGACACAAGATCCACTTGTAGCGATTGGGGAGAAAGTGGAGGATGTTGACCTTGTAAATGTAGCACTGAATGGTTATCGCAAGTCATGGGAACTATTTTTCAAGGGGATCTATGCTCGGGAACACCTTCCCAATTGGGAAAGGCTCTGGGATGACTACATCCAGGAAGAGATACAGAAGGAATTTAAGGCCGATAGGTAGGGAGATGGAAAGGAGAACTTGGCATTGGTCAGTTTGGCTAGGAATGGCAAAGGGAGGGTTCCAAGGGAAATAGAGAGGGGGAAACCTCTTAGCTCGAAAAGAAGGATTTGAGCAAGCTCAAGTGCTTCATTTGCCACATTAATGGGGTCTATGCATCATAGTGTTCAGAGAAGAAGAAGGGGAAGGGGAAGTTATAGTAGACAACAACATTAATAGAGGTTCAACTTGATGAGTTTGCAACAAGTTCAATATGACTTTTTTCTTTTTCTTGTCTATCTACCAACACCATCACTAGGAGTAATTGGTACTTAGTGGTGCATCATGCCATATGATGGAGACACAAGAGTTATTTAGCAATTTGAAGGAGAAAGACTAAGATTTACATGTGGAGCTTTGTAATGATGTTGGCTATGTAGTGAAGGGGCTTGGAACCATTAAGTTCTAGTAAGGAGGGATATTGGAAGCCAAGGATGTTCTATTCATACTAGGATTGAAGAACTTGCTCTCAGTATCAGTGATGGAGGACAAAGGATATGTAGTCATGTTCAGGAATGGGTGTGTGCTCACTCATCTAGTTGAGTCTTGCTCGGGCTCAACAATGGCTGTTGAGGTTAGAGAGAGCTACTTATAAAGGTTGATGGGCAAATCTATTCAAACGTTGAGGGATGCTCATGAGCACGTGGAACGCCCCTAGGAGCACATTTAGTAGGAGTTGGCCTCTCAAGAATTTTTTGAACAACATCGTACTGATGAGTAGCATCATCGAAGAGGCAATAGACCACGAGGTTTGGAGGAAAGCTATGGTGAAGGATGATGCATGGAACATTGTGCCAAGACCTAGATGGCTCTTCAGGAAGTACCTTCCTGGCTAAGAGGGAGTGTTGATATTTATAACTCAGATAGGTGCTTCTGCACAAGCCTAAGTGTCTATGTATGTGGCAATTGCCTAATTGACCCTTAACATTAGGAATTACTTTAATAATTAAATAAATTGACTTTTATAAGATAAAGTGAGTTAATCTAATGAAATGAAAAGGTTATTTGCATAAGTGAATTAGATGAATCTCAAATGTGGATCTCAAGCGATGCTGAGATCAAATCTCAACCGTCAATCACCTTGGAGATTCGGGTTGTGGATTCGGTCAATAACTCAAATTTATTAAAGGAAGGCTAGGCTAAGGGAGAAGTCACATCCTTAGCTCGAGACATAGTGAGAGTGAGATCTCGATGATTGGGTGGAGGAGTTCCATTCAAGTGTGCAGGGCTTGTATTTGTATTTTCTGCAGTTAGCCATTATTACATGAAGGAAGTCCTTGTAATTTCTAAAGTTATCTGAATGAATAATTGATTTGAAGGGTAGAAATTTTATGTGTGCATGTCTATGAGACTGGTGTATATTTTTTGCTTAATTGGGTCATTTAATTTACATGTTAAATCCTAGCTGTGCCGTATATTCGGTAGATCTGTATAACTAATATTTTACTACAAAGAAATCTGCTGGGAAATATTCAGCCAGGTTGCTGGGTTTAGAAAATTTAACAACTTCCACTATTGCTTATATGCTTGTAACACTCCAACCTTTCACTTGTTTTAAAAGTACCCTTTCTCAACCAACTCTCCTCTCGCTTTATGTGCATTTGCTTTGTAGGTGTGAACATGATCTCTGTCATTATTAAATTCCTCTTTGCTCCACTGGAACAACTCGAACTGTCTCTTTTGAATTTCTCCTCAAGCCACAGTCACTTCTGGTTAATTTCCCCTCTGCATGTCTTCTCATTGCAAGCACTCATACAACTTATGTTCTTCTACGCATTCACCTTGAGAATTGTGAGTAGTCAATGCTTATAAGTGGACTGTCATAAATGTCATTGTAACAGCAGCATTCTTGTCAGTTAATCAATATTCAGTATTCTACAAATTAATTGCAGAAATATTCTTGCAATCTTGTGATAAACAGTCTTGTTTATTCCATTTGGTATCAGAGTGAACCTTTGGCCAGTTGTGGGTTAGACCTGCCAGACCATACCAGCATTGAAGCTGCCCAAAATTGCTGTTCTGTACAACAGCCACTCTTCTGTACAGCTGCTGCAAGCCAATAATCTGTACATTTTGTACTGCAATCTTCTGTGCAAATTACGACTGCCATTGTACGGGTCCATATGATTGTAGATTTCTGCACAGCCATCCTTTTCTTGGTCCTTTCTTCCATACTGCTGTAAACCTTACATGTTCTGTACTAACCACTGTTGCAAATCTGTCGCAGTCTGCTGCTGCAAGCTAACATATGAACCACTGTACTCTGTCCACACCATATTCCCCACAGATGCTGTTTTTGAAAATCTGTATGGTGTCCTTAATCTGTAAGACTTTTAGTAGAGTTCCCAGTTTGAAATTATTATTATTATTATTTTTTTCCACATGGAATTTCTCATATAGTTTTCTCACTTTTATAAAGTCACTTTATTTGAAATTTCAAACTTTGGCTTGGCTTATAAAGTCAATTTATAAAAATATTATTTATAAAATAAGTGGAGTTGAAAAAACCATATGCAAAATTATTAGCAGTGATGAATTACATCTATAGGTGAAGTCAATAGTGTAAGGCATATTCTTGATAACATTGTGATGGGACAAGTTGAGTTAGGGGTTGGATGGAAAGAATCATGGAAAAAAGAGTGACAAATTAATAGGTAATGGGAACTGATTCGACACGTTCTTTGAAAATTTCCAAAGATGAAGGCTAGATTAAATAAAGAAGGGGCATATTTGTCTCAGATGTGACAGGAGATGGATTCCAGGACATCTATGTGAAGACAAGTCACTATACTTCACAAATGTAGGCTGAGATGGAGGAGGAATGTTGAACCCAATGAACAAAATCTCTGTTGGGTGCAATTAAGAGTCAGGCAAGGATGAAGCATCAAAGATAATTAATGAGTGTAGAGAAGGGATTGATTCTCTAACTAAAACATGAGATCAAAGCAGAATCCAAAACTCACAAAATTCTGTTAGTAAGTTTGAATTCATTGACCACAGTTCATGAAAGAGGTCATGGTAATACAGGTCAATTCAATATATTTAGAATTGAAATATCGATGGTTGATAATGAAGTACCATCACACAGTTCGTAAAAGAGGTCAGGGTAGAACAAGTTAACCTAGTTGATTGAAAATTGAAATATTGATGATTGATAATGAAGCACCATCAACAATATCATTAGCTTCCGTTTCATGTTCCCAACAAGATAAATGAAGACGTGCCTAAAAAAGAAGTTACTAAAAGGACCAAATACAAGAATTGAATGCCAAATATATCCGACTTCATTTCAGCAGGGTTGATAAGATCTAGGTTCTAAGCAAAGACGAAAGAACCTACAACCCCATCTATAACTTGCTCAAGAAAATCACAACCTAAGACACTAAAGCTCAAAGGAATTGTGAAAAATAGAAATGCGATGATACGTGTAGCTTCTGAGAAATAATGATCATTGTGTAGTGTGGAGTTCAATGTTTCTAAACAGCTATACCTTTGTGTACCCAACCAAGGACCTCACCGTTATGGTCATTGATGGAAAAAAGGTCAAGGGAGTGGGAAGATGTCATCAAATATCAGTTCAAATACAAGAAGTAAGGCTGCAAACAGGATTCTATGCTCCACCACTTGATGAGATAGAATGGTGCTAGGTGTGGAGTTGTTGCTGTAGTTGTGTACTTATAACACCAACCTCGAAGAATAGTTCACAGAGTTTAACTGGCAATATAAACAGTATAAATTCTATGGTGATCACTGATGAGGGTTTTGCTTTCAAGGAAGGTGAATTATAACTAATGAAAAGAACACAAGCACATATGAACATACAACAGTGGAAGCAAGGAAAATATCTTATCAAGTAGCATCAATGTTTTATGTTAAGCAACCAGGTCAACGGACTTCAAGATACGGATGCAAAGAATACAAAGTAAATTGGCAACACTCAAATCACGCACAGAGTCAAACCCCTAACACAAGATAAAAACATTACTTGAGGGGGTGGTAATATGATAACATAATAATAATAATAACAATTAGGCTAATGAAAGGTCAAGGGGCACATACCCATTTACTTCATGACCAGTCAATGCATAAAATTAAGCTGTCACGAGGCTCATTGTAACATTATCATTCTTATTGTTTAATCAGTATTAAATATATTCTAATATAGAATTGCATAAATATTCTTGCAATCTAGAGATAATGAATCTATTTTGTTCCAGATTCCCAGTCTTTTGCTCTTTTGTATTTTCTTCCTTGGATGCAGAAACTCTTGTCTTGCATTGATTTGCTGCACCAACACCCCTGCCTCTGTGAAACGACCACCTGTTTGCATACCTTATAAATTCTTGTCGCACAACTAGAATGGATGGCTTTCTTCGGTGTACTCCTAAATGTTTTTTTCTTTTTTATTTTAGATTCTGCAACTATTAGAGTGTACTTTTGTTATAATCTGAAGGTAGAAATTTGTCTTGCAGTTTGAATGCCATTTTACTCCTTAATTGAATTTTGTTTTTCTAATTTGCCGCTTCTACAAATATTCCTTACAATTTTGTGCAAGCAGTTTTACTCTCGTTGGGGTCTTCAATCTTTTCATTATTTAGTACGTTTCTAGCTTGTTTATCTAATCAATCAGTCTCAGCCCAAACATCTATATCCACTGCAACTTTCTTGTTCTTGAGCAGTGTAACCAGCTCCATGTTTGATTCATCTCAATTTCAAACCTATTACTGGAATTATTCCCTCCAAATAATAGGTTGTCTTTCCAATTTTGTGCAAGAAAATTTCACTAATTTGCGGTTATGAAATTTTGTACTCAATTTTTTTTTTTTTTTTTAGGTTGCTTATTGAATTGATGAAATCTTTGACCCATATTCACTGCACGTTTCTTATTGTTGAGCAAACTGACTAGCTCTGCTGATACGTCTTGCCGGGGCTAGTTCATGTTCAGTTTCTGCTGCTACTTTGATCTTCTGCTTTCTTCCAAGACTATTTTTTGTCTTCTCAATGGCTGCAATTCTGTTTCAATTATAATTCAGCCTCCTCCTTGTCTTTACCCCCAAATCTTTGACCCATCTTCACTGAACGTTTCTTATTGTTGAGCAAACTGACTAGCTCTGCTGATACATCTTGCTGGGGCTAGTTCATGTTCAGTTTCTGCTGCTGCTTTGATCTTCTGCTTTCTTCCAAGACTATATTTTGTCTTCTCAATGGCTGCAATTCTGCTTCAACTATAATTCAGCCTCCTCCGCGTCTTTAACACACACACACACACACACCCCCACCCCCCGGCATATATTCTGCTTTCCAGACTTTTTATTCTTTTCTACAACAGTTATAAGACACTTAAAGTTTTGCCTCTATGAACTTTCAAATTCTACTGTTTGTTAATTTTTTGTCATGCCTCATCTTTCCTCAACTTTGTTGTTTTTATCAAATTGCTGATTCCTCAAAATCACTGTTCAAAAACTGCAACTTCCTAAAAACTCAAGTTTTTTCTAAATTGTGGGTTCATAAGAAATCAGTCTTCCCAAACTCACGTCTTAAAGTTGAGTCTCTTTATTGCTGTCACTTCACATGAGAAATCTAAGCTCTGCCTCGAAACCATGACTTCATAAGCTTTTGTCAAAGCTTTACTGTCATAAAGTTTCCTCAAAACTGTCTTCATGAAGAGTTTAAATCCCTTCAAATCTGTGCTAACCAAGTTACGTGAAGTCTGTACAAACGAAGCTCCTTATCTGCACAAACTGAGTACCTTCACCTTTGTGCAAATTGAGTCTTCAAATTTACACATGCGTCTGTAATTTTCTGAACACTTGTTTTTATTAGTTGTTAATAATAATAATATTGTTATTGTTTAAGTCGTGGATGTTATTGCATCAAAGAGCTTTCTCTTTTCTATGGACATTAAATAATTTCTATTCTCCTTTTGCCTTTTTTGCATCTAACATAGGGTTGAATTTTAGTGAAAAACATTTTATCCTTTCAGAGCTATTCCTTAGGAAGGATCTTCAGTTTTTGTCCATTATTGCATATCCTCGAATGTTCCAAAGATGTTAGAAGTTTCTGTGGGCTTTAAATTTGAAGAAATTGTGTGCTTGGTGGGGGAGCTTATCGGCTTGAGTTGAAGCATCCCTAGGAGTTTCCATGAAAGAGAAGTCGATCTAGCTCACCTAGGGTGTATGCTCTTGTGAGTTACCACATTTTGCCCCTTGGATGTGTCATATGAGGTTTGTTTTATCTCAATGTCACTGAGCAAGAATTCTATTGTGCACAATAATCTAACCCTATTTAGCCTTGCGTAGGTCATTGTAGTGAATTATCGATTTTCATCGTTTAAAAAAATTAATCCAACCCTCTTGATTAGTTGGAGGAACTTGCAGAACTTAGGGGTTGTGAGCGCTTGAAGAACTAGAGGTTAGGGAAGCTTGAGGCAAATTTTGTAGTGGGTTATTTTTTGCAACGAATGGATAGTCTTTGATCCCATGATCAATATGTTGGCATTAGGAAGATCGACGTGACTCACAGGTTGGCAAAAGGAGGTTTTATCACCAACTTAAATGATTAGGCACCCTTTTCAGCTTTTGGACAATATGTTGGCATTAGGAAGATCGACGTGACTTACAGGTTGGCAAAAGGAGGTTTTATCACCAACTTCAATGATTAGGCACCCCTTTCAGCTTTTGGACAACTCGACCTAAACACATACATTTGTGAGTCGTGGATTGAGAATACTTGTCTAGTTTGGCTTAGTAGAGGTGCCAATATTCAATTCCGCAAATTTGCGGTTCCACTTAGATAATAACATAAATCCAATGATTTTGACAAATCTTGTGTCTAGTGGGAGAACTCTACGTGGGCATCTTGGGAAACCCGTCCACTGTGTGTTAACTAGCAAGTGTGTATCAGGTTGTAAACCAAAAAAAATAGGGAAAATTCGTTTTTTTCAAGGGTTAGATGTTTTGAATGTGCTAACCATGTGCTTCTGTTAGAACTCATAAAAAAGGAACCGTAAACATAATAGCCATGCCCGTATCATATTTAAAAAGAAACATAAACATAAAGCATTTAAACAAAGTATGATGAGTTGAATTAGCAATTGCCCTTGTCTTCATCTAAATCTAATGAAAATAGGTGCATCGTTGTCAAGATTATGGAATCCACATTGTGGTGAACTCTTCGAGCATATTTGCTTGGCGACTTTAGGGGGTCCATCTTTCTCAAGCGTTCTAGGGGTCTTGTTATTGTTTCTGTACAAGCCCTAAATGCCACTTTGGGTCCATCTTTCTCAAGCGTTCTAGGGGTCTTGTTATTGTTTCTGTACAAGCCCTAAATGCCACTTTGGTCAACACACAGAGGAATGGTCACCCATAAAGACCATCAATGGGTACAAACAAAGATTACGACCAGCTAAAAAACAAGAAACATTAATGGCAAAAAAAAATCAATTATTATAAATGTATGCATATATGTTGGTCAAATAAAAGAATATTAAGTTCAAAACATTATACCATAAATATTTTCCATATATATGAGGACTTTTCGATCTTGGGAGAGATTGGTAGCTCGAGATATGGAAAATAAAAATCAATTATTATAAATGTATGCATATATGTTGGTCAAATAAAAGAATATTAAGTTCAAAACATTATACCATAAATATTTTCCATATATATGAGGACTTTTCGATCTTGGGAGAGATTGGTAGCTCGAGATATGGAAAATTTCACATCTTAACATGTTGAATGCTTAACTATTGTATCGCTGTTGATTGAGAACAATCTGCTTGGTTCACATATTGTACATTATCTTTTCTACATCTATATTATCGAGTAAAAATAATGGTTGTATCCGAACAATCTACGTGCTTAAATATTGTATATTATCTTATCTTTATTTATATGATATAATAAAAAAATAATGGTTGTTTGAAGCCCTCTCCATTTTAATAAGAATAAGAAATTATTGTATTGACTGAATGAGATGCTAGTAAGAATATTGTATATTCTAATACCACAATTTTTTTAATATTCATATATTTATTTAAGTAATCAATTTATTAAATTTATATTCTTACATGAATAATTGCAAACCAAAATGATGCTAAGCTTTCTACTATGGGTATATCAATAACTATAGTTTGTGTAAATTTGGTAATTGATGGCTTGAGAAATGATTCCTTAACCTTATAAGTAATAAAAACATAATGTTGTTTCAATGGAAACTTTTCAGTAAAGTTGTGCACATTATTGTGAAATGACAATGTTAAGTTATTGCTTTTATTTTATATAATATGGTGGCTTTGTAGTAAACTATGTCTTGGGGTTGTTCCATGAGTACAATCTAGAAATGCCACTTGGTAAGTTATTAGTGCCCAAAAAGAACAATGAGTGCAAACAAGGACAACACACATGTGAAAAAGCAACTATGGTTTATGGTTAATGAACTGCATACAAAAATTAATCAATTTCAAATTTATTTATTTATACATATTTGTTCCAACCAAATCGAACTATAGGCGTTTCAAGAATAATGTAAAGCTTTGAGCAAGTTGAAGAAAATTGCAATGCATTTAAAATTATAATCAACTTCATATGAATAGGGTTCAAATTAGGAATGGGAAATGAGGATTGAGAAATGTGGCTTTTTATTTTTTTATTGTTAATTAAAATATATCTTCAGTAAGAAAAAACCCAATAGACTTTATATCAAATATTAAAATACTCGACATATTTCAAAATGCCACTTCATATGGAACATGTAGAAATGCAATATAATATACGTTCTTTTGTCATAAGTAATATCAAGGGGTATTCTAGCAAGACAAATATAAGTATGTTCACATCTACATATCATGATTTATTCAGTACTAATAGTGGAAAAACAAAAGAGCTCCATATTTAACCGTCGGAAAAAAAACTAGGATGCACAATTCATCTCCCCTATATTGTATTGATACCCAACCTTTGATAGAGTGTCAACCACTCCATTTTGTTCTTGTAAATATGAGAAAAGTGTACCTTGTTGAATTGTTAAGTGATTATCGCAATTCCTTTGTAAGAGGAGGTTCAAATGTAGACTTTTTTAAGGCCCATTCAATAACCATTTTTGAATCACCAAATATATGCAACTAATCAATGGATAACCATCTAGCACAATATAAAACACCCCATAAAGCTATGAACTTTGTCCTAGAATTGGAACCAACTCCTCCAGACTCGCTGAAACATAATAATTAGATCGGCCTAATGACAATGTAGGCCTTGCAACCACAAAATTAGTGTTTACGGCCCCATAAAAAACCCTGTAGGGTAATTTCCCTAAAGATCCACATGTTGGATGTTTCTCATATTTCCAATTTTAACCACATGCCCAATTTCATTAAAATATGCACAAATTTTTATGCATGTGCCATAGATATCCAATGGTTTATTTTTGAAAATGCCTGCATTCTTATATCTCCAAATATCCAACATGATATAAATTGAAAGCATGATATGCCTTCTTTTCCTTCATCCTTTGCTGAATGCAAGATTCTAGAAATGTTGTATTCCATACAACATGGATTTTTAAGTTGTTTAGTACACTTCCATATGGAGGTTGAAAAAGGGCTAAGTGAGGAAAATTTGTGCCACATCCTCAAGGGCCTTCAAACGTAAAATGCATCTATCGAGATCCATGAACCCTTGATGACATAAATGATCCTAGGTTAATATTTTTTATTTTTTTATTTGCTAGGCTAACCATCCAAAACATTAAAGTTTGAGGAGGAGGTTCCAATACCATATTTTATTTAACCATCCATTTCCCCCTAATTTTGCTGCCCCCTTGTTATTTGCTTGTATGCATCTTTAACCAAGATTTATCCCTTGTTCTACCTTCCCTTCCCTTCCCATGTGAATTTATCCTAGTTCCCTCACAAAGTACAACAACCATTAATAATTTGTGAGTCTATTTGCCCCAGTCCTTAGCTAGAGTCCCATATATGCCCAAATCCTTCGAGCTAATCCAGACATGATATAGAAAATTGGGAACAATTGCCACTTGGATCTGATTAATATAATTAATGCCCAAATTATGTAAATATTTGATGAGGGATAATGGCAGTGTGGTATCCAGTGAATCACTTAATAAGGTCCAATCCAATCTCCACTTTACCAATCCCTTACCGCAAATTCCCTATCAACCATTTTTTGATTTTCATAAACCCATTCCAAATGTATGGAACTGAACAAGGAGCTCGAGCCCCATATTTTATCCACTTATTCATTATTTGATTCCTAACATATTTCTCCTTTGTGTTATTCTACTAGATACTAGTACCAGATAAAGCATGCCACAAACATTTTACCCTCAATGCACATCTAAGTCTCTTAATAATCAATAAACCCTAACCCCCCTCCTCTTTGCGCTTAGATATGTCCTTTAGCCTAGTAAGATGTATCTTTTTAACATTGGAAGTGCCAGCCCAAATAAATTTTGAAATGATGGAATTATTTTGATTGATGATGGAGCGAAGTAATATATACAAATGCATCCAGTATAGGACAATACTCTTGAAGGAACAATTGTACCAAAATCAGTACACCTCTAGTAATCAACCACTTATGTGACCAAATTGTCAATATGTATTCAAATTTATCGATCAACCAACACCAATCCTCGATTCCTTATTTATTTGGTTTTAAATGGAAACTAAGGAAATTGTGTACTTCATGTGAGTGATGTGGCTGAATTTTTGTGCACCACATTTTCTTACAATTCAAGTGCTAGGCTTATTTCCTCGAGTAGTTTTAGGATAAATAAGAAAACCATTGGTGTGCATTAATTTTTCTAAAAGGTATAGATCCAAAGTTATTAAAGTATATTAAATATGGATGGAATGTTAGGGACTTCAAAAATTTTAACATGTTGATATGTTTTTATCTCGATTTCATTGGCATTGTTTATCGATGCCACATTTTTGCCCAGAAAACCATTTTCTTTTCAAAAAATCCAACCATAGGAGTGTTTAAATCGTTTTTTTGATGCTGAAAATGGATTCAACACCATTAAAGACCCTTGAGGCACCCAAAATCTTGAAGCTTGACAACTATAACCCATATTTCCCAAAATTTATAAAACTCATTGAAATTTCCAATATTTTTCGAGCAAAATTGTGGCCCCAAACTCATGGATATGAATGCGGATGAACAATGTGGATAGGTTTGGATTTCAGTAATAATATTAGCCACTTATTTAAATGATTATCCTTTGCATGGCTTATAATTCAAAACTTATATATATATATATATATATATATATATTGTGAGGTTTACAAATGTTGGATGTCATATTTCAATTCTTGATTATTATTATATAAAAATATTAGTGTAAGTTATGACTTTAAAATGAAATGATTATTATTTTCATAAGAATATTGGATGTATACAGTTTTTGTTCATGTTGATAGTAAAACTTTAACATTACAAGTTAATAGAATGTCAAAACCAAATTTATGTACTTTATTTATTTATTTTTCTGTGAAAGCAATTTAGTTTTTGTTCATGTTGATAGTAAAACTTTAACATTACAAGTTAATAGAATGTCAAAACAAAATTTATGTACTTTATTTATTTATTTTTCTGTGAAAGCAATTTGCTTTTTTCTCAATTCGAGGGCAAAATTTATACACTTTATTTATTTATTTTTCTGTAAAAACAATTTACTTTTTTCTGAATTCGAGGGCTACAACTGTTAACTCACGAATATACTCATTTAAGAGTTTACAAGGCTTAAAACCAATACAACAATATTCATGGACACATAACCGTTACAATAATAATTATTAAGGTATTATAGTTGATCATGTCACTAGTGGGGTAACAACCATTCTCCCCAACCACTTGTACTCCAATTCACATATATTTTCTACTTAAATGAGAATATAAAAGTAGATAAATGTCTTTTCAGATTGATCACATCAGTAGGATTTGGTCGACGTTTCGAACCAACTAGTGTGGTTCATCTTTAGGGCAAGGTGAAAAAACCAACTGATCTTATCGAATAAATAGTGTGGATGCATCATTGCCTGGAACTAGCTATTAAAAACTATTCATTTAAAAACTAGCCGTTAATGAATTACTTAATTAGTTATTAGGGAGTAATATTAAATATTTATTAGTTATTAGGGAGTAATATTAAATATTTATTTAATTAATAAATATTATAATAAAATGAAAAAAAATATTAATGTATATCTTAATATAATTAAAATATTTTATAATGTTAAATATTTTTCATTATTTTATTAATTTAATACATAGAAAATTATATAATATCTTATAAGATAATATAAAACAGAGGATAATATATGATAAAGAATCAAGGGGAAATAAACAAAAACAAGATAAGATAATCAAAGACCACGGGTAAAAAAGAAAAAATAAGGGAAAATAAATTCCTAAAAATATGTACCAGACAAAGACCAAAAGTGAAAGAAAACCCAATGCAAGGGGGGAAAAATCACCTAGAGAGAGTTGGAGTCCAAGTCTTATTCAAATTCCAACAATCATCCCTGTTGAGATTCTTAGCATGCCTTTCAATTTCAATGGCTTCCCTAAACTTCCTATGATGAAAGTGGTCAACTTTAACAATGACTTTGGAGTCTTCAATGCATACATGATGACACAATTTCTCTGCATGTTCTGCAAGAGCCGATGTGCGAGATCGATTGTGCCTAATGTCTGCAACATGCTCTTGGATTCTTTGTCTAATGGATCGGCTTGTTTCACCAATATAAGGAGTGCCACAGGAACAAAGAACCATGTACATACCTTTCATGTATTTTGGGTCGATAGGGTCCTTGACAGATCTGAGAGAATTCCTAATAGTACATAGAGGCTTGAATGAAGAGGATAAATTATTCCTTTTGAGGACATGGGCAATTATGTCTGTTGTCCCCTATATAAATGAGAGATGAAATTTGGAAATAGGATCCACCCGAGTAGGTTTGCCTTTTAATCCTTTATAGGCCTTTTGAAAGGCCCTAAGGCCTTGAGATCTACTATACCCATTATTTTAAAAAATGTCATGAAGATGAGATATTTGTCATGAAGTGGTTGTCGTTGGAGATTCTTAGAGCACGGGTATCAAGAGTGCAAAGAAAACCAAACTTCTGAGTAGGAAAATGATGAGAACCAACATGAAGATAATACTGTTTTAATTTTATTTTTAAATAATAATAATAATAATAAATGTAACTTTTTACTTTTATAATTCATAATTTTACTTAAACGATAAAAATATAATGGATGGTTACAAGTACACATTGTTGTGAAATGATAATACTTTTATAATTCATAATTTTACTTAAATAATAAAAATATAATGGATGGTTACAAGTACATATTGTTGTGAAATGATAATGCTACAAGTACACATTGTCGTGAAATGATAATACTTTTATAATTCATAATTTTACTTGAATAATAAAAATATAATGGATGGTTGCAAGTACACATTGTTGTGAAATGATAATACTGCAAGTACACATTGTTGTGAAATGATAACACTTTTATAATTCATAATTTTACTTAAATAATAAAAATATAATGGATGGTTACAAGTACACATTGTTGTGAAATGATAATGCTACAACTACACATTGTTGACATTGTTGTGAAATGATAATACTAAATGATTGATTTTTGAACTCTGATTTTTGTGGTTGGTTTTTAAGATTATATAGGTGATAATTAATTATCTTTACATGGTGACTATGTATTTTTTTTTTTCCAAAAAAAATATAATCCCTCGTTTTTGTTAAGGCCAGGTAGAGAAATGGTGGATAAAATATATTATAGTGAAAATGCAGTAAAACATATTATGGTGGGAGGAGTGGGAGGGAGTTAAGGGAGTCATTGGTTAAAATATATTATTATATTATGGTATGGGTGATGAAAATATATTATTGTATTATATGTTTAACCAATATTTTTGTTCACCTTCACTTCCACTCTCATTGAGCATGAGTGTGGGGTCAATTGAAATGTTGTGTAAAACATATTATAATAGGGGGCAGGGGAAATATTGCGTAAACCATGGTCCTCACCATCACTTTTATTGAATATTGGTGGGCATAGGGGGAAATATTATGGTTAAAGAATATTATGGTGAGGGGTGGGTGGAAATATTAAGGGTGGGGTACTATTAAGTAAAACATATTATTGTAACAAGTTTTACCAAATGTTTTCTACCATGTACACACCCATGTTCAATGAGTGTTATTATTATCTTCATTTTCATTGAACATCCTCAACACACCATGAAGAGAAACGTTAGTATATTTATTTATTCTTAAAATTTATCTTATATTAAACACTTAAACATTATGCAAAACTTAGCATAAGCTCAAGAGTTACAATGTGTTTAAAACTATAGTAAACTTCATAGAAACGATGATTAAAACTAAAACTATAATGAATAGAATAGAAATAGAAATTATGCAAACTTTAGCATAAGCTCAAGAATTACAATATAATTAAAACTATAGTAAACTTCGTAGAAATGACTATTAAAACTAAAACTTTAATAAACATAATAGAAATAGAAATGGTGTTTAAGACTATAGTACACTTCACAAAAATGTAGTTAAAATTAGAAAAGAAAAATATAACAGGAATAAATGAATGATATTTTCTTTTTATTTATATATTTTAATAAGATTCATATCACTTTGTATTTATCTTATTAAAATTTAATTGCTGATTTTTGTTTGTTTGTTTTAACCAAATGTTATTTTCTTTTTATTTTTATCTTTTTATAAGATTTATATCACTTTGTATTTATCTTATCTAAATTTAATTATTGATTTTCTGATTTTTTTTTTTTGTTGTTGGAAAAGTCCATTTTCCTTTCATTGTTGACTTTTTTTTTTTTAAAACGAAAATGGTTTTAAACGAAAAGTCCATTTTCCTTTGGAATTATTTCCTTCATAATTCCAATATTCGAAAAATTAAATTTAAATTTAAATCAATAATTTTTTTTAACCATAATTCTTAAAAATTTATAAATATCAAATAAATAAATAATGACAAGTTGATATATATAGTGAGATTTGATAGTTGGATTTTTGAATGTATTATTTTTATTACTATGGAGGATTTATTTTCTTCTAGAATTGTGGTGCTTTTATATATGAACAAAGTAATAAAGGCTTATTTTATCAATAAGTTGGGAGTGAAATTTTTAAAATAGAATATATATTTTGAGAATTTTTTAGAGTATTTTTATTTTTAGGATGGTATAGGTAAACTGGTTGGTTAAATTTTGGCAAACTATTCCAGTGAGGACATTGAGGACCAATAATATCCACAAAGGTAGCTAGTTAGGATACTAGACACTATGACATCCAACTTGTAATTTACTAGTACCACTCAGTCAAGATAACCCACTAGGTTTGTTTAGCCAATAATATATATACATATATAGTTAATTCAAAATTACCTTTTTGATCAAATTAAAAAGATATTTATAATATTTTTAACACAATTAAGACATGACTTATTAGAATGACTTTCTTTTCCCATTACTGATAGATTTTATTTCCAAAAACAATTAGGGATTGTAATTGTTGGACTTTTCCTATTTCCAAAAAAATTAGGGATTGTATTTATTGGGCTCTTCCTATTATATACAATTTTAGTAAGAGTTTAACTTGAGAAATGAGTGTTTTCATTTCAATTTTGTACCATCATTTTTTTATTTCACTAAATAAATAAAAATATAAATGTTAATTTAATTGAGTCTCTTTATTTTAATTGCTTATTTGTTAAATTAAAAATGTTTCTCATAAAATTTTGTGGAAAAAGTTAATTTATTTCTTATATATAATTACATAACTATTGAAAATAGTAAATTTTTGAATACAAAAGATAACACACACACACACACACACACACACACACACATATAAAAGTTACTGCTATATGTAAAATTGATAATAATAATAAATAATAAATAATAAATTCCTGAATAGATAAATATTTTTATACTTGAATTATTGTAAAATGTTTGGATATCTAATATTTGAAATGTGAGTTTGAACTTTACTAGTATTTAGTTTTCCAATTTTTCAATAGGCTACTGACTAGCCACCCTACCAAATTTGATGGGTATTTCTTTTCCTAAGAACATCTACACTTTAATGAGGTTGTATAATGGAACGATGAAGCTTCTAACTAGGGATGAAACCCCCACATCTTGAACACTCGTTAATGAACTAAACATGGAACGATGGAGCTTCTAACTAGGGATGAAACCCCCACATCTTGAACACTCGTTAATGAACTAAACATGGAACGATGAAGCTTATAACTAGGGATGAAACCCCCACATCTTGAACACTCGTTAATGAACTAAACATGTTCTCTCGCTCAAACTTTCATTTATTAGCTGTGGTCCAAGCCACTTGTTCATCTCATGCATAAGTATAATTTTCTGTTTTATTAATTGTTGATTATTCACCCATCTATGTATCATACACATGCACAAGTATTTCTTTATCTAAAATTAAAAATAGTGATTTATCCTTACTGAAATTTCACATTTTCTATTTTAGTTTTGAGATGTTTTCTTGAACTCTTTTCTTATTTGAGTGGGTGTATAGGTAGCTATTACTCTTATTAATTGTTAACCCTCTTTAATAACCCAAAACAATTTCGTTTTCCATATTTGTATTTGAATTCCTTGTTCTTCGTTCTCCTTAATTAGCCCTCTAGAGATTAATTTCTAGTTGATTAAAAATAACTTTATTATTTCTTGCACATTCTAAAATGCACGTTTCAAATATTTTTTTAATGAAATGTGCTCAATTTATATATTCAATAATTCCATCAATTATACATTTCAACTTTTATTAAACTAAATAAAATATCCATGTTAAATCAATTTTATTGTTACTTAGAATATTCAAATATATTCTTATGTGTACTCCATTATAATCGATATTGAGAGTTCCATAATGCTTCATGTGTTTCAAGAGTTACTTTCCTTTAAGTACCATTAATGTTGTGTTCACTTATGCATCCGACTTTCTTGAAGGGGGAAATAATACAATTGTTGATCCTTTAGAACTTATTAACTATACATTGTCACTACTTTCTTTAGAGACTAATGGACATTGAAGACCTAGGATACCTTTTTATCAAAGGTTTTTTTTAAGGATTCAAATAATTTTCCTATGTATGATATTATAGGCGACTATTCTAGTTTGAAAAGTCACACATATAGAATGTAGGCAAATATTTAATAACAAAAAATGTAATTTATGATTAAAAATGGTAAATTTTTAGTGGATATCATCCATTTAATCATGTATATGTAAAACATGGGTGAATTTTTCATCAAATTGGCTAATACCTTTTTCAAGAAATGTCCAAAATATAACCAATTAGCGAAATTTCGCTTGTAAAATGTTCCATACTTTTTATTGCACTTCTATGAGTAAAATATTGTGAGTAAACAAATCCATGACTTACTTTCAGAGCAATGTCCAACCTCTAAGTAAAATCCTCATTAGATTTTTAATTAAGGTTAGAAAAATGAGTAATAGTAGGGGAAATAGAGATGTTGTTCTTCCTCTCTAAATTTGGAGGATACAAATCGACCATCCTAAAGGTTGTGTCAAATTTTCATATAATTTAAGTTAAAACCTTGGACACTGAGAAGGATGAGGAGATAGAGAAGTTAAAGAGATTAAGTGTGTGCAAAATGTAAATTTTTTCAGAGTAATATTGAAATATATAATTGTTAGACCCTTTTTATTGTGTATAATTTTTCATTTTAGTGAAATTGTAGAGTTTAGACATAGTGGTATGTCTCTATGCATTTTTGCATAATCATTTTTGATTATCCTTTAATTGTGTGAAACTAGACAACTGGATGTGGTATTTGGAGAAAGCAGAATAATTGATTGAGCTAATTGCAAAGTAGATCAAAGCTAGTGTCAAACTATGTAGGAGAAGAGTTCTAGATGTCTAGTTACACTAGTATGTAAATGATTTAACATCCTAGGTATACCTTTAAACTCAGAGTTGATTTGGACCATCGATTTTATTGAGATGAACGATTATCTAGTCATTGACCATTTGACATCCATTTTTTTATTAAGCTTGCTTTTCAATCAAGTGTTTTAAAATTTTCTAGATTTTTGCTTCCAGATCGTGGTCCCCACAAGTGACATGGATCGGGGGCATGTCGAGCAATGTGAATTGGGTGATAACATCCATATTCATTTTTTTAAGGAATTACTCCTTTTAAGTTTTCTAGATTTCCACTTCAAGATCGTGGTCCTCACAAGCATCCTGGGCTGTTGGCATGTCAAGCAACATGGATTAGGTGACAAAGCATTTGGATCTTTTTTTTAGAAAGTTCTCTTTTTAAGTTTTTCTAGATTTTGTAAAATCCTAGATTGAGGGTTTCAAAGTTTGGAGAGCATTTGAATTTGAGAAAATTAGAACTTCAAGATTTTAGAGTTCCACCTCCTATCTTCAACCGAAACATTATAAAGGAAAATCAACCTCAAAGATTGAAAATTTTGCCATCGAAAAAGGTAAATTGTAGCCTCTAGTGTCTGTTTTGCAACATTCAGTAAACATTAATGATAGTTAGATCTATACTTTTTTAGTTCAATACTTTTTTAGAATTCTTGAATCTCATAGATTTAGATATTTTTAGCAATGGGGAAAACATTCAACTTCTATTTAGTGGTAGATGCCAAACATTTGGATTTTGGATTAATGACATGAAACACCCAACTTTTGTTCAAGCGATAGATCCAAAACATCTGGTTTTTGATTAGTGATGGGAAAGAAGTCAATAAGCAACAAAAATTGAAACAAAGGGAAACTATGTGCTTTAAGTAATAGATTCGTTCATGTAGATTTAGACTATTGACGTTAAAGTTGCAAAATGTATTATAGGATGAATTTGTATCCCGTGTAGAGGAAATACGTAAGAATATAGAGTATAATTGGCTTGAGTTCGAATCAGGTTATCGTCGATTTTGGTATCAAAGAACAACACAATAAAGTATCATACCAATAGAATTATAAAAAAAAAAAGTTCAAAAATGGATTTCAAAGCTAGAGGAAGAAGAGTAGGTCAAGAAAGAGTAGTTGCTAATACAATCCTACTTGAATAAATCATGAATATTTGAGTGCGTATGGAAGCTATGGAGATTGCGCAAAGAAGAGGCGCTGATATTTGAGATGTCAGTGATGAAGAAAGATAACCTCAATTAAAGGAGGAAGCTGAAGAAGTTGAGTTCAAAGAAGAAAATGATGAAGAAAGACTAATAAGAGTAATCATGGGAGAAAGCTCCGTGCCAAAGATGGAATTGCTAATGTATGAAGGTAGTTTGAATGTTGAAGAGTTGTTTGATTCAATTAGTAATTTAGAAATTTATTTTTATTGTGAGAATGTGGAGGGTGATAAGAAGGTAAAGTTTGTCATGACAAGATTGAATGGTCATGCCTCACTTTTGTGCGATGGAATGTGTCGGTCAATTCAATTGTACTATACATTTGTTACATTAAAATTATTAATTTGAGTTTGTAAACCCGTGAAGTGTAAAATTTGATAACTATCACATCTTCTGACATGAAAGTAAAACTTGCATCTATGAAACTAATTGGCAAACTAATTAACTCAATACATGCATGGTTCTAAAACATATATAGATCCTTATATTTGTTGGAAAGTGTAACTAGGTTCGGTCTTCATAATGACTTATAATTATGAATTTATGTAATGAAGAAGACAAAGATAATAAAATGTATTTTGTAAAGCTTGACTCATGAGTTTTATGAGCAAGTAGTTTTATTATAGGTCAAAGTCTTATTCTTGATGTCTTTAGGGATTTTTCTAGTCATAAATATAATTCGAGTCATGTATACGGTGTCATGTTACACTTGTGAAAAGACAAATAGATGATACAAATATTTTCTCCAAAACTTTGTCACTATGATCTAAGAAATCGACTTAAGACATGCTGGAATATTCTCCTTTATGAAGTCAGCGTGTCTACAAGTTCATGTCGGCCTTGGAACTAAGAGACCATCAATATATATAAGGGACTATGACCTCATTGTAGAACCAAGTTTTTGGTAAAGTTTGAAATCTCAAGTGAAGACAAGTCTGCAATAAAAGTGCAAGGAAAGAGTCTGCAATTGATGCGAAGAAGGAAGGTAATTAAGCAAAGGAACTGTTTTGGGTATATTTCAGGAAGGCTGAGACCTATCCCAACATAAGATTAGTTTGGTTTAGGGCTTGAAGTGTCTCATCAATGAGACAAGTATATCGGGATGAGAAGAGGCTACAAAGTGAGCAAGGAATAAGGATAAGTCTGCAAGTATTAAGGTTTGCACCTATATATCACATATCTAAGTAAGACTGAGGGTTACTACAACATGTTCTAGGGTTAAATAATAAATAAGAAAGTGCAGAAGGAAGATCGAAAGAAGCAAGAAGTCTATAGGAGACCGAAGGAGCTTCTTGTCTAGGAACCGAGTTTCCTAGTGTTGGTGTAGCGCAGTGCAAAAACAAAGGATCAACCAATATAGTCAAAGGAGAATATTGACAAGGGTATTGGAGCCATATTGGTGTCAAGGTCTCATGTCATGATCATGATACTTGTCAATTAAAGATCTAGAAGAAGAATTGCTTTCGGTTTTCCTTTCTAAGAGGGAGAGGTTTTGGCCTTGGCTTGAAGAGACGAAATTTTGCGTCTTTTGTGTTTTGATAATTGACTTGATGAAAGACATAATAAGCTAATGAAGAGAAGATCTAAGTAAGATAAATAAGTTCACAAGTAATTACCTAGTAGAGAATTGAATTAAACTACGCCCTATCAGATTCTCAACATGGTTTCAGAGCTAAGGTGCTAGAAAGGGCTATTTGAAAAGAAGACACTCAAGTACCAAGAAGATCAAGGATCAAATTCTAGAAGGCAAAAGTCAGAAATCTACATTGAAGAATCAATCTTCAAATTCAAAAGAATCAGTTTGTAAATTGGAAAGCAATCTCAAAAGGATCAAGGACACCATATAGAAGCCGTCACCTTCAACAACTATTTAGTGTTGAAATCAAATCAACATTGTTGGAGTTACCTTCAAACCATCATAAAGGATTCAAGGTGACTTAGCTCTCTTGAAAAATTCAATCAAAGAAGTGAGCTCCTACAAGAAAGAAAAAAACATATTCTCAAGTAAGTATCCTAATCTGTCAAAATGACTTTTTGCAAGGAAAGTAACAAATTGTCTGGAACTGAAAACTTTCGTGCATGGAAGATAAGGAAAAATATAAACTTGATTGAAAGTGAAGTAATGGACTATGTCAAAGGATCTTATGTTGAACCATCAAAATAAAATATTCAAGCCTATACCAAATACATGAAGGGAGAAATAAGATCTCGAAGAATTCTTATAGAATCCAAAAAGGACTCTCTCATTCCCTATGTGTCAAATCTAGAATCATCAAAAGAGATATATGATAAATTAGTAGAGCTATTCTCGGTAATTCTTGTAGGAGAAATATCGACTTTAAGACAAGAATTACGCAAGTTGAAGATGTTAAGAGAGGAAGGAATAACCTCAGATTTTATGAATATTTTCGTAATTCGAGATCAACTGCAAAAATTAGGAGAAGTAGTGTCTGATGGAGAAATAATCACTATGGTACTAAATGCTCTACCTAAGGGATGGGGAAGCTTCACTTTAAACACATTTGGGAATAAAGAAGCAATGAAATTTCAGGATATATGGTCTTTATGTAAGACATAAGAAACTAAATCAAATCAAGCCAATATTAATAAATCAAGAAGAGAAAGATTTGGAAAGTATGGTCCTCAGAAGAAGAAAAGAAATATGAACAAGGTAAGATGCTATGGATGTAATGAATTTGGGCACTATAAAAGGAATTGTCCCTCTTATGACAAAAACAAGAGAAAGAGGGAAGAAGCCCACGTTTCCAAAGAAAAGGAAGAACCTAATACAAAGAAATCTAAGAAAGACGTAAAAGATCTCCTCCACTATTGAGATCATATTCATCTTTAGGAGGTTTCTGTCTGTTGTATGATAGTATGTTAGGAAGCATTGCGTGTTGGATAGATGCATCAATTTAAAATAACATCATGATAGAAGCATTACAAGTAAGGAGTACTGGTCATAGGAGGATGTCTAAAAATATTGATGTTATGAAATAAAATGGCTCATTGTAGATATAAAAAGGAAGTTATCTAGATCATGGTTCATCATTCATTAATCAAATGGAAACACGTGCAAATATTTCTTCTAATGAAATCCTTTTGGGATTTGATGGTTAGAAAGTAAGCAAAAGGTTTCATTGAGAATTCTAATAATTTTGGAAATAGGATACGATGACATATTAATGAAACAGGTCAAGGGAATGAAACTCTTCACTCAAAGGAAAATTGTTGCAGGATAACTCAAAAGAAGGAAATGAGGTATATATATATATATATATTTATTTATGTTGACACTAGATGTTATGTAGTCATATGGTTTCAGGTACTATACTTTTGTATGATCAAAGAAAGCATAAACTCTTCCAATGCACATGTTGTCAATAGACATGATCAACAACTGATGAAATCAACATAATATGTCCTTGTATGAAATATGAGGTGGTTGTGTACTCACAAGGAACTACACACTGGAATTTCCTCAGAATGAATTAAAGCTGTGGAAAGAGAAAAGAAGAAATCGTGAAATGAAACTATGATAAGAGGTAGTTATCATGCGAAAGCCAAGAAGACTTGACTAAGAAATCTCCTGGGAAGATATGTAGAATCTGACAAGAAGTCTGGAAAAGATGAAGACCCTTGGAAATACATATCTTTTGGAGATGTGTCAACATATAAGAAGGATGCCGATGCCTACAATAAATATGTCATGGTGAAAGACCATCATGGAGGTAACTTTTGATTTAAGTATTCATATTTATAAATGAATAATATATGAATGAGCTTATGCAGGGTTGCCAAAGGGAAGTATATGTCTTCCATAGGTTAATAACCATATGACATGATGAAAGATCCTTGAAAGAAGTATGGTTCGGAAGGGAAGTAACATGACATGAAGCTAGACCATATGAGAAGATTAATGGATCACTTTCTGAAGACATGACTTATGAATGAAAGTGATGGATGACTGTGCGCTATGAGGAACTGAAGGCTCCTTAACTCATGACATCATTGAAAGAAGTCCTTCATGGGTAGTTGAATGTTTTTCATCATTGCTGCTATAGGTCCCTGATTAAGAGGGAGCCTGATAACGAGTTTCTTATTTGGAAGAAACTTCATGATTCCTATGCCAAGAATAAAGCCTAGGTACATTCTTTAGAAAGTATATTCCTTTGTGAAATATGTCCTCCCTAATTGAGAGGGAGAGATAGACATGCGATTATGGTCTTCACCTAAGAAGACAAAATGGAGGATTGGGTAATCATCTGGCATCCGATACTCTTTGAGAACGTGATAAGACGTTCCGATAAGAGGAGTCGTGAAAGGATGGATATTATTTGAGGATTAGCTATCCCGATAAGAATAGTCCTTTAAGGTCATACTCAGTGAACACTTGGGTGGAGTATGTACCTTGGAGACAATGATGAAGGTGTCTATAATCATTGGTCTCACCAAAATTGTGTCTATTGGGAGATGGAGTTGTTAGTCAAGGCCTTGCACTGTGCCAATGATGGATAATATGATGCTATAACAGATGGATTATCAATCGAAATTCTTCTTATGAGATTCTTTAGATTGAAAGTGAGCATGTATCATTATGAATACCTCCCTAGTTAAGAGGGAGTGTTGGAAATTGTAACGGTCTTCATAATGACTTGTAATTATGAATTTATGTAATGAAGAAGACAAATAATAAAATGTATTTTGTAAAGCTTGACTCATGGGTTTTATAAGCAAGTAGTTTTATTATAGCTCAAAGACTTCTTCTTGATGTCTTTAGGGATTTGTCTAGTCATAAATATAATTAGAGTCATGTATAAGATGTCATGTTACACTTGTGAAAAGACAAATTGATGATACAAATATATGCTCCAAACCCTTGTCATTTTTCTCCAAGAAATCAACTTAAGACATGCTAGAATATTCTCCTTTATGGATTTAGCTTGCCTACAAGTTCATGTTGGCCTTGGTACTAAGAGACAATCAATATATATAAGGGACTACGACCTCATTGTAGAACCAAGTTTTCGGTCAAGTCTGAAATCTCAAGTGAAGACAACTCTGCAATAAAAGTGCGAGGAAAGAGTCTGCAATTGATGCGAAGAAGGAAGCTAATTAAGCAAAGGAAAGAAGGGTTATACCTATCTCTGTTTTGGGTCTATTACATTTCACATATTTAAGGAAAGTTAATACCTATCACATCATAATATTAGTTCAGTCTAGGGCTTGAAGTTCTCTCATCAAGGAGACAAGTATATCGCGAGGAGAAGAGGCTACAAGGTGAGCAAGGAAGAAGGATAAGTCTGAAAGTATTAAGGTCTGCACCTATATCTCACATATCTCAGTAAGACCGAGGGTTACTACAACATGGTCTAGGGCTAAATAATAGATAAGAAAGTGCAGAAGGAAGATCGAAAGAAGCAAGAAGTCTATAAGAGACTGAAGGAGCTTCTTGTTTAGGAACAGAGTTAACTAGTGCTGGTGTAGCGCAGTGCAGAAACGAAGGATAAATTAGTATAGTCAAATAAGAATAGTGACAACGGTCTTGGAGGCATATTGGTGTCAAGGGCTCATGTCATGGTCATGATACTTGTCAATTAAAGATCTAGAAGAAGAATTAATTTCGGGTTTTCCTCTCTAAGGGGGAGAGGTTTTAGCCCTAGCTTGAAGAGCCAAAATATTGTGTCTTTTGTGTTTTGATAATTAACTTGATGAAAGACATAATAAGATATAATGAAGAGAATATATAAGTAAGAGAAATAAGTTTACAAGTAATTATCTAGTATAGAATTGAATTAAACTACGCCCTATTAGATTCTCAACAATATCATGTAGATAATTGTCATGAAATAAAGTTTTAAGTGTATTGCTTAGTTTTAGTGGCTACATATAACACTTTCTATTCAATTGAAGATCCATATGATCAACCTTCACTATATTGACACACAAGAAAATTAAAGTTAATGATAAAATTTGAATTGTATTGAATCAAACACACAGATTGTAAAACATAAACCTAAGTGATTACTTGTATAATGAATTGTCTGCTAGTCTGCAAATAAATAACCTCGATCTGAAATGAAATGAAACTAATAAAAAGAAAAGAAAATAGGGCAACATGCTTACTTGTCTCAGGGGGCCCTTCCTACCATGGTCACACCTACAAGAAGTAAAATAGTACTCTAAACTGATTTAGATATCATTATGAATGCTTTCACGAATAGTGCATCACACTAGAATTAAAGGACCAACAATTAGAGTTTATATTACTTGTTATAATGTTTCCATACAAGCATAATTTTTTTCCATTGCATAGGTCATATATATTTATACATTTTATGACAATGTTTGTTGAGAATATAGTTGCAAAATTTTGGAACAAATTGACTGAATTCTAGATCTTGTGGATCTACAAATCAGATCTAACAAATGTGTATGAGAAATTCATGGTGATATGCATGAATTTATCATACGATATTTCTCATACCCCAAATCTACCACTCCTTGAGTGTAGCATTGATTGTATACTTGTGATGTTGTGGATATTTCTAGGTAGGTTTGAACAGGTGGAAACCTTATGCTTTCTTTTTGCCATGTCCTTCAAATTTCACTATCATATTTGCAACTATGTCAACTTGTGATTTGGCTATAGGATTGAAGACCATCTATAAAATGTGTCAATTTCTATAGCCATCACATTTCGAATTGTTTTTACAAAGAAACATACAAAACTATAGAAGAATGAACATATTTATTATAGAAATTTCTAAATGGATTCAAATGATCTTATAATGTACTAAAACAAAACACTGAATTACTTCTACAAATTGCGGAAACCAATTTCGATCGCATAATCACATAACAAGTAAGAGAAAGAAATTATCAATCACACAACACAAGATGTATATGGGGAAAGCAACTAATCAAAACCCCACTATCTGTATATTGACTAAAATCAAGATGATGAAAAAATACAATGCTATTTCCCTTCTTGAGAAACCTTTGCACTCTACTGACTATCTCACTTTGATCTAGGAAAGATCAGTCCAATACTTGACCAATTCTACGCCTCTGTCTAACTAGCCCTGCTTACACATTCTTGGAGGAATTGTTGCCTTATTAAATAGGAAATTCATAAGAATTGATTGCGCAATTCCTTCAAGGCATCCTGATGACCTCATGCATGACCTGTACAATTTTCTAATTATACAATTGATAGTTATCTTCCCTTTAACCCCAATATCAACTGGGCCTTCCTTAGAACTGACACGCAACAACTATTTATAGTGAATTATCAGTTAACTGATTGATCACTGCATGTGAATTGAATCAGATTTAATTCACTTGACAGATCACTAGCTCATCTCTAAGTTAGAACTAGTTAAACTGATTTTAACTCAAATACTTGAGTTTACTAATTACAGCTCACAAATATTTGTAACTGGACCCCCTAAAACTTTGAGTGCACTCTACATGGCTCCAGTTTGACCCTCAACTCGAATTAAATAAGCTAATTAAGTCTTCTTGACTCGGTTAACACTTACAAGCTGTCATGTGATGGAATTACAAATTTACTTATAATTTAATTAAGGGAAAATTAAATCAGAAGCCCCCTTGTGGTGCCATTTCTTGGCCGTTTCAACACTCCCTCTCAATAAGAAATGGATTACCTGCTACCCCGATCCTGTCTCTGTGGAACTCGAATTTTATTCTTGATAGTGCCTTCGTTAAGATGTCTACACCCTTCTGCTTCATGGGAATGTACTCTAATGACATAATTCACCTCTGCACACAATCTATGAGATGGTGATACCATATATCAATATTCTTGTATTTTTCATGAAAAACTTGATTAACTGAGAGTTTGATACAACTATGGTTATCACAATAAATCACCGTTGGATCCATCTGTCGACCATATAAGCCAAAAAGTATATTCCTCATCCAGATGGCCTCACATGTTGCCAAATTGGCTGCCATGTACTCTGCCTCTGCTGAACTGAGTACAACTGATCTCTATTTCCTGCTGTACAAGGAAACTACTGCTGATCCTATGCTGAAGATGCCCCTTGATGTGCTCTTCTTGTTGGATGGACTCCCTACCTAATTTGCATAGGTGAAGTCTTGAAGCTTCATTCCCTTTATCCGTCTGTACCATATCCCATACTCTGTAGTGCCTATGATGTATCTCAACACATGCTTTCCTGCCTTCCAAAATATCTTGGTAGGCTTAACCATAACTTAACTAAGTTGGTTAACTGCATAGCATATGCCTGGTTGTGTGTTCACTAAATAAATGAGTGAACCCACAAGCTGTCTGTAAACAATAACATCTACTACTTCACCTGAAGTAGCATCCTCCTTCCTCCAGTTTCCTTCTAGAGGAGTCTCCATGGGTTTGCTGCCCTCCATGTGGAACTTGCTAATGATCTCGTTGGCATACTTTCCCTAAGATACAAATAGCTCCCCATCTCTTTGCCATATTTCCAATCGCAGGAAATAGTGCAAGAGCCCCATGTCCTTCATCTCAAATTCCCTTTCAAGATCCTTTTTGGAAGACTTGATGAGTTTCTCATCACTTGCCAGTATCAGATCATCGATATAAAGTACAATAATCAAAAGCTTACCTTCTGCCAAAATATGATAAAGGTTAAAATTTGCTTCGCTCTTGGTGAATCCCAACCTGGTGAAATAACTGTCGATCATGGTGTACCAAGCACGAGGTGCTTGCTTCAGCCCATACAATGCTCTCTTGAGTCTGCACACATGCGACTCCCTGTCTAAGGTCTCAAAACCTTCTGGCTACTCAATCTACACCTCTTCCGTAATCACCCCATTGAGGAAGGCTTTCTTTACATCCATCTGATGTATCTGTCATCCCATTTGTGTTGAGAGTGAAAGGATGGATCTGATTGATGAGTACCTTGCGACTGGTGAAAAATTCTCATCATAATTAATCCCCTCCACCTGAGAGAACCCTATGGCCTAAAACTCGACCTTGTGCTTCTCCACACTCCCATCTGCTGCTTGCTTCACCTTGTAGATCCACGTGGATCCTACAACTGACTTCCCCTCTAGTATTGGGACAAATTCCCATGAATTGTTTCTGATAATGGAATCATGCTCCTCAATCATGGCACCAACCCAAACTGGCTGTTGCATTGCTTCCTCAAAAGAGGATGGTTCTATATCTATACCTTCGCTCATAAGATCCATGTATCCAGTGAACCACTCTGAGGACCTTATTTGCTTGCGTTGTGATGTGGTTGCTCCCACATTATCTCTCGCATCTAGCAATAACCTGTCAGCCTCTCTGGTGCGCTTCCTTCTGTCTCGGGATGTCTCTGTATGAGTGGGTGCATCCATTCTCTCCACCTCTGCTTGTGGTTGCTCCACATCTTTAGGTTCTTCTTTTGGAGCCAAGAGCTCCTCAACTACATGCAACTGAAGCTCCCTCTTAAGGGAAATTCACATGGTTTTATCTTCATCGAATTTCACATCTCTTATGACCGTTGTCATCCTGTGTGCTGGCAAGTACACCTGATAGTTGTGAGGTGTATCAATGTACCCCAAAAATATCCCCAACTAAGCTGTTGGCTCTAGCTTCTTCATGGCACATTTGGTCACATGGCAATAAACTGATGAACCAATTTTTTTAAAATGCGACACATCTGGCTCTCACCTGAAAAGGCTTCCTCTGGTGTACTCATCCCGAGTATCTGGTGAAGACTTATGTTTTGGACAAATACTGATGTATTACATGCCTATGCCCAGAAATACATTTGGTCACATGGCAATAAACTGATGAACCAATTTTTTTAAAATGCGACACATCTGGTCTCTCACCTGAAAAAGCTTCCTCTGGTGTACTCATCCCGAGTATCTGATGAGGACTTATGTTTTGGACAAATACTGATGTATTACATGCCTATGCCCAGAAATGCAATGATAGGCCCTGATCATGCAACATAACTTGTGCTACTCCCATAAGAGTTCTGTTCTTCCTTTCTGCAACCCCATTCTACTATGGGTTATGAGGAGCTATCAATTCCCTTCGAATTCCTTCTAAAGCACACAATTTCTTGAATTCGTTAGAGACATATTCTCCACCATTGTCTCTCCTCATAGCCTTCACCTTCTTCCCTGTATCTTTCTTGACAAGTGCCTTGATCTCACAAAACTTGGAGAATGTTTGATCTTTTTTCTGCATGAATAAAATCCAACACTTTCGTGAAAAATCATATACAAAATCACATAATACCTGTGTTTTGTTGTGGAAGCTGTCGAGAATGGTTCACATGTTTGAGTGAACTCTCTTAAGGATCTCCTTTGCTCAACTTTCCTTATTGTGAAAGGTGGCTTTTGTATACTTCCTCAATGTACACCCTTTGCATGTATCTCGCTGCGCAAGTGCACCCTTTGGAAGTCCCATCGAAATCTGCTGCATGATATTCAAAGGACCATGGTGTAGATGGCTCAGTCTCCTATGCCATAACTGACTGATGTCTTGAATCTCCAACTTATCTACTTTCATGCTCAAGGCAACATAATATTCTACATCCAATTCATAGTGGTTCTTTATCGGAACCCCAATATTTTTCACCCGTCCCATGGATTTGTGATGAAGGAACACCTTTCCTTGACTGAATACCATTTATAGCCTTGGTCTGCCAACATAGCAACATAAACCAAATTATTCTTTAAACCAGGAACATACATAACATCTTTTAATGTGGGAGGATTACCTGAATCCCTTTGAAAGGTAACTATACCAACACTGATAGCGCTATACCTCCCATCATCTCCCATCTCGATGTGCATTTGGAGATCCTTCTCCTCCAAGCTACTGAAGAATTATTTGTTTTCAGTCATATGGAACAAATCTCCACTATCTAAGTACCACAAAGGTTCCATCACTGATGACACCATGCATGCGATCAGGGTGAAATCCAACTCGAACTGCGAAGCAAGTGCTTCACCTGCTGCTACTCTTGAGGTCTTCTTGTGCGGACACTTTGTAGCACAATGTCCAAGCTCATGACGGTGAAAGCATTTTACCTTTGACAAGTCTTGCTTCTTTCCTGCATGACCGAAATCCAATTTAGAATGGGACGCCTTCCCTTTCCCTTTCTTTTCCTTTCTAGCCAATGCACAATTATCCTCATCATTAGTCTTTGATAAGGATCCATCTCTGGTGTTCCGTCGAATCTCTTCTTGTACCAAGTCAGACCACAATCACTCCCACTATGGTAGCTTATCCCTCCCATTCACCGAGTCCTGGTAGCTATGCCAGCTCTTGGGAAGGCCTAGAATTGCTAGGATCACTAAATCATCCTAGCAACTGTTACCCCAACGATTCCAAGCTCATCTCGACATTGAGTGAACTTCGTCAAGTATTTTGGGATCGTGTCGCCCATATCCATCTTGATCTTTATGAGCTCGTCCTTCAACGACAACTTCCTTTGGTTGCTGCTATTCTGAAATAAATCTGTTTAGGCCTTCCACATAGCATATGGATTTTCCTTTCCATGTAGGTTCGAGACAATATGATCTTGAACTTCTTCTAACAAGATCCTTCTCACCTTTGCTACATTATTCTTCCATGCATAAAGAAGTTGAGGATATGATACTGTGGGCTAGGAAATATCATTGTCTGTGAATTATTTTAGTTCATTGCCCTCTAGCACTGGCTCCATCCTGTCCTTCCATGCTATATAATTCGAATTTCCCTCAAGGGCATATTCAAGTCTCAAGCCATTCAAAGACATCTTGATCTGTTGCTAGTACTGAAGAATAAATCTGCAAATTCATGTAGATGTTCAAAACAACTCTGGTTCTTCTCTTCTATTGTCTTTAATTTTCTGATACCATGTAGAAATATCTAAATGGATTCAACTAATATTGTAATGTACTAAAAGAAAATACTGAATCACTTCTACAAATTGCGGATGCCAATTTCGATTGCACAATCACATAACAAGTAAGAGAAATAAATTATCAATCACACAACACAAGATGTATTTGGGGAAAACAACTGCTCAAAACCCCACTATCTGTATATTGCATAAAGTCAAGATCATGAAACAATACAATGGTATTTCCCTTCCTGAGAAACCTTTGCACTCTGCTGACTGTCTCACTCTGATCTAGGCAAAATCGGTGCAATGCTTACCCAATTCACGGCCTTTGTCTTACCAGTCCTGCTTACACATTATTGGAGGGATTGTGGCCTTATTAAATATGAAATTCCCAAGAATTGATCGCGCAATTCCTTCAAGGCATCCTGATGACCTCGTGCACGACCTGTACAATTTTCTAATTATACAACTAATAGTTATCTTCCCTTTAACCCCAATCTCAACTGAGCCTTCCTTAGAACTAAGATGCAACACCTATTTATAACGAATTATCAGTTAACTGATTGATCACTGCATGTGAATTAAATCATATTCAATTCACTTGACCTATCACTAGCTCATCTCTTAGTTATAACTAGTTAAACTGATTTTAACTCAAATACTTGAGTTAACTAATTACAACTCACAATAACTGTAACTGGACCCCTTGAAACTTAGAGTGGATTCTACATGCCTCCAGTTTGACCCTAAACTCGAATTAATTGAGCTAACTAAGCCTTCCCGACTCAGTTAACACTTACAAGCTGTCATGTGATGGAATTACAATTTTACTTCTAATTTAATTAATGGAAAATTAAATCAGAATCCCCCTTGGGGTGCCATTCCTTAGTGCCATTTCAAAATTTACCTTAAAAATCTTCATTTGTAACCTCTGTAGCTCAGATATGATTCTTATGTAGAAATGATAGCATTGGATTATGAAATGATGACTATGGTAAGTTTATGAAGATCAAATAGACAAAGTAAGGTCAACGAAATTACAAAAAAGACCTTATTTTCGAGCCTTGACATTCCTCCATGTTGAGGATTTATCATGGCCTCATGCACAAGAAAAATTGAAAAAATTATGATTTTCTCCTATCACAACATAGTCTCAATAGCTTGGATGATAATATCCAAGTTATTGATTGAAATTATTTTCTTCATAGCAATAGACCATGTTGGATTCCTTAGGAGGATCTTTGCATTTAGATGGTTAATCTAGGAACATAACTTCTTATCAAATCCTTTGAGTTTCAAGTTCCTTTTATGCTAGTATTGCATCATTTTTAACATCCTCTCATTTTTTTAAAGAAATTAGTTGTCATTTTATATATCTCTAGTCCAAAACCTCTAATTTTCTGATTTCTTCTCTTAATTTTTCTACTATATCCTTCTCTTCAAAAACATCAAATGCTATACTGTATGTAGGAGATGGAAATGGACTGTGAATATGAGATGCTAATTGACTATAATTAGGAAAATAGATAAGGGATTGTAGTTGGTTTTGATGTGCCTCCTTCCCAAGAGAATCAATATGTTCATAGACTTTTTGTTGAGCACCGTCGATTTCTAGGCTAGTAACCTTTTGTTCTGGTAGTATTGTAGATGAAAGGAGTAGAGACATTTGGTTTCTTTTTACTAGTTCTTTCCTTCTTTGTTGAGCTATTGTATTTTCCATAAAAATATTCAACATTAATCTTGAAGTGCTTTGGAATTTTAACATTTTCATATTTTGTTAATCCTTCGGTCATGCTCTGAGTGATTCTTCGGGGTCTGTTTCAAATTCAAAGTTTGTTCTAACTAATTTTTATTTCTCTGAAACTTTTTATTTTATCAACTCCTTTAGTATGGCCTTTTCTATTGTTGGATTGTTCTTTGGTTATGGTATAGGGGTTTTGTTTTTTCTTCACATTATTTTTTCAATTTATTTTCGCCCTTTCTTACTAATTTTCTTTTCTACGACTTTTCCTTGACTTCTCGTGGTTTCAGGCTCGAAACCATTTCTTCAATTATTTCTTTTGTTTGAGGAACCAAAGTATTAGAGTTTAGAGTCTCAATATCTGCTTAATAAGTCACGAGATCAAAGTTTAGAGGTTCAATTTATGTTTGAGAAACCAAAGGCTAAGTGTTTAGAGTTCCAGTCTCTGTAACTAGCCCTAGTGCATTTTTTTTAGACCGTTGAGCTCCATTTCTTAGGGAGAGTCAAAACTGTGCCTCAACCAAAAATTTGACAAGTCCAAAATGATATAGACTACTATCTATATTTCTGGATTTCTTCTAAATACTTGAGGCCATATTTTTAAGACTAGTGAGAATATAATATGGTATATTTATATCATAACCTTTTTGAAAATTCATTAAGAGGTGAACATGATAAAACAATACCAGTCCTTACTTGCCTTTGCAAGTGACAAAAATTTGAAGAATAAAGAGAGAATCCCTACATTTCTTCTTGAATGCAGAGACAAACATTTCTTTCCTCAAATTTGTTTCCATTTGGGGGTTTATGAAAAACTTTTTCCATCTGTCACCTTTAATATCTAATTCTTGAACTTGTTTTCACTAGTCCTGGGTAGTTTAGTAGCTTCAACAAAGAAATATTCTGTCAAGTTGAGTTGTATATTGCCAATCTCTGCTTCAACTCCATCAAAATCTCCTACAAAATCTCTTGTTACTTCTATGTCGTACCCTTGAAACTTTTCTAAGAACTTCTACTAGCTTGCTCTTTCGAACCTCGTTTTACAATTTGGAAATGCTTCTGAAAATTCAGTCCTAGTGGGTTTGAATCTCATAATTGGTGCCATCCTCAACATTTAATAAGTCTAAGACTTCAAGTCTACTCTTTTGTCGCTGCTTTCACAAGGAAATATGTAGTAGAGGAGGAATGATGGCAGATGACTGCAAATGAAGTGAAAAGGTGGTGGAGTAGTGCAAGAAACTAAGTCCATGATTTCAACATGTTTGGTGGAATCTATGATGGAGAAATAGATCCATCTCATATAATTCTTAATGGGATTGAAAAGGTGATTTCCAAGAAACTTATTTAATGATGTGATGGATCAGGGTTTAAAAATATATGACAGATCATATGATGTGCATAATCATGAAATGAAATGTTATTTCTTAAAAGAGACTTTGAAAATTATGCATCTGAACTTTAGTTAAATATCAAATATCCATACCCCCCATGTTTTATATTTTCTTTAATAAAAACAATTGAAATGTATACCTTATGTTACCTTTCGCTTTATTTAATTGACTTCTTGTGCTTGTAATGAGACTGCTTGATGTTGTTGGAAACTTTGATGTTGATACCTTGAAACATTACTGCAATTATATGATGTACGTCATCTGGAAATATTTTTGATGAAGCTTCTAATTGATGAGATCCTTCTTTGAATTGATTTTGGATATACATCAATTTTATGGATTTTCGGTAGCTACGGAAAGTGATCATAGCTATGGAAAGTCTCCAAATTGAAAAAGACTTATGTAGATCAAAATTCTTTGAAATCAAGCTTAATGAAATTTTAAAGCCTCGTGGTATCAAAACATTGATGCTATGTATGCTATTGCTATTTGATTCTTATTAATTTAACTTCTAAAAAAGGATTTACGTGCTAAAAAATAAGGCTACAAATTTGAATCGAAACTTTTTTTGAACAAGAACTAAAAAGAAAGGGAATTCTATCTGCCAGAGACTAGTTTTTCAGATAAAAGTTCTATATAGTTATCTCGACACCCTGATTTTCATAACTATACTTTATATATGTGTGTGTGCGTGGAAGAAATTTAAATTGAGTTAGGAGGGGGGAAATAAATTTTCCCATTCACTAACTCCATCTCTGAGTCTTGAAGATTTTTTTTAATAAATTCTTCTCTTGTTAAGGGCCTACGATATAACTTCAATCTATGCTCGTTAACAAGAAAAATAGATATCCTCCACATCAATAGTCTTGATTGAACTAATCCATTATCATATACCATATTTATTTCATATGGACCTATCTAGTATGTTTTGACGCTTTCATTTAAAATCTTTAAATTGAAAATCAAATAGGAGGGCCCAATCACCTGGTTTGAATTTCTTCAACTTGATAAACTTGTCATGCCATTTTTTTGCTTGTTTTTGTATGACATTGGTTCTTTGAACTACATCTTGTGAAATCTCATTTAGTTCATTCAGCTGAGATAACCTTTGTTTTTGTGCCTTTGAAAGATCTAGTCCAAATCTTGCTGCTGTTATGAAAGCATTTATTTGAAAATCTATGGGAAGAAAAACTTGCTTACCTTATACAACTTCATATGGTGTGTGACCAATAATTTTTCTCCATGTAGTCTGGTATGCCCAAAGTAATTTTGGGATCCTATTTACCTAGTCCTTCTGTTGTCTCTGAATTTTCTTGGTCAAAATGGCTTTAAGGACCTTGTTTTTTGATTATATTTTCCGATTGGCTTGTGGGTGATATGGCTAAGTGTTGAATGGTGTTGTCATTGTTACCAACATCGGTCCTTGAATTCTCTTAATATTTTTTAGATTGTATTGATTGAAGCTAAAATGGTCAAGAAGCCCTTGGAAACCCTTGATGCCTCCAATCGATGAGGAATTTGGGTAAGAAGATCGGTTTGTTTGGGCTTAATATCATTATCAATTGATTCTCCTCATCATGTGATTCTAACAGTAGGTGTCACGTCATGTGGGTCCTCTTGGTTGAGGAGATATGGCTTAGTAAAGTTGAAAACCCATTTGTCGGTCAAGGAACCCCAAAATAAGATGATGTGGCAACTTCTCATTAGCTGGAATATTGCTCAAATCATTAGGATTAAAAGGTATTCCATTAAAAGGTTAAATCAAATATTTTGTGGATGGGCTCAAAACTCAAGTTCAAATAAAATTAAAAATTGGCATTAATTGAATATGGGGTTTTTGGCTCCAATAAATTGTAAATTTGAAAAGTCCCTCCAATAGTGCAAAATTCAAAATTTGAATTTAAATTTGTTCCCAACAAATATTTTAAGTCCACTCCCTCAAATAACACTCATTCAAGATCTATAAAAGGTGCTCTCATCTGTCCTCAAAGGCATGATTCAAAGATGATCTAAGGCAACTAACACTATAATCTACTACGACCAAGTGTAGTCCTAAAAATATACTTGGGAGGTTAAATTTATGAAAGGGTTTTGGGCTTATGGTTACATTCTTGGGTTATGGGTTTAACTGTAATATAGAGCACATGAAGCAATTCAAGGCTTGTGAATCCCTATGGAACGCAAGGATTCTTCTTTGAAAATTTTCGGGCCCCTTTAGGGCACATATTTATTGAACAAATTCAGGTTGAACCTTAACACTTGACCATGATAATATGTGTATTATTCAAATTGATGAATTTGTACAACCTGTGTGATTTATCTGTGGTTGATTGATAAAGTCTTGTGGCATTTATTAAATTTCCTTTGTTGTGGATCAAATTCTGATTATCATTGTGCGATTTGGACCTTGTGGAGATGACAATGCAAAAGTTTGTACAAAGCAGAGACATAGGCGATGTTACTACATGATTTCACAACCATAATTACTTTGATAAACATAACTTGCAGAGGTTTCTTATTTACAACAAGGAGAATTACTAAAGGTTGATAAGAATATAATTAAAATGTAGATACTTTCTTGAGCATACGGAAACATAATTTTTCAATGCAAAGAAACATGAACTTGGATTACCTCTCATATAATGAATAGTCCTCTATGTTGGTACTGCATGCTTGAACCATTCCAAGCATTAGAGCTAGTTGATTTTGATATCTCATTGCTTCTAGAGTATTTGTTGGGCATTTTTTTAACAATCTTATATTTAAATGAAAGCGAATATTGAAAGTGTTGAAATCTACTAGGAATAAAATGGTGCATATCTTGGAGAGTGTGGATGCAACTTGTATTTTTTAACTGAATTTACCCACTTCCTATCACTTTTCATGTTTATGATATAATTTCAAATGGGACAAAGCTTTAGCACATCGGTTACTTTATAATTTGAATGTTGGGGAAAGTTTCATGTTGTTTTTGTCTGGACTTATGGTTTGCAAGGAAGTAATGAAGAAAATTTACTTGGAAATTTATTTTTATATGGCACCAAGCTTGAGCTTCCCATCATAGAAACATGAGCCAAATCCTTGCAAATGTTGACCGACTAAAGAACATTGGTGTTGGAACGATACTTTGTTTACATCAACCCTTCTACATGAAGTCTGTCATCATCTCTTTGTAAGCAAGATTTTATGATATCTTTTGTTGAGTTTCTATTTAAGAAAGTTGAATTGCTGGTTTAAGGTTTGGCTGTATGAATATTTAGGATACATTACTAGTGATAGTATGTCACTATATTGCTAGATCAAATTTCTATATGGCACATGTTCTTTAGGGTTATTGATGTGATGATCATAAGGGTTTACTGCTGAAGCTACTAAGCTTAACAATGTTAAGAATATTTAATTGTAGAGTTGGCTGATGTGTTAGAGATTATATTACTAAACCTAGTACACTGTATGGTAGAGGTCGAAAGTTGATGTTTACTGTGAATTTGTGCAAGCTGTATATTGTGGCTGAGTACTAGTGATTGATGCTGCTTAGGGTTTGTATTGATGAAGAGAAATTGGAAACCAGACTGATGGATGTATGCCATTAGGGCATGATTGATATCAATATATGTTGTGCTAGGGTTTCTACTTGAATATGCCAAGATTTTATGCACGTTGCTGACCATTTCTAGTGAAATATGTTGTGGCCTAGGGTTTGATATACATGATGAGCAAAGGTGTTGTGATTAGAAAAACTAATGTAACTTCAGTAGAGCCATAATAGCAAAGAATGTGAAAAGTTCTTATCCTTTGATAAAAGGTAGAATAATAATATTGATAGCAATTCTATTGGCTTGTGTGGGAAAATGATGAATGTCAAGGTTTTCAGTGCTTGGATGGATAGTTGATGACAAGTTAGGGTTTGATTCGATTAATCAAAGATTTTATTGCAATTTGTTTTGTTTATATTGAGCACATTGGGATGTAGTCTGAAAATATATGAAACATGGTGAATCGTGGTGAGATGAAGGTTGGAGCCTTAAGGGAAAGTGGCATCTTGCTATTCAGGGTGGAAAGGTGGTGTAAGGAAGTAGAGTGGAGTCTCCTTTAGGTTGGAGCATGAGAACACTTCATGGTGGATTGGTGGTTCTAGGGCAAGTTGGGGCCTGCACAGAGCGTTAGGGCATCCTTCAGATTGGAGGTTGTAAATTAGGGCGTTGAATCGTCCATCTAGTTGGAGGTAGTAAACCAGGGCGTTGGAGTGTCCTTCAGGTCGGAGCTTATAAACCAGGGGGTTAGAGTTCCTTTAATTGATGCTGAAAAACTTGGAAGTTGGAGCTTCCTATTGATGTAAACTATTGAAGACAAATATTAAGAAGTGTTCAATGGTTTTTCTCCTAGAAGGGTTTCCACCTAAAAATATATGGTGTGCTGTCTTTATTGTTGTGCATTGTTGAATGGTGTTGAGGATTGTTTATGATTATATGATGCTCATAATAATTAATGATTTGTGAAGTTAAAATTAGCTAATTGAAGATAAATACTATATCACCCCCTCTCTTAGTATTTCCAACCATAAGAATTTTGATGCTTGACTCTTATATTGCTTCACAATATTCTGGGCAAACTTAGATGTAAATTGTGCACCCCAGTATGTAACAATCTATTTGGTAACACCAAAATTAGTGAATATATACTCAAAAATAAAATTTACAACAACATTTTTAGTGGCATAAACTAAAGGTTTAGCTTCTACCTATTTTGTTACATAATCAATACAAACAAGAATATACCTTTTCTACTTGGATATTGGAGTAATTATCCCAAAAAAGTCTACGGCCCACTTTTCAAATGCTTCTATGAGTACCTAAGGTTGTAGAGGCATTTCATCTGTTGGAATTGTTCTTCCCATTCTCTGTTATGCAACCAGCTCACAAAAGAGAAGAAAATATAGATCAACAACTTAAAAATTATCCACTTCGTGGGGAGAACCTCCTTTACGTTACATAAATGAACAATTCATGGATGATTCAAATGAAAAAACATACTTTCTATATATAAGAGTCTAAGGGGTCACAATATAATCAGAGCCTACATACCAATAATAATGTAAGGGAACCATAATAACAATAGTGGGCTTCTATGGGGCACAATAATGGCAATATGGGGGCTACATGGGCACACCAATAACAATATGGGTGTTACACTAACAATAACAATAAGGGGCTACACTAGTATTATAGGGACCTAACATGCACCTCTCCTTCAAAAAAGTGTTGTGCTGAACATTTGAGTAGTTCTGGATGCTTCTGTATAAAATTCTCATCCTTCCATGTGGAATATTCAGTGGGTAAGTCCTTCCACTTGATGAGATACTCTGAAATTGATCGATTTTGTAACTGTTGAGTTCTTGTTTCCGTGACTGCTTCAAGTTCCAATATGATTTTTCCTTCCTTGTCAAGTTCATTTGAACTGGGAGCTTGTCACCTATAAGTTTCTTTAAGCATGAAACATGGAAAACTAGGTGCACTTGGGAAGATGCAAGAAACTCCAATTTGTATGCCATAGTACCAATCTTTTGCAACACCTTGTAAGGACCATAGT
This sequence comes from Pinus albicaulis, assembly GCA_034641835.2. Classification (NCBI taxonomy): domain Eukaryota; kingdom Viridiplantae; phylum Streptophyta; class Pinopsida; order Pinales; family Pinaceae; genus Pinus; species Pinus albicaulis. The sequence continues at coordinate 738,283,064 of CM076580.1, forward strand.
AGTTTGGCGATACTTTATTATCTTTCTTAGCTTGCTTGAGGGACATTTTTTTGTATGGTTGTAGCCGTAAAGATACCTAGTCGCCTACATCAAAAATTCTTTCGCTGTGATGTTGATCTGCCTGTTGTTTCCTTTGATTCTGCGCCAAAGTGAGGTTATCCTTTAAGAGTTGGAGAACATGTTGTTGATGCTCGATGTGATATTCCACTGCATGAACCTTAGAATTTTCTCATAAAGGTGATGTGATGGATGGTGGATGATATCCATAAAGTGCCATAAATGGGGTCATTTTTGTTGCAGTATGCCACCATTCAGCCAGAGGTAACCACTTGACCCATTGTGTTTTTGTATCAAAGACAAAGCAACAAAGATATCCTTCCAAAAATTTGTGCACTATCTCAGTTTTCCCATCAGATTGAGGATGATAAGATGAACTATGAGCTAGTTGAGTACCCAAACAAGAAATAATTCCGTCAAAAAATTTCTAGTGAAAATGGGAGCTCTTTCGCTTACAATAATCTTTGGGTTTCCATGTAGCTTTTGAATTGTTTCCATAAATGAAATAGGGGCTTTAAATGGATGAGATAATGCACAAAAATGTGCATACTTGGTAAGTCTATCAACTACCACCATGATGACGTTATTTCCTTCGGACTTGGGGTAAATTTGTGATAAAATCCATTGAAACCTCCTCCCAACGTTGACTTGGAATGGATAAAGGTTGTAGTAGACCCGGGGTCTTAATTGTCTCAACTTTATTTTGTTGGAAGACTAAACATTCCGCCACAAAATTTTGAATATCAACTTTAATTCCATCCCCAAAAATTATTTCTTGACCCTGTGGTAAGTTTTTAAAAATCCCGAGTGTTCTCCTAAGGGAGAGGTGAGCAATTCCAAAAGAATATTTTTGTTTTAGTTGGGAATTATTACAAATATATAAGAAATATTTGTACCATAATGAATAAATTTTCCAGCTAAATGTATCAGATGTACTGCGATCTTGCTGCAACATTTGAAAGAGTGTCCACACTCATTAGGGGAATTTTGAGGTCTAAAATGGGCCTCCTAAGGAAATTATAAAATAATAGTGGAAATAATAAAATAAGATTGGATTACATCATCAAATTTTAGAGGGAAAAAATAAAAAAACTACTTTTGCAACTCGAATTTTCAACTTATCTCCCTATGGGTTTACTGAAATTTTGAACGAGAACACTCGTTGGATGCAAAATTTGATTTCTCATCCAAAGGGTACCCATGTTGCATACTGTTGATGGACCCTACTACACGAAAAATGAGAAATACATGAAAAAAGTGATTGCAATCACGTTTTTTCATGTATTTCTTATTTTTCGTGCAGTAGTGTCGATTGAAAGTATGTAATATGGGTACTCCTTGGATGAGGAATCAAAATTTTCATCCAACAAGTACTCTCGGTCGAAATTTGAGTAAAAACTTAGAGAGATAAGTTGAAAATACAAGTTAAAAAGGTAGTTTTATTATTTTTTAATATTTTTACTTTTTGACCCAAAAAATGGTGAATCACCCCCCATGGTTGACATTATCATCTTGAATCCTATTGGTTCTTATAAATTTTATTTTGGTTGTACATTTTTCTTAGGAGGCCCATTTTAGACCTAAAAAATTCTCTAATGTCTTTGTCATTCTTCTATTCCTCCCTTGCTTCGGTTATCCAATCTGGTTGGATAATAGAAATGGCACAAAGCAATGCTTCCACATCCTCATCCTTTCTCGAGAGTGCATCTACAATAACATTTAGCTTCCCTTTTTTGTAGATGACTTCAAAGTCATAACCCAACATCTTTGTGACCCATTTTTGCTGCTCTTCTGAAGATAGTCTTTGTTCCAAAAAGTATTTAAGAGTATCATGATTTGTTTTTACCTTGAAGTGTCTTCCCATTAGGTAAGGTTTCCATTTCTTTACTGCATGTAGTATTTCCAACATTTCCTTCTCATAAAAAAGTTTCTATAAATACTTTCCTTTGATTGGATGACTTTTAAAATCAATGGGTCTTCCTTCTTGCATTAAAACAACACCAATTCCATTTCCCAAGGCATCACATTCCATAATAAAGGTTTTTGTGAAGTCTGGTGTAGCTAAGACCGGTGCTTGCAACATTAGCTCTTTAAGATGTTCAAAGGCCTTAATTGCTTCTAGAGTCTAAGAAAATGCATATTTCTTCAGTAATGTTGTTAGAGGTGCTACTATTCTCCCATAATGCTTAACAAACTCGCTATAATACCCTAATAACTCGAGAAATCCTCGCAGATGTTTTATGGTAGTGGGGATTTTCCATTCCTTAATGGATTTAATTTTGTTAGGGTCTACCTTAACACCCTCATTATATACAACATGACCCAGATATTCCACGTCCTGTACTCCAAAGAAACATTTGGAGGTTTTTCATATAATTTTTTCTCCTCAATAGTTTGAGCACCTTGTCAACATGTTGAACATGATCCTTCCAAGACTTGCTGTAGATTAGTATATCATCAAAAAATACTAATGCAAATTTTCTAAGGGTTTGAAAATGGAATTCATCAACCCTTGAAATGTAGGTGGTGCATTGGTAAGGCCAAAAGGCATGACCAAAAATTCATAATGACCCTCATGAGTTCTAAATGCTGTTTTCAGAATGTCTTTAGTATTCATATCCTGAACGGATACCCAACTTGATGAAGTAAATTTCTCCATGTAATTCATCAATGACAGGAATGGGAAATTTATCTTTAATAGTAAGCTTGTTGAGCTCCATATAATATAGACACATGCACCATGATTCATCCTTCTTGTGCACCAATACTACTGGAGCAGAAAAAGAACTTTGACTAGGTTGAATTATACCGACCTCTAGCATTTCTCCAATCATACGTTCAATTTCTCTCTTTTGGGAATAGGGATATCTCTAAGGCCTGATGTTTGGAGGAACACTTCCTAGAATCAAAATCATGATCATGATCATGAATATGTGGGAGGCATTTGGGAGTCTCAAATACCTTGAAATGATTGTCCAAGACTTTTTGGATATCTGGAGAAATATATGATTTTGATTTTTGAAACTCTAGTGAGAATAATTATGAAATTAAGCCTCATTGTTCTTTCTTTAGAAGCTTTGTCATGCCATTAGAGTTTATTATATTTCATGGTTTCCCTGTGATACCCGTTATTTCAACTTCCTTTCCTTTCGAAAAAAATTTCAAGAAAAGTTATTGAAAATTAAAATCTATATTTCCCGAAGATTGTAACCATTGAACTCCTAGTACAACATCAACACCACCCATTGGAATGGAAATCATTGGGCTATTCAATACATATTCCCCCATGGTTAGCTTGATATTATGGAACTTTCCAAAGAAATATCTAGTTCTTCCATTTGCAATCATCACTTGACACTCTGGTGCTTGATATAGGAATCAATTCAATTCCTTGGCTCTCTTACAATAAATAAAATTATGGGTACTACCCAAATCAATCAACACTATTACCCTTTTATTCTTGATATGTCCTTTTATATTGAGAGTTTTAGGAGTGGTAATTCCTTCCAATGCATTACAAGATATGGTCGGATTCATTTCTTCTTTCTCTAAGGTCGGTTTCTGGTGTATATCCTCTTCTTTTGAAGTTTCTTATTCCTTTTCTTCCTCCTCTTCACAATCTATGTAAAATAATTTCATCTCAGCACAATTATGACCTTTAGTGTATTTTCTATCCCAACTGTAATAAATCTTTTTTTCTATTTTTTCTTCCAACTGTTGTGGTGTAAACCTTGTATGTTGCGGATGGCTAGGCGTAGCAACACTTCCATCTTTATAGTTTTGAGTGGTAGGTTTCCTTGTCGCCATCATTTTTCTTTCAATTTTTCTTGCCAACTTGAATGTATTCTCCAATGAATCAAGTTCCCAAAGACGAACCTCATGTTGGATTTTATCCTTTAAAGTCCCTATGAAGACATCGATCCTATTTTCCTCTCGAATATCATTTACTCTTATATTCAATTTTCAAAAGTCCTCAATGTGCTTCGCCATTGAACCCTTTTGTTGAGATTTATCAATTGGATAAAGAAGGTGTTTCTCTTTGTATTCTCATAATGAACTATCAATTCCTCCGTAAAAATTGACCAAGTGACAAGTAGTTTACGAGAACAAAGCCATCGATACTATACAAACTGATGGGGTTCTAAATATAAAGTTGCAATGCGTACCTTTTGTGTGTGTTGCACATTATGGAGATCAAAGTATTGCTCTATTTGTAGTATCCATGTTACCGGATCCTTGCCATAAAACTTCCTCATATCGATCTTTGGAATATGGTGGGTCTTCAATCCAATGTTAGAGGCTATGACATCATGATTAACATTTTTTTTGTTCTTATCATGAGTTTCATCTAATACCTTTTCGCCATTAGGAATCATTTCTTGTAGCAACTTTTTCAGACCTTCCTTCAAACCTTTTGTGTCTGCTTTTTAACCATCCTTTAAACCTTCCATTTTTGCTTCTATGCCATCAATCTTAACTTCCATACCATCTATATTAGATTCCATACCGTCTATCTTAGCTTCCCTTTCATGTTTGGTTACTCTTTGCGAGAGAGAAATTTGTTGCACTTGGTCTTGTAATTTTGATATATCATGTTGCAATTATTCCTTTTCATGCATCATAGTAGAGATTTTTGAGGGCTTAATGGGTGTGGAATTATTTTTGGGAGGCATTTTAGAACCCAATACCGATATCAATTCTTCAATATGCCCTTGGAATCACTTCAAACTGATTTTTCAAACAAAAGTTATGTAATTTAAAAAAAAATACACACATTTTTGTTGCTTTTGAGGAACTCGATATTGAACCTGATGTATCTCTGTGATTTCGGATCCCTAAGATTTGAACTTCGGTCCTGTAGTATCCCTCTAAGTCTTCTTTCCAATACCATAAGTCAGACCTAATTTGGATTCTTAAAGATAAAGTTATGCCTGGTCTCCCATAATGACTTAATTATGGACTAGTTCAGTAGAGCGAACTTGTATGACGTGCCATGTGTCATTGTTTCGACATTCAACCCTGTTTTAGACGAAATTGTGGAGCCTGAAAAAAATCTAATTTCCTCAGATCATATCTCCAAAATATAGCTAAAAAAGATATAAAATTTGTACACGAGGTTCACTAGTATTTTGACTCTACGTGGTTTCAATTTCAACTTCTGAAGCTTCGTAGAAAAAAAGTTACAACGAAAATGCCAAGATGATCTGTTTGAAGAAGCAAAACCCTAGAATCCAAAGCTCTGATACCAAATGTTATGAAACTAGCTCACAAAATAGAAGAAAATATAGATCAATGACTTAAAAATTATCCACTTCGAGGGGGAAACCTCCTTTACAATACATAAATGAATAATTCTTGGATGATTCAAATGACAAAACCTACTTTCTATATATAGGATTCTAAGGGGTCACAATATAATCAGAGCCTACATAACAATACTAATTCAAGAGCACCATAATAAAAATAACATGCTTCTATGGGACACAATAATAACAATATGGGGGCTACATGGGCACAAGAATAACAATAAGGAGGCTACACTAACAATAAAAATAAGGGGCTGCACTAGTATTATAGGGACCTAACATTATCTGATATGTATCACATATTTTGACATGTTTCGTGGCATCCTTGAAAAGGGTATGCCAATAATATTTAGAAAGAAGGAATCTATATACAGTTCATTTGTTAGCAAAATGTCCACATGGTCCATCATGGCATGCTTTTAATATATCAATTACCTCATATTGTCTAACACACCTTCTGATAATTAGATCAGGTCCGGTTCTAAAAAGTTCTCCAATTTTCCATGAGTATGGTGCATTGAGTTTGACAATATTTATTTTTCTCATGTTGTTAATTGTTGAGGTAGCTTCACTGTGGCCAAATAATTAGAAATATTTGTATTCCAAGGAGTTTTAGTAACAATTGAAAATAAATTTTCATCAAGAAAACTATCATTTGCAGCAACTAATGTATTTTCATTTTTGATTTTGGAAAAGAAATCAACTACTCCATTTTCCTTTCTCGATCTATCCATGTAGTAATATTAAATTCTTGGAAGAGCAAGAGCCATCTATTAATCCCACCATTATTTATATGTTTTATATTAGATATCTAATAACATAATGGCCAGTATGGATAAAAGTGTCATACCCAACAATATAATGTCTAAACTTATTTATGGCATAAACAACTGCAAGAAACTCCTTTTCTATTACAATATAATTTTACTATGTAGGAGTCAAATTTATACTTACATAATAGATAACATAAGGAGTTTGATGCTCTTTCTATACTAAGACAACTCCTAAACTTGTATCTGAAGCATCTGTAGAAATCTGAAATGGGAGAGACAAATGTGGTCCTCTTAAAATAGGAGCCTCAACAAGATTTTGTTTCAAAGTGTCAAAAGAAAGTTGACATGGCAGATTCAAACTAAATTCTCTATCTTTGACGAATAATTTAAATAGTGGCGAAGCTACTTTCGTAAATTTTTATATAAATAATTTATAGTAGCCTGCATATCTAAGAAAAATTCTTTCATATTTTTGAGTCGTAAGTACTTAGAGTTTGGTAATAACTTCAATCTTCATTGGATCGACCTTATTCCTATTACCTGAAATGTAAAGTCCCAAAGCAATTCATTCATTGAGCATCATATGAATTTTTTCATGACTTAAAGAAATATTAGTCTCATGACATATTATAATAAATATTTCATGTTTTTCTAGAACTTCATCAATAGTATTGCTAGAGACTATAAAATCATCCATATAAATTTCAACACAATCATGGGCCAAGTCAGAAAAGATATGTAAAACAAATATTCTAAATGTAGCATGAACATTATATGATCCAAAAGATAATCATCTATTAAGCATATGTTCTCTAGGGACATGTAAATGTTGTCTTACCTTGATCTTCCAGTGCAATTGATTATATCTACTGAAACCATCAAGAAAATAAAAATATTCCTTGCCTACAAATGTATCTAATACTTGATCAATGAAAGGAAGTGGAATATTATCTTTTAGAGTAGCTTTATTTAGTTCTCTATAACGTATGTAGATTCACCACTTATCAATTTTCTTTGGCACAATAACTAATGGTGAAACCCACTCATTGTCAGAAATTGGATAAAAAAAATTTACACTCAATAATTTTGTTAATTCCTCCTTTATAATTTCCCTCATATTGGGATTCATCCTTCTCCAAGGTTTCCTAATTGGTATATATATATATATATGGAGAAGGATGAATCCCAATATGAGGGAAATTATAAAGGACGAATTAACAAAAAATATCTCTGATGCATACAAAAAAGTTACCAACTTATTGAAAACTATAACCTCAAAATTGTATATGTATATGTATATGTATATATATATATATGTGTGTGTGTGTGTATATATATATATATATATATATTTGATGCATACAACGAAGTTACCAACTTTTTGAAAACTACAACCTCAAAACTATATATGTTATATGTATATGTATATATATATATGATGCATACAACAAAGTTACCAACTTATTGAAAACAATAACCTCAAAACGAGAACTCTAAAAAACTCCTATTTTTGCAAAAAAAAGAAAAATACCTTGAAAACAAAAAGTGTCAATGCCACATCAACATTTTTTCAAGTTAAAATTACATTATTTTTTAGAAATGACATTAAAAATATTTTTTTGTGTGCAATAGACATTAAAAAACACCTAAAAAATGAGAAGTGGTGATGCTACATCAACATCATTTTTTATTTTTATTTTTGTCTATGGGTAAAATTCCAATTTTTTTTTAACAAGAGCATTGAAAACTAAAATTTTCTTGCAATAAGCATGAAAAAACACCTTGAAATTGAAAGCATTTTTTTTTGGTTAAAATTCCAACATTTTTTTTAACAATGACATTAAAAAATATCATGACTCTGAAAAACCTTAAAATTCCAATAGTTTTTGATGATAACGTTAAATATAAAATATCACGACTCAAAAAACCTAAAAATTCCAACAATTTTCAACCGCGACATTAAAAAATAAATATCGTGGATTTTAAAAACTTAAAAATTCTAACAATTTTCAACCATGACGTTAAAGATAAAATAGCATGACTCCGAAAAAACTTAAAATTTTGACATTTTTCAGCCATAGAATTAAAATCAAATATCATGACTAAAAAAACCCTTAAAAATGAATACCTAAATCAAAGAGTCAATATACTGAGAGTAATTTTTTTCTAAGTGTGGCAGTTCCTTTTCTTTTCTATTAATTATAAAAACAGGTTACAGATATAAGATGTTCGATGGCCTCAACCTGTCCAACGAACATTGATAGGTCTGTTACACTACTAAACTTAAAATTACTAAAATAAAATCTATCCGTCAACAACATCATAACAAAAGAAATATGAACACATCTTGCCGGTAGCTAGTCTTCCGACGACTCTACCGGTGATGGATCTTTAGCGTTTGAACCTGACATTTCGAATTGGTGAATTCCTTGTAGCTGTCTCTCAATTCTGCCTAGACAGACATACTGGTGGTGCAGCTGGAGATGAATAGATTGCAACTCTTTCTAGATTTCCTTGGGGTTCATCTCTTCCTGCGGATGCCCTTATCCTCCTTGAATTTCAGTGATGGATTTTGCCATGATGCATTTCATTAGCCAGTATAAGTGGAATGTTTGTTTGAACAAGGTGAGCCACCCTCGGGTGTTCCCTGGGTCCGTAATCAAAGTCTCCCATTCCTCAGCAGATGGATTTTTTGCTGCTTCGATTTTCAATTTCGATTCCCATGCTGATAGCATAGTTTTGAATTGTGCCAGAGTCCTTACACTGAATGCATGCAATATGGTTTGCATGTTCTCTGAATCTGACCTTCCACCTCTCCTCTGGGGTCTGCTGCTAGAAACCCCCTTCCCTATCTCATTTTCTCCTTGCTGGTTGCCACCGCGACCACCTCACCCTCTCTTTCCATTAGCCAAGACCTTCCCCATACTCTCTTTTGACGGGTCGCCCTTCAACTTCAGGAACACATACACCCACATTAGAGACGAGACCCTCCTTTTAGGAAACGATACACTTGTCGGGTTAGGCGGACCTGCATTGAGCCAACAAAGCCACTGTTTAGTAATGCTTCTCTATATGGAATTCAATACGGTTCTAGGAATTGATTGCCCTTCCTCTTTACTTTCAAACCTTGGTTTTTCTGGGTACATAGACCCCCAATTTCCTATATTTCCGAGCTACGTCATAGGAATGATAGCGAGCCCAACCAACATTCCATCGACGGAGTCAAATTCCCATTGTCTTTGTAGTCTCAATTGCCATTTGCTCTCTCTGGTTTTCCAAGGTGGCAACCAGAGATGAAGAAAGTCATGGACCCAACCAAATTATAATACGAACCATTGAAATCGATACATGCCCATTTTTAATAACAGGGTGCCATAGAAAATAGATAACATTGCGGCGAAAACAGGTAAAAACAAATAAATCGACAATCAACACATCCAGAGTAGAATTATCCTCCAACCCTTCCTATATTGCATCATTAATTCAGGTTGATCCTCCAGTCCCTTTAATAAGTAGGCCAAGGAAACATAATAGAAGGTATGACCGTCTCTCTCTTGGTTCCTTCGGCTCCTCAACTCTCCAAACTAGTGCGGTATGCTTGCTACCTCCCACAAAGCGCAATGAACTGCACACCACCAAACGAATGCCTGCATGCAGAATGGATCACACAACACCTGGAGAGTGAGGTTAACTTTGCGTTGCGTTCCGTCTGACACCCACGACTCTGACCTCCTTTCCCTCTTAACACCAATCGTGCAGTGGTGCCAAGAAACCCACCCGCTTGCTCTATTTCTCATGCAAGATTTCATTGCCACGATCCCTACGTGGATCGTCTCGTCCTCTCACCTCGATCAGGGGCTACAAAAGAATAAATAACAAGCTTTGAGAGTAATTTCTTTTTTAAATGCTAAAAATATATCTATTTTAAAATCTTAACCGAAGACAACTTGACACATTACAACAAAAAATAAAAATCCAACCGTCAAATTAACATGTAGTGGGGGCGAACTCGACCCATTGCATTTAAAACTTAAAAATCAATCATGAAATTGACACACTGTGGGGGAGGATTTGATCAATTCTAATGAAAAAGTTAAAATCAACTTGACACATAGTGTGGTCAAGTTGCTAGTTAATGATCGACACAGGTCTTGCAAAAAAATATAAAATAAAATAAAAAATAAAAAATAAACAGATAAATAAATAAAAATGAAACATACAAAACAAAATAAAAATTAAAAGATTAAAAACAATTAAAACAAAAATAAAACAATTAAGAGTTTTAAAATATAATAGCATGTAAATAAAAAATGTATTAAAACATTAAAAAAAAAGTTATAAAAAAAATTCAAGCATAAAAATGTAAAAAAAAAAAAAACCATAACAAAGAAAAAGTAAAAAAAAAACAAACCAAATTATAAAAAAAAAATGAAAAAACAACAAAAATATTTCTAAAAAACATAATTTAAGAAAAAAATTTAAAATTTAACCAAGCAAATTAGAAAAATAAAATATAAAAAACAAACAAATATATATATATATATATATATATATATATATATATATATATATATATATATATATATATATATTTTAAATTAAAAAAATATTTAAAACATATTAAATATTAAATTACAAGATAAATAAAAACTAAATAAATAAAATATATTAGAAAAAAATTATAAATTAGAAAAAAATATTAAGAATAAATAATTATTTGAATAAATTTAAACAATATATCAATAGTTACTATTTTTTGTTTGTTTGTACATATTGACAATGCTGCCATTAAGTATTTAATTAACAAACATGATGTCAATGTTAGAATTGTTTTTTTTTTTTATAAATGGAACAGATAATTTTTTTATTAAAACCACTGGATACATGGCCATAACCAATTACATTTATAAAGATTTTCAAGGCTTGCAAATTTGAGATTGAGCACAAAGGCTCAACCCAAACCCTCAAGCAAGTTCCCCATGGCATAAAATTTTTAGTCCCTTTCTAGGTAAATTTTTTCCAAAAAACCCCAAATATTGAGACACAATTACATTCCATTTTTACCTATTTTTTTTTTCATCTAGACTATTTTCTTGTTTTTCTTAGTGGTTTTTTTTCTTTCTTTCTTTCCAACTTGAGTCCAACCCGCATTACTTGCAAATTTTTATGGATCATTCATTGGCAAGTGCACAGTAATATTCTTGGGATCCCCACCACACGAACTACACTCCCTTGAAAAGCCGATGCTAGAATTATTAGATGGTTGCTGTTATTGAAACAATTTGACTTGACAATCACATATAAACATGGAAAAGAGAATGCTGCATTTTTTTGTTCAATTTAACTCTTCTTGCAAATGAAGGCAAGGTAGATGACCACTTCCCTTATGATCACCTCTTTGTATCAACATACACTCCCTAGTTTGTTGACATAACACAAATTTTAACTATAGGAAAACTACCCACTCACCTGTCCTATAGGAAAATATACATGATCATAAGGAAAAGGGCCTCTTATACATGGATTGAGGGATGCTTGTTCAAATTGGGGCTTGACTAGGTCGTGATAAGGTGTGTACAGATAATGAACTATATGAAATTCTATAGGTTTTCCATGATGGGCCCCGTGGAGGGAATTTTGCAGCTAAAAGAGCATCCTACAAAATCTTGCAGACTAGATACTTTTGTCTTACCCTTTAGAAGGATTCCCATTGATATACTTTTTTGTGTGATTGTTAAAGGATGGGAAAACATAATAGAATACTGAAATTCCTTTATAACCCCAATTGTCCTTTGAACCATTTGCGAAATGGGGGAAGGAATTCATAGGACCCATCTATTCTTCGTTAGGGTAGAGGTGATACATCATTTTATGTAAACTATTTGACTATGTGGGCCGAAGTAAGATAAGTCGAGAGAGATGTAGATCAAAATGTAGTAGAGTTTTTAAGAGAAATATTTATTTCTATAAATATGGATTTTTGAGGGAAACGATCATAGATCAAGGGGGTCATTTCACTTCTAATCTCATCAAAAGGATTATGGAGCACCATCACATCCATCAAAGGAAGGTTGTACTTTATATCACCCTCAAGCCAATGGACAAGTTAATGTGACTAATAGAGATTTGAAAAACATCCTAACAAAATAATCAACATGAGCAGAAGATATTTGGCTGATAGGCTCACTAAATAACTAAGGGCATACAACACTACTTGAAATACTAGGGTTCACCTCATATCAAGTGATGTTTAGCAAAGAGGCCATGATGCCCATTGAGTTCGATTTTCTATATTAATGATGGATTCAAAACTAGAAATGGATTGGATAAATTATTAGAAAAAAAAAAAAGACAACGATTGAATGCATTAGAAGAACACAATATGTAGGTTGTTTCACAGTGAGATGGTCCAAATATGAAGAAAAATATGGCATGGAAAATTTATTAGAACCAAGGAATTTAAGGAATGTGATTGGCCCTGGTTTATGACTCCAAATTTAAATATTTCAAGGGAAAATGCATGACCACATGGATAGGACCATACCTATTGGATAAAGTCCATTAGAATGGATATATTTAGATCGAGACTATTCATGAAGTGTAAATCCCTTTACTAGTCAATGATTTCATACTTAGGGTCTCTAAGATGCCTTTGTTGTTCATAGATGAATTCATCCACACAATAAACGAACATGATTTGAATGTGGTTGAGAGGAAAAAAACTCAACCCATCCAAATACTAAAGAAGAATAAGGAAAAAATAAAAATAAAAAAAAAGAAAAGAAAAAGAAAAAGAGAAAAGGGAAATAAAATTTCTAAGGTGAAAACCTCATTTAAGACACTCGGGATAAACTCTAGATTGAAAACCTCTATGAGATAGTTTCTAAGTTTGAAAAATAAAACCCCTTTACCGGGAAAAAATTTATTGGCATGGTAGGGTCGGGCAATGATGAAAACTAGAGATGGCACCATTTCCATGTGTGAAAAAAAAAGAAAGGAAAAAAAGAAAAAAAATGAAGAAAAAAAGGTTTTTAGATTAATCTTCTTAAACATATTGTGTAGATGTCTAGGGCCCACCTGCATCTAAACTAAACACCATATTAGATTCTTAAGTTACAAGAGAGAATTTAAATAAGTTCTTGTGCAATAGATATCGAGACCTATTTTGCGTTATCAATAAGATATCTTCTTGTACTTGTCACTGTTTTCTACTGTATAAAACTTTGTTCTATGGCACACCTTTCACTGCTTCCCTCATTATATCCACATCCAACCATAAGTACCATTTTTACTTCCCAAAATTCACCAAAAGAATTACATTTCTCAAACTACAAGCTTCTATAGGAAAGCTACAAGAAATTCTGTAATATCTACAAGACCGCCAAACATCCATCAAAATTTAATAGCTTTACAAACATCTACACTTTTTAACTCAAACTCTCAATGGGTTTCTTCCTCCAAGAAGATCAACCCATAAAAAAGAAAACAAAGCCAAACTGTAACTTCTGCAAAATACTATGTTCGTCTACAATATCCACTGTGCATAAGATTTCATAGCACCACCTTCAACCCATGATCCATGGCATTGAAAATCGATTTAAAGGCATTGAATAATGCTTAGATATGAATACTTAAGCCACAATTTTCACATGGCTTATATGTAGATTACAATATTCATATTATAGAGGTTAAAAAACCAAAATTATGTTAGAATCAAAGATAACTGAAGACAACTCTAAAACACACAAATGTGTGAAGGCTGTGGAAATCCCATCACACAAAATTTTTCCATTAGGATATTTCATGCGTGTGAATGATCATAGGTTAAATCAGATATGAAGGTGATCACATCTGATGTTACTAGGCTACTGTTTGGCCAATTTCTAAATCATCACCATCGGGCGCAACCTCGCCTCACACTTCGAATAAATTGATAGGGAGGAATTATAATCTACATGCAATGCAAAAACTCAAAAAAATATGCACCACCATTATAGGGTTTCTACCACCATAACTCTGTTATAGGGTTTCCATAGGAGTTGCACTCAAACTCTATAGGAGTTTCACCGAAATTATACATGAGTTGTACCCAAATACTACAGGAGTTGTGGTCATGGAATTAACAACTACAATTAGATAAGGTTGAACACCTTAAGAATTGTTTCACTTTTCCTTTTTGCTGAGCACCTATTTTCATTTGCATTTCTGTCATAAATTTCTATGGTGCACACTTCAAACTTCTTAAACACCTTAGTCATCATTCAAGCCACTCCTTCATTAATAGATAGACATATAAGAGTTTATACAATGGGAGTTGGGTTCAATGTTAGGGAACCCATTGATTTATTCAAGATTCATAAAAATCTTGGGGCGCATAATATCTTCCAAAGGAGTTACTGGTTGGTATTTCTTAAGAAATTAAGAGGGTATGATGATGAGGTGGCCTTAGAATTTTCCTTGAATTTTTAGAATTTTAGAGGGCACGAGTATGTCACAACGGTGAAGGGTTTGGAGATATATACCGATGAAGCTATCCTTTGCAGAGTGAAATAATTCTTACATGCATCCCATGAGATAAGGAGGAAAGGCAAGAGGCTACCTCACCAAGAAAATCTTATTCTTTCAAGATGAATAGTTTATTGATGACATAAATGGAATTAAAAGGGAAATCCTACATCCCCCATGGAATGATGTTTCTTACCATATTTTGATTAATATATCATGTGAAGGAAGGATTAGCGTGGTTTATTCTTACAATTTTAAGCTACTTTGCAACAAGATTACCTACCACGATCCCATTTAGTAAGCATCCCTTACTTTCTGTTGAATTCCTTGAGTGAAATGAGTGGGAATGCAAAGGAAAGCAAGCAAGAAGCCTTGTCCCACCACGAGATAATTAAGTTGATAGTTTTTGATGCGTTAGAAAGGATAGATCATCTTATTTCATGTGCTAATTTCATAGACATGGATAGACAATCCTTCTTAGAAAGTGAAAGGGACTATGCAAAGAAGGGGTTACCCATAGTGGAAAAATAAAAAGGGAAGGCCATTGCCAACTCCAAACCCTTTAAAAAGAAGAATCCCATATTTGAACCCATAGAGAGGGAAATTGCAACTATTTTCATCTATATGGGAACTCTTCCAAAATAGGAAACACCTCCCAAACCTAAAATATCACCAAGAAAAAGAAAAACAATAATTTGGTGGGAGCACCAAACTTTCAAAGGACATAGGCTAAGGAGAAAGATTCCCATTCAAAAGAAATAAAATTCCCAAACAATTATTCATATAGAAGAAACATCTAGTCCTAAGAAACAACATGTGACATCCCTTGTAAAGCAAGTAGATTCAAAAGGAGAAGAATCCAAGGAATAACTATATGAGGAAAAACCATTTGAAGAATAATTAAAAAAGAAACAAGTAGAAGTAGGAGATAATTTGTACGGAGAAGTAGAGAAACTATAGAAAACAATGCAGAAAATATAGAAATTGCAAGAAATAATTTATACAATAAAGAAAATACAAGAAACAATGTAGAAAAAAAGAGAGCTACATGAAACAATGCATAAGAAAACAATATAGGCATGATTATAGGAAAGGGAACCACAAGAATTCAAGGTGCCTCATGTCCAACAAGAATAGGTGACTCCTTAGCCTCATCCTTAAAAATTTGAAGAAACTAATAATTTCATAGAGGGACAAGAACCACAACCTACAAAAAGGGTTGGACCTTCTACAATTAGGTGGATGCAGACAAAATCCTTGAGAATCAATCCTAGCGAACAACTATGATGACATCACCTCCTGCACCATGCCATGATGGAGATTGGGAAGGAAAATATAGAGGTACATAGGTGGAAGAGGATAGTAGCAGGAAAATAAATTGCAAATGTGGGAAAGTTTGAGGATGAGGTTCACCAACTAAGAGGAGAAATGACTCTCCTAAAACACCAATAGGCTTGCAGATGGGAACATTTAGAGAAATAAACAAATAATTAAGACAACAGTTGTAGCAAATTGAATTGAAAAAACATTAACAATGACTAGCTAACAATAATGGAGAATAATTTGGGGGTCATGGCCCACTTATCTTTATAAGTTTTGAGTTGTAGGAAACCATCCAAGACTTACAATATGTTCTTGAAGGAGAAATGGTGCAAATTCCAGATTTCCTGTTTAGCACAACAAGGATAATGTTGGGAAAAATACTGAGAGGGGGGGGGGGGGGTGAATCGTATTTAAAACTCACACAAATTATTCTTTTTATTTTCTGAATTCTGTATGCGACTTTAATTAAGCCAACTAGAATATGTACGCGACTGTCATTAAGGAAACTAGCGTATGGTCAGTTAACTTATAATTTAGATAAATATTCAGTAACCTGACTTAGACCAGTGTATCATTGATTCATCAGACATTTAGTAAGTAGTAAACATGTACAATAAGAATAGATTAAACCATCACACATAAGCAACACATATGAACACAAGGATTTAAGTTGGAAAACCAATGTGGGAGAAAACAACTTACAATATTGTACTGGCGTAGAATCATAAAAACACGCAGGCACCCATCTGCAGAAGGCTACAACCTTCTCCCGTTCTCCAACTCCAACTGGAAGGGAGCTCCAAAACCCTGATCTCATTTACTAGCACCCATAAGAAGGGAGATATGACCCCCTGATCTCGTTTACTAGCTCCCACTGGAAGGGAGATACGAACCCCTGATATCGTTTACCAAAACCCAATGGAAGGGAGATACAAACCCCTGATCTCATTTACCATCACCCATTGGAAGGGAGATAAGACCCCCTCATTGAAGGCTCCAACCCTCAACACCACTACAGACCACGTTTCATAAATTTTCACACTAGACCACTTTCTTCAATACATCACAACTTGTAGGCCTCTTTTCAATAGATTTTCAAATTGGACCCACTACACTTATTTAAGCCACATCAGAACTTTAAACATAATACTATAAAAAATCAATCAACCAATCATAGAATCACCAATCAACCAACCAATCACTGATATTTTAATCACAATCAGCTAGCACCATAAACAATAATCAAACAACCCAGATCTATATGAAGACTTCATTGATAGACAATAGAAACACAACAACACTAATCAAACATATTCTTCAGCAAAACCCTGACTTGCATATACGCCTTCCATATGGATTTTCCACGTATGTATGCGCTTATCCATAACCCAACTCGCATACACATCTTAACATACTTCAGAATATATATGCAACTTTGCAAAACAAAACCCGCATGTATACGCGCTTTCCATGTGTCAAACTTGCGTACATATCTGCAACTAATTCATGACTACACAACACTTCAGAGCTTAAAACATACTCATATCATAACCTTCACTAAAAAAAACATGTGCCAGACCACAGATCTAAACAACTCATAAACAAATCATTCAAATACGTAGTCAATTCAGGTCTAATGATCGTGATCCATCATTATATTCACAGGTGCATAATTATTTCACATCTACAAATCAACTATAGAACATACCATGCAAATATACTTCAGATTGAAGTATTCATTCATTACCCTCACTCATGCACACTTAGCACTTTTATCTTCACCTCCTTATATAGTTTGAGCCTTAGCCAATACTATGACCCAAAACCACACTAGTGCAGGTGGTAATCTTTGACGGGATCAAATAGGATCAAGTAGTTGTTACTATGCTCAATATTGTGGGAAAATATCATGGTAAAGACCCTTGGTATTAATAAAATAGTGTGCCAGCATGTACATGACTTTGCTTCTTCATACCCACGTGTGTACACGACTTTGCTTCACTGAACCTGCATATACACTACCTCGCTTCATAATACTTGCATATATTTCTTTGTATACTTGAATTCGCTTCATCAAACTTGCACATATTTCTTCAAACTTTAATTTCATAATTATTATGACCTGAAATATTTGTCTCATCATTCTGTCATTCTGTTCCATCTCTCTGTCACCTGTGAACTGATTTGTGCACTCTGTTACAAGTGGGTTGCCATCAAGGACAACACATGCATGATAATGCCAACAATATCCCCCTTTGGACTTGATGGAAACCATGTTGGTGTTTGATCAGCACAACCTATAGATACCTGATAGACACATCAATATAAGCATTATTCAAACACCAAGTTACTCTCCCCCTTTGAAATCAAGGGAAAAAGGTGGTCCAATGCTGCAACAAGGTTTTCTCTTTCCTTGTAGATACAAGAGCTATATAGATTTGATATGCACTATACTGACCACGCTACCCCTAATCACATGTTTAATCTTCAAAAATATTTTCAATGAATTACATGACTCTATAAGTCAATTGAGTATGACCTTTCCTATCACCAAGGACTCATACTTACATCAATCACCCAACCAAGTGGGGTTACATATTTGACTCAACCAACCAACCAAGAGGGATTGCATATTTGACATGACCTCAAAAGTACATACATGAATGAATATGAAAATAATTACATCATAGGTATTTACATGAGCTTTACATGAAATGACAGATATGATACTTATAACCAAGACCAAAAGACCTCAATAGAGGGAGATCAAAGCCATGATAGTCATCTGAAACCATTATATACTGAATAGGATCTGCTTCATAAGTATCTATCAGCAACAACATGAGCGATAACATGCAACATCAACATCATAAGATATTTTGAAGACATCATCCATAAAATCCTCCTCCTAACCTCATCAAGTTCAACTTACTCAATCCTAGTACATCCAAGAAACATGTATGAGATAACATTATGAAATAAGATAAAGCAATGAAGTATCATCCATGACAACAACATCATCATCAAGTGATCATATAAAGGTCTACATATATGCATCAACAATCAAGCATCTTCAACAATCATAATGCCAACAATGCATTATGACCAACATGTCTAATGCTCCCCCTGAACCTGTGCTACCTGTTTACTGATCATATAAACTCATACATCATAGCATCTTCACAAATTTAGATAATCATCAATGTCAAAATCATAGATAATCATAACTTAATACCACATCAGCAGACTGTAACCATCAACATCAGACCAGAAAAATAAAATAATAATTGTTAGAAGCATATCAGAGACTGTTCTTGAGTCTTTCCCACTATTTTTATGTCAAAGAAAAACATACGCGAATGTCTGCAAAGGAAATCACATATATACGCGACTATAGTTCATGCAACCTGCATACACAAAGTGAAATACTGAAAATTTCACAGCTTCAACTCCCCTTGAGCTTGTATAGTCTGTACCTGTCTTCTGTTGACACATCAGATGCACTGTCAGAAATATAAACAACTAACATTAACAAACCAATCGTCATATATTACAGACACTGTTAACAATATTATTTAAAAAATGATGGACTCTAATGGGCAATGTTTTCTTTCAATCTGAGTCCGAATCTTCCTTATATCTGCAAGAGGTCAAATCTTTAAACACATAATTTTTTAGTGTTTATGTATCCCCTTGCTATGACGTTTCTAGTTTCTTCATCCATGACCTTGCATTTGGTTAATGTGAACACAATTACATTTCCTTTATCTGCCATTTGGCCTACACTCAATATGTTTTGTTTTAGACCTTGAACTAATAAAGTATCAACTGCATTTCTATTTTTTTAAAATTATGGCTCTACCTTTTCCCAAAATTTTTGCTAGAGAATCATTTGAAATAATAACCTTACTATGTTGATTTCCCTTGAGAGACTCCATATTACTCTTATCACCTATCATGTGATGAGAACATTTGTTGTCGATGTACCATTCATCCTCATTTTTAAATGCATAGAGGGAAAGACCACATCTTATCTCTTCTTCTTTTTGCTTGATATTAGGAATGTTGGTGGATCCATATTTCTTCGCTCTTCCATGTTGTCTTTGGTGATTCATTGATCTATTCCTGCATTATTTTTGTACATGCCCAAACTTGTTACAAGCATAACATCTTATGTGACCAGAAAAGGGAGTAGAGGAATCATAAATGATTGTATCATGCAATCAAAAGATTTATGACTAAAATTCTTGCATGGAAAACAATATCCCTTAAAGAAACCTGAGTACATGGGAGTTGATGGTCTATGTGTGAAGTATCTATTTTTCTGCGGCCAAAACAATATTCTTCCGCAATTGGCTACAACATGTGCATGATTATGACATATAAAACATTCAACATTATTGATCAGAGGAGGGAATTGATTAACACTTCTATAGTTAGGTGTGAATGATTTCCTTTGAGCATTCATGATCCTTGGTTGTTTATCAGGTTGAATTTTTGTCTCTTTAAACACTTCAAGTTTTGAATTGATATCCTTTGAATCTTTAACACTGGTTTGTGAACTAGATTCTCCTTTAACTGTTTCGTGAAAATCAAGACCAAATTTAACAGAGGGAGACCTTTGACTACTAAGAATATTATCCAGAATATTAGTACTATCTTGAAATCTCAAATGTTTATCATTTTCTTCTAATTTACCTTTTTAAAATGTTTACCTCAACCTGCATTCTTTGGTACTACTTCTTCATACCTTGTTCGACCCTTCTTCCTTCTTCTACTTTCTCTTTTAATTTGAGAATTTCTTCTTTCAGCCCATTTTCTTGTTCTTCAAATGTTTTAAGTAGTTCTTCATTCGTCATATTTTATTTTTCCAGATCTGATTTGAGAGAGATGATTTCTGCTTCAAGTCCTTTACTGTGATTGGTTACTTCATCCTGCAACCTTTGGAATTGGTCTATCTTTTCTTTGTTCATTTGCTCAATTGAGTTTATTTCTTGTAACTGATTTTTCAATCTAGTAATCAAATCTTTGTAGATACATTCCCTTTCATTAAATAGAATTTTCTGATCTTCAATTTCATTTTTGAGAATTGAAACTTCTACTTCTAGATCCACAACATTACTTTCACTTTCATATTCACTATTGTTAATATTGCATGAACAAGGAAGTGGTTCACAAGAACAACAATCAATGCCTGTTATATCTTCTTCATTTATTGTTGCAAACTTTTTTTGAGTTGTCTTCTTCCTTTGAGTTTCCTTCTTCTTTTGCTTCCTTCCCACTGTGACGAATCTCCTTCAAGCGATCAAGCTTCTTCAGAAGGACCTACTTTGATACCAATTGTTGGGAAAAATACTAGGGGGGGGGTGAGTCAATATTTAAAACTCACAAAAATTGTTCTTTTTATTTTCTGAATTATGTACGTGACTTTACTTAAGCCAACTAGCATATGTACACGAATGTCATTAAGGAAACTAGCGTATGCCCAGTAAACTTATAATTTATATAAATCTTCAGTGACTTGACTTAGACCAGTGTATCATTGATTCATTAAACATTTATTAAGTAGTAAACATGTGTAGTAAGAACATATTAAACCATCACACATAAGAAACACATATGAACACCAGGATTTAAGGTGGAAACCCAATGTGGGATAAAACCACCACTGTTGTCATATTTTTCTTCAATATTTATTATATCGAAAAATTCTTACAATATTGTATTGGCACAAAGTCATAATAGCACGTAGGCACCCACCTACAAAAGGCTCCAACCTTATCTCGTTCTCCAGCTCTAAATGGAAGGGAGCTCCAACTCCTTGATCTTGTTTACCAATACCCACTGGAAGGGAGATATGACCCCCTGATCTCATTTACCAGCACCCACTAGAAGGGAGCTGTGAACCCCTGATATCATTTACCATCACCCACTGGAAGGGAGCTATGGAACCCTGATCTCATTTACTAGGACCCACTGGAAGGGAGCTACAACCCCCTCACTGAAGGCTCCAACACTTAGCACCACCATGGACCACGTTTCATAAATTTCGACACTGGATCCAGCTTCTTCAATACATCACAACTTGTAGGCCTCTTTTCAGCATATTTTCAGAATGGACCCACTACACTGCCCAATACCATACATCAAAATTGAAACATAACACTGTACCAAATCAGTCAACTAATCACTGAATCACCAATCAACCAAACAATCACTGATCTTTTAATCACAATCAACTAGCAGCATTAACAATAATTAAAAAACCTATATATATATATGAAGACTTCATTGACAGACAACATAAACACAACAACATTGATCAAATATATTCTTCAACAAAACCCTAACTTGCATACATGACTTCCAATAGGATTTTCCGTGTATGTATGCGCTTATCCAAAACCCAACTCGCGTACATATCTTAACATACTTCAGAATATATACACGACTCTGCAGAACAAAACCCGCGTGTATAAGCACTTTCCATGTGTCGAACTCGAGTACAGATCTGAAACTAATTCACGAGTGCGCAAAACTTCAGAACTTCAAACATACTCAGACCATAACCTTCACTGCAACAAACATGTGCCAGACCAAAGATATAAACAACTCATAAACATATGATGCAAATACATAGTCATTTCAGGTCTAATGATCGTGATCCATCATTATATTCACGGGTGCATCATTATTTCAGATCTACCAATCAACTATAGCCCATACCATGCAAATATACTTCAAATTGAAGTATTCATTCATTACCCTCACTCACGAAAACTTAGGACTTTGATCTTCACCTCCCTATATAGTTTGAGCCTTAGCCAATACCATGAGCCAAAACCACACTAGTGTCGATGGTAATATTTGACGGGATCAAACATGATCAAGTAGCCGTTACTACGCTCAATATTGTGGGCTAATATCATGGTAAAGACCCTTGGTATTAATAAAATAGTGCGCCAACATGTACATGAATTTTCTTCTTCATACCCACGTGTGTACCCGACTTTTCTTCACTGAACCTGCATATACACTACTTTGCTTCATCAAACCTGCATATATTTCTTCGTATACATGACTTCGCTTCATCTAAACTGCATATATTTCTTCATATACGTGACTTCGCTTCATTTAACATGCGTATATTTCTTCAAAATTTACTTTCATATTTCTTCTGACTTGAAACCTCTGTCTCATCATTCTGTCATTCTGTTCCATCACACTGTCACCTATGAACTGATTTGTGCACTTTGTTACAAGTGGGTTGCCATCAAGGACAACACATGCATCATAATGCCAATAGATAATTTCAATTAGAAAAACCCAAGGACTTCATAAGGATATTCCAAAGCTATAACATGTAGGATATAGAAATACTATGTGAATTTTACTTATTATATTACTTCCTCACTCACCATCATGGGATCCAAACTCTCATGTGGGGGATGTGCAACTTATATCCTTTGCCTCTTAGCTAAGGCATGGATAAATGAGGGATGAGGAGGTGAAGAAAACATTAGGAGAAAAGGTGACACCACCATTGTGGGTAAGAGTAGAGGTATCTAACCCTATGACCATTATTATAGCCCACAACATCCTCATAGAGGACCAAAAAGTGGCCCAAAATTAGAAGCAAAGACAGGAGGAGGCTATCCTCTACTTTGAGGACATGGTGAGATTGCTAGGTGATGAAGCCTTATAAGAATTCTAGAGAAGATGAAATGCTCTATCGTACATCCTCCAGTTGAGGGATACCTACACACTCACCATGATGCATAATGCTTTAGCTAGTACCCTAATCTGCAAGAGGATTATCCAAAGAATGAATATAAAATGGATTGGATTGAAATTTAATTCCCCATTATTACTGAGGATGATATAACACATCGGGTAGGAAGAAGAATCAAGGGAATGGAAGAAAATAGATAATGCAGTTGGGTTATATTTACCAAGAGAATTGCCTAGGTATGTAGCATGGAATGGAAAATAGGCTACTAAAGAGATAATGTGTTGTAGCTGCTACAACAACACCCAAAGTTTTCAACTTGTATATCTAAATTTTGGGCCCCACTTTGCTTGCCCAAGGTCCTAAGGGTCATGTTTTTTTCTTCTTCTGAATTATTCAAAATGTTCAATGACCAAGCCGCCTTCAAACCCTCTCGATTATCATGCCTTCATGTTTCAAATTATTCATGATCATTTTTTTTTCACTTATGATGCCCATTTTTTCATATACATTAGGTACTAGGAAACTGTCTTCACACTCATGCGTATTGAAAACCTATACTACCACAATTAGGAATGAAGGACTAAGCCATTGTGACTTGATTCTCATCTTATAAATTCACCTCTTCAACGTTTCAATCTTTAGGAACATTTCATCCCATATCAAGTCATATTGATTGCATCGTCATATTGGGGACTAGACTCTGCATCAATCCGATTGGGTCAGATTATATGCTCGTATATCGAATTGGTTTCAACCTTGAACTTCCTGAGTAATGGTGCAACTCTCAACACCTTATGATGTCTCTTGGATGTCACATTTCAAAGGTTTTAATGATATTAAAAGGTTTAAATTCTTGAAAAGAAGAAGGTTTGTATATGTTATGGGTAGAATTGGATTCTCAAATACACATTCTACACTTCTTGTGGTGCTAAAGAGGATTATATGTTAAACATTACCCATTGAAGCACATACTTGCATACATATCTATAGATAGTTGGGGCATAAAGTTTATTAAATTCTATGATTTTGGAGACTATCCAAATCTATTGTTCTAAAAAAATAAAAGCATTTCATTCTAATTTCTATTCTATTTCTATTTTGTTATACATAAGGTTGAATTCTATAATTCTGAAGCCTATCGAAGTTACCCTTTCTTTGAATTTGTGTTTTTATGTAATAAAATTCTAATGTTTTCTTTATAACAAGAGTTTTACTGCTCTTGAGTATACAATACCTCTCGAAATGACTAGACTCATGGAACATATTCAAGATTTTTATGGATTACCATGACATCAAATGAACTTGTGTTAACTTCAAGTGCATTATGGTTTGGAAGGCGATGACAACTTGAAGGATAGAAAATTTTCAAGCTCTCAACATGGAGGTATAATAGGTCCTCCTCATGAATGTACACTTGGAAATATATCACATGTGTGCCAGTTCATATCTTGAGCCCACGCTAGTAACAAATGCATTGGAGATCGTATTAAAATAAAAGATCAATCAAAAGAATGTGATGTCAAAGGGGAAGCACACCTTATGAACAATATAAAGTGTGTTAGAGGCAACCAAGGGTCAACATAGGTGAAATGTTGAAGAAAATGAGGGCATCCATCAAACCTCATTCCCATAAATCTTCTTGAGACTCATAATATTTTGAGAGGCGCGCAATAGAAGCTCATAATTGGGTCATGCATGAAAATTTATATTAACATGAAAAACATCAAGACGATGGTCATCGAGAAGGACATTGTGCATTGTGCAAAAAACATCCTTTCATCAACGTTGTGATGAAAATCACCAAGAATATGTTGATCCAAGTGGTCAATGCATAATACAAGTGTCACAACATTTCAAACAAAACATTAAAATTGGGTGATGTGTATAATGCATGTAAGTGGAAGGTTGGATCACAAGACAAGCACATAGGCTTAATAAATTATTAATAGAGACTAAGAAGACACAACCTTCCTTGTGAAGGAAATGTGCAACTAGTCCTGCTTTGTCTCTCACCCAATCGTAGGCCGCACTTATAGGTTGTAGCAGTTTCCACTTGAAACAACGATTAACTATAAATTCTAAAAATGTGACTCTCTTTGTAAATTGGAAACAATGGCCTGTGCTGCTAATGAATATTGCGACTTTCCCTCTTATTTATATATGTGAATTTCCTTGATACTTAAATATATGACATACCCATATTTACCTGAGATTGACATTAAGGAGCCCCTCTACATGAACTTGCTGAAAGTTTGACTGAACTCATTGGCATATTCAAAAGAAATATGGAGATCACTTCTCTTTGGATAGGTCGAAAATAATGTGCAAATCCTACACACATTTTTGTAATTTCATTGAGGATGCAGGCAATGATAATATTTTGAACAAGCTCATATGTCAACGTATAGAGGAAATGAAACACCATCTAGTTGATCATGTGAATCAGAGGAAGAGGTGTGGACATACTGCAGTATGCAATTTTATTTAAACTTGTCAACATTGAGTTGCCTCATATATGACATAAAGGCAAAGTATGTGATGGGTTACGAGACTTACACCAAGCAGTTGTGGCAACATTGATGATTTCTCTTGGAGAAAATGATTCTAATATCTCATTTATGGACAACGTATTGACACATTTGTTTTCCAAAAATAATTATGTCTTGTAGCATTAAGTTAATTCCATTACTTGGCTATGCGTTTCAGTGTTATTCCTTCCAACCCGTTTCAAATGCTTTTTGAAACAGGATCACTTATGACCCCTAGAACTCAAAGTTATGGCCCCTAGAACTCAAAGTTATGGCCTAACACATAAATTTTATGTTTGATTCTGTGAAATTAATATGAAAGCATGGTTGATTTATTCAATTGATGGTTGGGAAATATATTTTTGGGCAACTTCACCATATTTCCCATTGGTTACAAATCTACAGGGCGAGGTTCCTAATTAAGGCAGTGTATTGTAAGTCTCCCTAAGTAAGTTGGTTTGAACAAATCATATTGGTAGGTGTCTCAACCTTGAGTTTACATTTGGTCTCAACAACAATTTACTTAGCAAGCACTACAACATTCTGCAAAAACAATGAGACGAATCCATCCTCCAAGCTATCCTTCAAGGAAAATATGTAACATACATGATCTATTCAAACATATTGAAGAGGGATCATCTTAATTAGCTAGTAAAAATACCATAGGTAATATGGAGCATATTCATGAATTTATTGCAACCAAAGAAGCACATGATTACATAAGTCCCCATACAAAATAGAGACAAGGAGGGTGCTTCTCTTGCAACCATGGAAAATACGTGAAAGGTTAAGGAACGCTAAAAAGGTTGATTATGTTAGAATTGAGATGAACCTCGTAAGTGAGAATATAATGATAAATGGGCAATGTGCAACATGGTTTGTAAGAAGGATGAAAAGGCAGATGTATTTTTCCCGAGAAAAAATGGAAGGGAAAATACCTATAAAGGACAGATACATTAAGGAAGCTCTAAAAGTTTTCCAAGGAAAGGAAAAAAAGTATTGCATAAGCTTGCCCCATTGAAGGCAGAATTTGATGAACACATGGACCTAATAATCACCACAATACTAAAGGTTCAACATGGAGATATTCAGTTCAACCTAGACATTGATATCTTGCACGATAGAAATGTGAATTACAAAATTATTTGGACTTCTTTATTCAAGGTATCTGAAGCACAAAGATTGTGACATTGATCTCATTGATCCCATCTCCTTGAATTTGTAGGAAAGAAAGGGGATGCTACAACCCATATTTGGTTTAAAAATAAACGACAACCTGATTATTAGCTACCGACTTCTTCCAAAACACAGTTGGGGAAGATCCAAATAATCCTGCACAAACCATATATACCTTAATGATATTGCACTATAGAAAATGACTATTCATGGGTCGAAAGTTGATGTTTACTTTTCTTGAATATATTACATTTCCAATACTATTCTTTGTATGAAAATGTATTTAACCATTGTAATTTGTTTGCAGGCACAAGAGAGGGAACACAAATGTTGGCCCATACAAAGGAATATGGGATTGAGTTGAAGGGAATAGGAGTTTCTTGTAGAGGCTGCACAACTAGGGTTTTAAAAAGCAGGAAAATGGACATTTAACACAACAAATGAACATCGCCACCCTGTTCATCAACTTGTGCAAGCCTCCATGTATTTTCAACAACATTGGAAACAAGTACTTTAGGGTTACAAATAATCGTCTCTGCTCTCCTCATAATTTCTCTTCTCTCATAGTGTAAATATTTCTTATCATATTGTTAACAACTATGCATAGATAGATTGAGCATGTAATAATCATTAGAGATGAGAGAGTCATGAGGAAGGTCAAGAGTCACTAGGGTAGGCAAAAGTTCATGATAGGTGAATAGTGATCTCATTTCTATAAATACACCCTCATGCCTCATTTGGAGGGGAATTTTAGGGCTAGTATTAGATAGCTGATTTGTGGTTAAGGAGATATAGGCATTCAAATATTGACAACTAGTAGAGTGTGTTTGTGGTGAGGCCAGTGTTTTTATTTGGAAGATGGTATGAGAAACCCATGTTCCAATAACAAAATTGATGGTTTGCAGGACTTGTACATATATTTGCAACAACATTAATAAGAAGTTCTTTACTTTTGGCATTGATTCTCGTGCTTCTTAATTTTTGTTGTATTTGTTGTCCAATATTTCCATGGTGTTTGTATGTGTGCTTTCATGTGGGCAATATGTTAACAAACTAGTTCATGGTTTATGGATTACATCTCTATTTTAAATCCTTGCTTCCTTATTTAATGTTATGTTGGTAACTTATTGTGAAACCATTTACAATTAACTTATGACACTTTCCTCTTCATGTCTGCATGAGATGGTTTTAGCTCACTAATCCTTTTTGTGAAATGCTTGTTGTTGTTGTTGATGTTACAATCTTGTATCTCGTTTTGCATGTTATTAATCGTGGGTTTACCTCACTCCTATTATTTGGGAATTTGTTTCTTGTCCTCCCTCTAACATCCTCACATTTGATAGCTACGAGAAAAACTTTCATGGTGGAAACTAGGCCCACATACCAAATGGAGCTCCTATCCCAAATTATGTGAGGTCTAATTTGGATTTCACACCAGGGGGACCCCCTAGTTTTTGGTGGGACATTTTCCCCTGTTAACATAAGGGAAAAAATCAAGGATCAAAAATATTGAAAAGGTAAATTTACCAAGGGATGGGAAGTAGGGGGATGACAGGCCCTTGAATTTTACGTTTAAAGTCCCATCTACTACCTCTATCACCTAGGAATACATGTATTTACGACCTTAATAATTATTGTGCATTTGTAGTTTCCCTGTCATTCCTTAGGTTGAAGCGTGTGCTTAAGATATTTAAACATTCCAATTAATTTTGTGACCTTTGGAAGCCTTATCATCCTAATTTGCACACTTTTTTGAGGTCCAACGAGCTCCTCGGGTAAATAAAATACCATGAATATAGGGGACTTATCCCTTTAGCTGTTAATATACACCTACATGATCACTAAGAAATCAAAGTTATCAACAACTAAAGATAATGTAGCTACATAAAAATTCCTATGGGGGGGAAATTACGATGATTCTAGGGATTTTTGGAGGGAAAAGAAACCCTCCTATTGAGGAGGTTTCTATCTCACATTTTATATAAGAAAGGGAACTTGAGCTAGTAAAGGAAGTCTTTTTGGTTTTTGAGAAAAGAATAATACTATCACTTGGATGAATTTTATCTTTTTAAATTTCTGTTCCTATAATGGTGGTTTTCCATTTAAGAAAAGACAAATACTTTTTTAAGTTTTTGAGTTTATTTTTGTTTAAGGTTCCTGAGCACCTTGGAGAGGGCCCATAGGCATTTTGGAACCCTTATTTTACCTTTTCTACCTCATTTCCACATGTTATCTTAAGTTGTTATTTTTTTTTGATTGATGTACACTGATATCAACATAGTTTGATGTTCTTGTATATGATTGTATATAGTATTTCTCATTTGATTAGTGATTGTCATAGTCTCCACAATTTATGATTACCTTCATGTATCCGATTTCATATTTTCTTCATTGGTTTGCTGCACTTACGCAATTTTTGGAGTTTCCTATAGAGTTATAGGTTTTCCTTTAGAAATATAGGGTTTCCTGTAGAATAGAATTGAGAGATTTATTTTTTCATTAATTTTTAAGATTTCATGTTGCTTATTCGTAGGACATGTAAATTAGTCAATTTAGCATGATCAAGTGAATGAGGAGTAATTGCAAAAGAAGTTTCCACAACTACAAGATTTCCTGCAAGATAAAAAATTGTCTTATTTCAGTTTTGTTGAATGGATTGCTTTACTTTTCTAGAATAGTAACATAACCTTGTTTTCCTTGAAACATAATGTAGTTCTTTGAGTGCCATTAGTTTAGTTTGAATTCTTTCAACTTTGCTTTCCAACATTTTTTCTTATGCAACTTTAATTTTTCAATTTCAATTCATGCACTTAGATTCTTGAGTCTTCACCTCTTTCCAGACTAGACCAATTAAAGTGAATATTTATTAGCATTACATATTTTTTCACTTGATTAATAATGTGATAGTTCTCATATATTAGTGTGCATTAAAAGAAAGTAAAAACTGTAAATTACATACATAATGTGTGATACCTCTTCAGTTTGTATAAACCCCAGGTTGAGATATTGAAGTCAAGACCCTTATAACTAAAACATTTTTTCTAAAATATTGAGTGCCATAATATTTTAAGGACTCATTCTCTCCTTTTATAATTCTAAAGATCTCATCTCCTATGTTCCTAACTTTGTAGTAGTCCTTGTACTTTTCAATGAAAGTTTGCTTCATCTGGTGCTACCTACTTATGTTGTTCCATTCTAGGCTCATGAACCATATCAAAATTGATTCCTTTAGTGTATATGGTAGTTACTTGAGATTTTACTCATATGATGTGTAGTCATACGTTCTACAAATAGGTGCAAACTCAAGGAGAAAGGTATACAGGTATTTTGTAGTAAGGCCATGGAAGGGAGGAATAACAAAGGGATTAATGTTATTGACCTTGGTTAACCTGTTGGTCTCCTAAATGGGAAAATAAAAGATATTATATTTCTCTCCATAATTATCCATTGTTTTGTGAGACCGATATCCTTCTCCTTCTAAGAGATTTGAAAAATTCTTTCCTTCTCCTTTGAGAAGTCCACACAATTTATCTCTTCTTAAACGGTTGCCTCACAATCAACTTTTTATTGAAATTAATTGTTTTGTCTTGTTTAAGTAGTGAGGGATTTTGGTAAGAAATTCCTAAACTTAATTTTTTGTCAATTCTTGCATTATAAGGATTCTGAAAAAAAACCAAAATCCGATATAATTTTTCCCTTTTTCCTGTTAAAATGATGAAATATATGTAATTTGAAGCCATTTTATTTTTTATTTTTGACAACAAATATGATAAAATTGTTTGTAATTTTTATCACCTCCCTTATAGAAGTGTTAAAAAGTGTGGTGTGCCAAAGAATATAAACAACAATTTTGTACTTCTCATCTTACATCTTTAATTATCAACTTGAGGTTCATACAAAATTGAGAGATACTATGCACTATGTAGGCAAATTTCATACATGTATTAATCTAAGAATGAGGAGACATGTTAATCCTAGGATTATAGGGGTTGCTTTAGCAAGGGAGAGGGATAATTGGAAATTCAACACTACTTAAAATAAAGTTGCATTTTAGCTAAATTAAAGTTGCTATTTAATTAAATAAAATTGGAATTTAACTAAAGGAAAATTGTAAATAGAATGGAAAGGAGCATGTAAACAAAGGAATAATCCTATGTATATTGACAATAACAAAAGCTGGGACGTAAGGATGAAAATCTAGGTCAACGAGGTTTAGGTTGTTTATCCAAACTTTAAATTTTTGAATAATGGAGTTTAATTTGTTTTTGGCTATCCCACTCAGAAAATGGAGTAATTCTATAGGGAATTTGTTTGAAACTTGACTAAACTAGGGGGGGGGGGTGAATCATATCAACACATAATAAGAAAACATATGGACATCATAATAAGTGAAAACCCTGGGGGGTCAGGGGTCACAGATGGTGGGTAGCCCCCTGTGCGGAGTCCTGGGCAACGCCCTGGGGATTTTTTTTTTTGGACCCTATTTTAGGTGGGCATACCCGCTTATGGTTTTGTGCATGGGTTTGCACATGGTTTTGGGGAATGCTAGTTTTCGACCGCTGTTATTTTGTAGATCCGATCAAGGGAATTACGGTTAAGTTCTAATATAGGGTTAAGGGATTGGGGTTTATGAATGCTTTGGCATGTATATATATGTGTTGTAACACTAAAAGGAATATAATGAAAAAATCAAGCTGGTAGTCCCGATTTTGGATCCAGGGGAAAAATCTCTATGTACATTAGTTTTATGTTTTATGCTCTCGCTATTGTTTATTTTATATTTTTAAGACTTCGTTTGCAGATAATTTCTGTAGAGGGTTAAAAACTACATTTTCTCTAGATGTTCCAGGTAACTAATGAGAAAAAACTCAATCAAATTTCACATTCTCTAAGTCTAAAATTCCAGCCTTCCAATCTCACACATTTTTATAAAAAACAATTGATGGCTATTAGTATTCCATACATGAATATGAAATGAACAACTTTGTCTCTTTGAATTCTTGTGTCGTGTCTTCGTTTCCAAGTATTCACTCTCGAATTTGAAGGATAATTCAAGAGAAATAAACATCATATCATTCAAAACCAAAATAACATAAGCCAACATTAATGAGTGCATGAGTTAGTGATCGAAAGGAGAAGCAAAAAAACTGTAACACAGACTGGATGAAGGGATCATGCATTACAGTCTAGGGTAAAAAATTATATAAAATAAATGACCTGTGTTATAACGTCGTTTCTAAGAGTAGAAGGTGTATTGTAGTCATAATAACTTACAACATAACTAGGCCTATCCTACTGTCAACACTTCTGTTTTGTTATGCTTGGAAGACACCTCTGTTATGCAACATATCTCTGTCAACATCACATTACATCACAATATTATTCATTCCTTTGTCCTTCAATTTTAGGCTCCTTTTGTTCACTAAAGTATTGCCTTTTTCATCTACTTCAAGTATTATGCATGCCAACATTGTCTTGCATCACAATTTTGTCTTG
Source organism: Pinus albicaulis (assembly GCA_034641835.2). NCBI lineage: Eukaryota > Viridiplantae > Streptophyta > Pinopsida > Pinales > Pinaceae > Pinus > Pinus albicaulis. The sequence continues at coordinate 738,315,960 of CM076580.1, forward strand.
CATTCTCATTGCCTTGCCTTGCATCTCTATAACACATCTTGAACATTGATCTCTACAACATCTCTGCAAAAATTTCTCACATAACCATTCAACAAGTATAATGCATCAAACTATAACAAACATCAACATCCTCAAGCAACATACTCAAAACTACCATAGTGATCAAAACATCGTGTTGGGTAATTTAATTGTCAATTAAATTACATGTCATTAAATTGTCAACCTGAGGTTCATGAACTTGCGAAGTATACTTTCACAATATATGCTAGGAATCAACTTTAAATTTAAGAGTGACTTGACTTATTGAAATGATGGCAAACCTATTCATGAAAAATGTCTAAGATGAGTACATTCACACACATTTTTTTTAAAAAGTCTCAAATTTGGAACTTGGAAAGCATACTATTAATCTATGAAATTGAAATGAAAATTGACATGAAAGTAAAATTACTCTATTGACATGAAAATAAATCTATTCTAGTGACATGAAAGTAAATCTATTTTACCAACATGAAAATAAATCTATTCTAATGACTTAAAAGTAAATTTAGTCTAGGAAGCAACAAATCATATACTAAGAAAACATTGAATTTTTAAACTATGAAATTTAAAGACAAACCATTATGAAAAGTGTGAGAGATCAATTGAAATTACTAATGCGTGCATTGTCAAATCAGAATTATTCATGAGTATCTATCAAACAAATTAAACAACAACGAATCTATGAAATGAGATCAATAACGCTTAATCTACAAAATAACATAAATGGAATAAACATGAAAGAATGTAAACAATGCATCTAATTAAAATACTTAAATTAAACATAAAGAAACTAGAAAAATTCAAAACATTAGAATACATCTCATACTGATTAGGTGGCCATCCAAAAGTGCATGAGAGGTGGAAAGTTGAGAAAAATATTGATCAAACACCAAATGAAGGCAAAACCATATCAAAATGAACTAGAATGGTATTAATTACATCAATCATATACATAATGCCAATCATTAACATCCAAAACTCTACATTGAAGCAAGAGCATAGCTCCCAAAATTTTCACACCTTTTGAGAGGAGTAGGCACTCCTATTTATACAAAAAGTAAGATAACTAACTCATAAATGTAGATCCGCAAATCTCTCCTCGATCCACAAATATCTCATGTGGTTACAACCATGTATTGACATCTAAAAATTAGCATCTCGTCATATACTCTCACAAATATCTCCTAGCTTTGATAGGAGACACTTATGAAAACTTCCATGATCTTTCTCCATGAAATGTGTTTGACCAATGATCTCAACTCTTCCTCAAATATTCATATCCTCTCACAAATCTCTCCTAGCTTTGATATGAGACAATTATGAAAACTTCCATGATCTTTCTCCATGAAATGTGTTTGACCAATGATATCAATTCTTCTTGAAATCTTCAAGAGTTTTAAGAGAAAATTCGAATTTGAGTCTTGGAGGCCAAATAAGACTATCTTGGGATCTTCAAATATGCCAACACATGTCACAAAACTTATCCAAATTTTATATTTAAGTGAATACATGTGATTTTTCTAATATTTAACCATAAATTCACTTAAAATAATAAAGTAAATGTATTGGGAAATAATTTGTCTAAACCCATATTTAATTATGAATATGGTCTTAGTGCGTGGTTATGAAGCTACATAATATGAAAAATTCTAAAGAAAAGTGAAAGAAATGAGGGTGAAATGAATGAATGCCATTTTGGAGACCCAACATTCCCCCCCGACTGAAGATGTTGCATGTCCTCATGCAACTTTGCATTGATTGTCTTAGATTGTAGCCTTTTGTCATTTTATAACTTTGAGATACTATTTAAGACTTGCATATTTTGAAGTCTTCTTTATCTGAAATATGTCTAAGTGGAAGCTCTTTATGGTTGGTTCTGGTGTGACAACCATACATATTTCAAGTGTTGGTTCTTGTGTGACAAAAAATTTCTTTTATTTTTCTTCTTGCTGCAACAACGAATACTTAAGAATGTATCTAAAATGAAGACCTATTCATATACATATAATTTGATCCTTATAATTTGAATCTTTTACAAAACATATCCATATTTAAAGAACCAGAAATATAAACAACATTCAGTTGAGAGAAACATATTGGTCAATAATGTATGAGGTTATGGAATATGTAAATGAAAAAATGGTAATGGATATCCTCCATCCAACTAAAGGTGTTTTTTATTCTTGGAAAATGAGGAAAGAAATTTTGCATGGGAAACTTTCCAAATACATATATTTTAGCATTCAAGGAATTAATGATTAAAGATTAGAAAACAACATACCTTCACCTACCTTAAAAGTCAATAAACTATGCATGTGTGAGATCTTGACTGTTACTATTAGATCATGGATTGCGAAGTGAAAGAATTTGATCCGCTTCTTCATCATTGGGTTGTATGAATAGTGGATGAAATATGAAACTGAAATATTTGTGCCTTCTTATTGCTGGAACTATTACTAAACTCTAAAACTGAATTTTTATTTATTGAAAAACTACTACAAGCTACTCAAATCATATAGTCTTCATTCATATCCACATCGTGGCACAATTCTTTTCTATGTGAATAAATTTTGCTGATGTCAAACATAAAAATAAATTGTTGGATTACCGACCATTAATGAATGTCCTTAACCAACACGAGACTACTCACCATTAATGTCAATGAGAGTCAAAATGCCCAAGTACATCTTACTAGGTATGAATAAATGTGTTGAAGTTGAGTCACCTAGAAGATTTGAAAAACAAGGGACATTGATGTATTCCCACTGTTCATTGGCAAGAGGAATTTCCATTAAGACATGCAAGCCTCAAGGTATTAAAAAATACTCTAATATTGAACCCAAATAATATGCTGAAGTCGATGGGTCATGACTTGTTAGAAGGAGGACCTTATTGAATCCCCCATTATCTAACATGAGTATAATGATTTAGAAGACCATAGATGAAATATTTGCATTTATGAAGCGAGTTTATTATACAAAGGGAAAAGGACAATGAGGTAATTCAACATTGTAAGTGAGCTCAATGGATTTATTCATGGGTTAGGTATGAAATGGAAGTGAGGAAGGAAAATGTGAAAATTGCAAAGGAAAATGATTTTGAAGTAATGCTCTAGGAGTAGGAAGATGAAAATTCATGGATGGAATGTACGCTTAGAAAGAGGAAAATGAATTAGTAGCAATGGAAATCTTGATGTGATTTGAAATGGAATTGACTTCTTCATATTCTTCTTGAAAAATAAATTGGTCTTTGAGAACCACTTGTGCATAAATTGATCTTCTTTGATAATCTTGGAACCTGCAAAAGCTTAGCACTAATATGCAATAAAACATAAGACTATCGAAGGAGAGAGGAAATCAATCTATCTTCATACAACATACACAAAAAATTCATAAATAATGCTAATAAAACAAATTAAAGGAATATAAATAAAACTAAAATGCATTTTTTACTTGTCAGGAAGCTTGTGCACTTAGACTACCTGTCAATATTTTGTTGATAATTCCTTCATTTGATGCCCAATTTCAGTGATTCAAAAACCAGGTTAAAGGAAATTCATATTAGGAACATGTTTTTAATGATTACTATTTTTTTGAAGACCAATTGCTGCAAAATCCATAAAAATGACAATTTTTTATTATATCAAATGCTAATGAAAACCATCCCATCACGTAGAGCTCGTCGATATATTTCCAATGACACTTGAATCACATCAAAGAGATGTAGTATGATAAAGTTATGGCCATTTGAAGTTTTAGTAAAACACTAAAAATTTGGTGCATGAGTGCCACGTGGTAGCATGATGTTGACGTGGATGCTGAAGTTGGAAGATGACGTGGCATGCAAACGTGGCGAGTTGATTGTACAAGGTGACATGGCAAAAAACCGGGCAATGAATGTGTAATGTTCACCAATACTATGCTGCCACATGGACTAATGAAATGTCACCATATGGCGGCGAAATTGTTGCCTAGTTAAGGATTGTCAAAATTGTAGAATAATTAACATATTTTGGTAAACCCCAACAAAATAAATCGGGATTTTTGATAAAAATTCTAAGTGTCGAACTTCTCCTGCGTACTTGTCAAACAATTTCATGCCACCAAAATGTTTGATTTTCAATTGAACTCATGCTCTTCCAAAAAAAAAAGATCTTCCCAGCCAATTTAATTTATAAAAATTGACAAAACATTGAAACTAAAAACTCATAATTTTTTTTTGTGGTTGCAGGTTTTTATTTGCAGGTGGAGCGAAAAAAATTATGGCCTCTCTTTCTGCATAAATTTATTGTTTGTGTTGTGCTCTACTATTCTTGACAGACATTTTTATTTTATTCTTAGCCCATGGCCATCCTCTGCATTGGTTCTTGCTGTGTGCGATGTCGGGCTTTATTGGGGCTGTGCCCTGGCATTGGGTGTATGCTTTGAGGCCTCAGCCTATATGGCCTGAGGGCTGTGCCTTGGCGGCCTACAAATATGTGTTTCGCCAACCTTAAGGCTTGGCCTCATGCATACGCGTGGGCCTTGCCTTTGACTTGCCTAAAGCTATGCGTAGGAAAAAGATTTATGGGTCAAAAACAAAACATCAAACTTTTTTTTTTATATAAATGTTTTTTATAATAATTTTATTTTATTTTATTTTTATAATATTTTATTATTATTATTTTTTAAACTATTTTATTATTATTAATTTTTGTTGTTTAATTATAATTTTTTAAAGTGTTTTATTTTATTGAAACTATTATTGAAAAAAAAAACAAATTTTAATATATATATATATATATATATATATATATATATATTTTTTTTTTTTAAATAATAAAAATGTGAAACTATTCTAGAAAATAAAGAAAAGGGATTTTTTTTTTTAATTAAAAAGAATTTATTATAGAAAATTATGAGACAAATTTATTTGACAATTAGAGATCAAATTTTAAGCGATTTTTTTATTTTTTATTTTTTATTTTAAGAATCAATGGTAAATTTAGATCTTCCAGTAATTTTTTATTATGAGATTTCAAAGCTAACCTATCCAATTTTCCTTTTTGATCTTCCAAGTTGCAACAATAGCGCAATAAGAGAGCATACTCAATAGTTTTTCAATTCTTTATTCTTTTGAAATTTGAAATTAAAGTAAGAAGAATTGATCTCAAACCTCAAATTTTAGCTCTCTAAACTCCATTTGTTCTCCTTCTTTACAAGTATCCTTTTATTATAGATATTCCTGCCAATGGTTAGTGAATGAGGTGACTCTTACTGTACCAAAAAAAATGAAAAATTCAAGAAAATAAATGAAATCAATTTTCAAAACGAATATTTCAAAAACTTAGAAATTTTTTACCAAGCTTGTTTTTATTTTCCTATTCTATCGTACTCTATTTTGAAATTTTTTTTTTTGTTTTTTGTTTTTTGTTTTTTTTCAAGCATATGAGTATTTCCAATGAAGCCATTTACGAATCAAGATATTTAGTATGCTCATATCAAAATTTGAGAAATATACCTCAATGCCCATTAAGATATGAGAGATCAACTGTACATTTGGATTTGACACAAGGATTTGTTGAAGAATGGACGAATGTTGTGGCGTAGTCACTGTTTGGAATCAATCTTCAATGTAATCCTTACTCTCCAAGAAACATTTGATCATCATTCTAGATTTCCTATCCATAAATAGGTTAGTGTTGAAACTCTTATGGTACAAAATTGATTGAAATTTATGCATATAAATTATTTTTATCATGAATTTTAACTTTGCATGCAACTAAAAAAAAATGAGATTGAAGCTAAAAAGGAATTCTAGATTGAAAGTTAACCCATATGTATACTTCCCTCATAACGACGCCAAAAATGTTGGGTAATTTAACTGTCAATTAAATTACTTGTCATTAAATTTTCAACCCGGGGTTCGTGAATTTGCGAAGTATACTTGCACAATATATGTTAGGAATCGACTTTCAATTTAAGAGTGAATTAACCTATTGAAATGATGACAATCCTATTCATGAAAAATGTCTAAGATGAGTACATGCACACACTTTCTTTTTCAAAAGTCTCAAATTTAGAACTTGAAAATCAATCTTTTAATTTATGAAACTCAAATGACAATTGACATGAAAATAAACTTACTATATTGACATGAAAATAAATCTATTCTAGTAGCATGAAAGTCAATTTTTTTTACTAACGAGAAAATAAATCTATTCTAATGACTTGAAAGTAAATTTAATCTAGAAAGCAACAAATCCTATACTCAGAAAGCATTGAATTCTTAAACTAGAAATTTAAAGGAAACCTATTCTGAAAAGAGTGAGAGATCAATTGAAATTACTAATGCGTGCATATTCAAATTAGAGTTATTCATGAGTATCTATCAAAATAATTGAAAAACAATGAATATATGAAATGGGTTCAATAACGCTTAACCTGCAAAAAAACTTAAATGGAATGCGCATGAAAGAATGTAAGCAATGCATCTATTCAAAAGAATTAAAATAAACATAAAGAAACTCAAAAAAAATTAAAACATTAGAATAAATCTCATACTCATTAGGTGGCCATCCCAAAGTGCATGAGAGGTGGAAATTTGAGAAAACTCTTGATCAAACACCAAATGAAGGCACAAACATATCAAAGTGAACTAGAATGGTATTCATTACATCAATCATAAGCATAGTGCCAATCCTTAACATCCAAAAATACACTTTGAAGCATGATCATAGCTCCCAAAATTTTCACACCTTTTGAGAGGAATATGTACTCCTATTTATACAAAAAAGTAAGATAACTAACTCATAAATGTAGAACCACAAATCTCTCATAGATCCACAAATATCTCATGTGGTTACAACCATGTGTTGACATCTAGCAATTATCATCTCTTCATATCATCTCACAAATGTCTCCTAGCTTTGATAGGAGACACTTATGAAAACTTCCATGATCTTTCTCCATGAAATGTGTTTGAACAATGATCTCAACTATTCCTCAAATATTCATATCCTATCACAAATCTCCTCTAGCTTTGATAGGAAACACTTATGAAAATTTCCATGATATTTCTCCATGAAATGTGTTTCACCAATGATCTCAACTCTTCCTCAAATCTTCAAGAGTTTGAAGAGGAAATTCGAATTTGAGTCTTGGAAGCCAAATATGACTATCTTGGGATCTTCAAATATGCCTACACGTGTCATAAACCTCATCCAACTTTTATATATAAGTGAATACATGTTATTTTTCTAATATTTAACCATACATTTACTTAAAATACCAAAATAAATGTATTAGAAAATAATGTGTCTAAACCCATATTTAATTATGAAGATGGTCTTAGTGCATGGTTCAGGGAGCTAAATAATATGACAAATTCTGAAGCAAAGTGAAATAAATGAGGGTGAAATGAATGACATTTTGGAGACCCAACAGATCATAACATGACAATATATACAAGCCTCAAATTTTCTACAACCTCAACAACCTTTACATTACTTGACTGAATAAACTATGCTCTAATATGAAACATAGTAAAAAAGTCTTTGCAACATACTTTGAAGCCCCTTTTCCATTAACGACAATAATGCCAATAATATCCCCCTTTGGCATTGATGGCAACACTGTGACGCGCCCCCCCCCCCCTTTTGTCCTTAGAATCATCTTCCTTATGTCTGCTCGCCTCCCCCTTTGACATAAATGCAAAGGGGGTCTAATTTATAATGAAATTTAATTAAGGGATATTCATTGATTGTACAAATTGTAGACGTGCAACATCTCATATTCACCCAGCTCACCATCAACTTCATCATACTAGACTATGTTATTGGGATAATGTCTAAACCCATTACATGAGAAACAACTCTTACAATCAAAACCATTCCTTAGGATACATTCTTATGTCTTCTTTGAGTATATGATCAATCCTTTAGTATTGAGTAGTTTTAAAAATATCAAATTCTCTGAGATTCACATGCACTATAAAAGAACAAACTCACCACCAACTCCATCACATAATATATTTAATTCATGTGTTTAATTTGCGTGTTAAGAGTTCCATCTAGTAATTTTATGATATCCATGACAACCATTTCCAACCTTGCACCATTAATCATGCAACCTATTTCTCCATCCAATCCAATATAGTTCAAGTTAGCTTCAACAACAAAAACCTCTCTTGGATCCTCTTGAGATTTATCACTAAAAGAAAAAATATATTTCTTCTTACAAATTTTGTTTCATATTCATCTGTTATTCATTTGAAAAGATTTATAGGAACCTTTATTATCATGTGAGGATAGTTTCCTGCAAGGTCTTCAATACTGGTGCCACCCTTTCTCTGGAATAACATTATGCTGAAAATGATTTTTTTTCATGAATTTTCAACCGCAAAGAATCAAGAAAATTAATGGATATTGTCAAATATTCACCATTCCATGCTCTACCACTCACTGACCGCAACCTTTGGTAAAAGAGTATCAAGCTACTCAATTTCCTTTAAAGTAACTTCCTCAAATGCATGACAACATAGCTATTTCAGAGATTATTTGACATTGCCCCAAGTAGATTAGATATGTTGTTTCTGTAAGAAGCCATAAACAATGTTTAACAAACTGAAGATATTGATTTGAATTTGTAAAGAAGAAGGATAAGAAAATATTTTCCTTTTCTTTCTACAATCATCCTACATTTTATTTTTTTCTTTGAAAAGCCACAAAGAGTATTCAAATCCTTATCTGTATCGCTAACTAGCTTTAAAAACCTCAAGGAATAATCTACTTGTGTATTAGCTAGTGAAAATTCTTTTGAACCAATACCATGTCTTCTTATATAACATTTCTTTTCATCAAGAATTTCTACACACACAAATTCAGCATTCCTATTCAAGACTCTTGTCATTGCCAATTCCTAACAATTAATACCGTTCATTCCTGTCCTTTTTTTCTCCAAATATTTACTTTGTACACTATTCCCAACCTTGTTAAATGATGTAGAATACTTTAATGAAATATCCATATGTTCCCTATTATAATATTTTTTATTTCCATGTAATTCATAGCTTTCCCCGACAAATTTCAATGGAAGTTGAGTACATCACATCCTAGCATTTGTGAATATTGAGATATCAAACTTACTACTGGTGCCACAATATATTCTCATACCTCTCACTTTGAAACATAATATTATATATGGAAATTTGAATTCTAAAGACTAAAAAATCTTGTAGTAGGAAGAAATTTGGATTTCCACTAGGTCCTGAATCATCCATGCTTATATTATGCGTACAATTAACCGAATTTTCTTTGATCTCTTGTTGATGTAAAAATCCATCATCCTTTTGATACTTTCTCCTCTCTTGTACTATTGGCATGGCCACTTCCTCTTTCAATGAATGCAAATAATCGATATAACCAACAAAAGGTATCAAGACATGGATGTATGCATAAAGACTTTTAATATATTTGCCAAATCACTCTACACCAAAGAAAATATTTCCAGGCACAATGCATATACCTTTCTCCTCCTTGGAATGCGATACCTTATGTCGGAGTAATCTTGATTCCTATTACATCTGAAACATTATATTTGAATTGGTGCAATTTTCAATGTACAAATATTAGAATTATGTTGGAATAATAGACCAAGTGAAATATTTGATTGGGATAATAGTGTGGCGTGGTGTAATCTGCAATTCGATCTCTCTGCATCAAACACATGAAAAACACCATAATGCATGAACAGTTTTCTTGGAATTCCACTGGAATCCTTAACACTTGAACACATACCAATCCTTTCTGATCTATGCTGCTCTATGATCCTTTGACATAACTGTTTATTCTTTGAATGCAATCTCATTGGCACATTTTAATGCATCCTTTGAACATGACTTCACTCAATACCTTGATTCATGTTTCTATGTCAATCATATAACACCCGCTGTTCCTATAAAATTTTCTACTTGTAACACATGTGGGTATTTCAATACGTGCCTTCTATATGTCAACAATATTTTCCTTATCTCTGTGGCACATTTTGGGTGAAAGTAATCATAATCTAATTTTTACTTCACTCATCTAGTGTCTAACAGTCTAGGTCCAATATTCTTTGCTATATAACCGATATTTGGTGTGCCAACGTTACTCAAACTTATAACATTTTTAACGCTCCCATAAATTAGTATATAACGCTCCCGATTACTGAATCCCTGCATATATGTAAACCTGAAAAGTATATAACACATGCCAATAATGATTCCTCAACTTATGCTGTGTTGGTTTTTACCCTGGATTAGCGTTGGGCTCATTCCTTTTCAAAAATAGTATACTCCATGACCTTCGTTGCTTGTCTAATTGCTCATATTTTTTTTAGTTCCTCTTTCTCTTCATGGAGTTATTTTAATATTTTCTACATAATTTTTAACTTTCCTTGCGTCATTCCTCATATACACGGGCGCCTCCTATTTCCTTGAGAAAATAGAATCATTTTGATTCCTTCATGACATAGTATGGATTTGAGCGAGAAAACCTAGCACTTGATGGCCATGAGGGAGTCATGAAAGACCTGAATCTGACTAAATTTTTTGTTCATAGCACATTCTAAAAGTAGGCTTCAAAGCCATAAAATCAACAAAGTTGTTGCAACCTTTTCCTAACCCTGCTTTAAGTTTGACATTGTCATCTTATGCTAGATACAAATCTCGACTAGCACTACAAACCCATGTGTGAGACTTTTAATGTCCAACTCATAGAACTATCTATTTTTCTTTTATTTTTCATGCAACCTACTTTATTTAATTGACCTAATACATAAACATATTAATTTATACGGTTGTTGCATATATTTTGGACAAATCCAATATTTCATAGCATGGCCAAATATGAATTTACTAGATAATACTCCAGCTAACTTTTTCATAGAACCAGATGAGCTAAAGAGGTGTATTTAGTTGCCTACCGAGACTCAGTTTCCCGTTTGATTGATGTCAATGTTACAAATTTGATGATGCATACACCTCTTCACACAAAGGCCAATCAAACAATCACATAACAACAAGTATTCTTCTTTGTCTCCTTTTAATGTCTAAATAGAAAGCATAGACTTCATCCATAAAAGGATATAAGCCATTGTAACTTAGTGGCTGCTAGGTAAAAACAAAAGTTACCTATACTTGCTTCAATATTTTATTATTTTTGAATGAGGAACACGTAACGAAGATACCGTGACTTATCTTTGCCTTGATTGTTTATTCATGTTTCTTATTCATCCTTTGCATAAAAACACTATTCTTTTTGTTGCTAGTGCATCTCTGTCAAGTTTGATGATAAAAAAGTATTTTAAAGTTCTTGTCAGTGATTGTATTCTAATTATTTTGATTCTCAAGTATTCTACAAGTAATTTAGTTGAATTTTTGCTTGAATGTTTTGTCCATCTTTAACAATAATCATTATGGCTATTGCAGACTAGGTTCTTGTTGGAAAAAGTAACTAGTTTCGGTCTTCATAATTGTCATTGTACTCATGTAAATATGTATATCTTATGTAACACGAAAAATAAAAAAAAATAATTTTTTTTTAAAGCATGTGTTTCATGCTTCTATTGATTGGTATTCTAGGAAAAGCATGTTATTCATGCTTCTAGGGTTTGTAATTTATTGTCATGAGTCAAGAGAATAAATGTGATGTATATAAGACCCATTTGGGCAAGATGTACCAGGCAAAAGAATTTATTTTCAGTCGAGATAATCAAAATAAGCCTCCTAGCACAAGTCGGCCCTACCAGAGAAAAGTCGGCCTAGAGAGGGCTATTCGACCTCCAAAAAAGAGTATAAATAGAAACTACTCAACCTCATATGGAAATCAAGAAGTTCGATCTGAAGTATGAAATTTAAGAAGGAATTCAGGAAAGGAAAGGAGAAAATTAGACGAATCAAGGAGGAAGGAAAATCAAGATTTTGTTAAAGTTTTGCCCTAGTTTTCTCTCTCACACGTGAAGATTTTGAATTGATGCAGGGGACGAAGTTGCAAACTTATTGAAGGTTTGAAATATTGTTGTTGGGGACCAAAATTCTGAGTTTGATGCAATTTTGGAAAGGTTTGACTCTTGTTGACTTGGTTTTATTTTGAATTAAATGGAAGGGTTTATTGATGGGATGAGTTACTTCTAGGAGGATGTCTTGGCTTGAGGTTTGAGTCTTGTTTTACTCATTTGAAGAAAATTCTATAAGAAGAGAAGATTTTTTATGGGTTTTTCCCTGGCTTGGAGCCTAATTTTTGTGTCCATTAGCTTTACTATTTTTGTTATTGATAATTGTTTGATGAAAAATATCTAATAAAGAAACACAAGAAGATAAATAAAGTTCACAAGAAATTATTAATTAAGGGGAAATTGAATTAATAGCCGCCCTACTGCATTCTCCAATAGTTCCAATTACCCCTACATTGTTCATTACTCTCTCTCTCTCTCTCTCTATATATATATATACACACACACACACAATATATATTTATTTTTGTATTCATACATGTAATTCTATTGTCATTGTGCTTTAATTGGTAAATTGCCATCATACATATTTCATCATATCTTCTATCTTTTTCCAAGACTTTTTTGGGCTGCTCTCCCCTTGAGATGCCACCGCTCTATCATAGACATTAGCTAGATTATTCTTTGCTTTCATAAGAAGATCCCCATAAGACTAAGTTGACTTCAATTTTTCAATGAAGTCATATGATGTTCCTTTTTCTTCTTCTTCCACACTTTAGTTGGTTGCCTTCTATTGTTCGCATTTCCTTTTGTTTCAATGTTTGGTCTACTTGAAGTGGCTTCTATATTTTGTCTAGAATTATTTTGGGTATCACACGACTTGCAATATTTAACTTTGTGGCCAAGTTTGTTACATATATAACACATTCTTTGGCCAATAAATAGAGGAAATTATGTGTTTATTCCTGTGTTCGTGTTCTTCTTTGCATATACTTTGCATTCAACAAATTTATGTCCAAAACCATTGCACAAATAACAATATCCATATAAATTATTTGTGTACTCGTTGGATGTTTGTATTCTCTATTTTCTTGACTAAGGGAACCTTATTTTTTGTTACATTTTTTTTTGTTTAGTCTTGATTTTCTCTCTTACATTTTGCGGCCACATGTCCAAGTTCATGGAAATAAAAAACTTGATATATTTCAAAGGCACAAAGAATCTCCTTTGCGATCTTCCAAATTTGTTTAACTCATCTCTAGGAGTAAATGACCTTGCAAAGAACCCTTTCTTCAACTCATTATTTGGCTTTTGATACTCCCTCTTGTTTTTGTTTGCTTCTTTACCAATCATGTTGTTGCTGACGTCTTCTATTGGTATTTTTGATGTTGTTGTATCCCCTTTAATGGATTCCTTTTCTGAGTTCTTCATGGACATAACCTCCTCTTCTATCTTCTTATACAACATGTTCTTTTCATATAGTTCATTTCTTGCTAAACCAATATCAACCTATAATATTTAATGTTGTATATCTCTTTCCTTCAACCGATTGATCATCATTTCTTCAGTTCTTCTAGGTTTTTCCAGCTGTGTCCTCAGGCTAATAATATATTCCTTGTACTCGTGCTCTCTTTCATCACATATCTGCAAAGTTTTATTTTAATCTTTGATTTCATTTGTCAGTATTTGTATTTCAACCAAGATCGAGTCAAGCTTGGCTTGGTTTTCATCAATATTTTACTCATGGAAATCAAGTAAATTCACACTAACATGGGTGTCATTTGATTGAACACTTTCCCCCTGAAATTTTTTTTCTTCTTCCTTTTTTTCTTCTCCTTTTAGATATTACTACTACTAGTAATCCTTCATGCATAAGTTGCAACCTTTCCCAAATTTTCTTACAAAATTTAAATCTATCACTATTTCAAGATCCATATTGTGAAGGTTGTTATAAATTGCACATTTTTCCTGAGTATTCCACTGTTGTTCTTGCTTAGAGGGGGAGTCTTTGTTGTATCCATCAAAAAATAGCTTCCAAACATTAGGTCTGTAACCCATTAGTTCATATTTTACTCTCTCTTTCCATTCCTAAAAGTTTGCAGTACTGAGCACATGTAACTTCTGATAGTCTGATGACTCAACCAGGTCTACCTTCCAGCTATTATGCTAAAACAGAAGGAATCTGCTCTGATACCAATTATTTTAAAATTGAATAAAAAGAGAGGGGGGAGGCGAATCAATTTAGTACATTCATTAACATAATTTACTTTTCTTTTCAATGATTATCTGAACTATTAAATGAGCAACTTAAAAAATTATGAACAACATATTTAATATGTACAACAAGTAATATGTAAACCATAACATCAAATAAACACATAAAAACAACACATATGGACACCACATATAAGTGGAAACACATAAAGGGATAAAACCATGAATTTTTTATTGTTGTGATTCAAAGGAAAGCTCTTCCTCTATTACTTTATATTTTATGTAGGCTCCAACCTATAAGAAGAGGTTGTTACTTCAATTTCTTCTGAAAACTTCAACTTGCAAGGAAGCTCCAACTCCCACAAAGTTTCAGTAGGCTAGAACCCATAGGGGGATGCTACCTCAACAAGATCAAAATTATTCTTTATTAAGCTACAACTTGAAACAGGACTACAATCTCCTTATACATACAAGAAACAATATGCTAGTTTACATGGTCTATAAATCCACATACCTTGATATCTATATTTGCTTCTTCTTCTCCTAAATTTTTCTTCACATATGCTCTATATGTGATAGGTAACTAATGAACAAAAACTCATTTGACTCCCACATTCTCTAACTCTCTAACATTTCAGACTTCCAACCTCACACATTTTTATAAACAAGATTTGATGGCTGTTAGTATTCCATACATGAATCTGAAATGAACAACTTTGTCTCTTTCATTCTTGGTTTGTCTCTTCTTTTCCAAGTATTCACTCTCAATTTGAAGGACAACTCAAGACAAATAAACATCATATTATTCAAAACCAAAATAACATAAGCATACATTAATGAGTGCATGAGTTAGGGCTCGCATGGATAAGAAAACACACTGCAACACATGTTGGATAAAGGGATAGTGCATTATAGTATAGGGTAAAAAAATATACATAATAGATGACTTGCATTATAACGTTGTTTCTGAGAGAAAAAGGTGCATTACGATCGTAAGAACTTACAACACATGTAGGCCTCTTCTACTATCAATATTTCTATTATTTTCTTCTTGGAATACACTTTTGTTTTGCAACATTATCTCTATCAACGTTAATTTGTAGCACATATTATTCATGCCTTTTTCCTTCACTTTTTTACTATTGTTGTTCACCAAAGTCTTTCCTTTTTCATCTGCCTTGAGTCTTCTACATCCCAACATTTCCTTGCATCACATAACCTTGCATAAAAACTTTGTCTCACATCCTCATTTCCTTTCCTTTCATCTCTGCAGCACGTCTTCAACACTGATCTCTGCAACATCTATGCAAAAATTTCTCATACAACCATTCAATAAGTATAATGTGTTAAGTTATAACAAGCATCAACAACCTCAAAAAACGCACTCATAAATACCTTAACAATAAAAACATCATAACATGACTATATCCAAGCCTCAACTTATATGCAACATCAACAACCTTTACATCACTTGAATGATAACACCATGATCTGATAGGAAACATACTCAACAACTCTTTGCAACATACCTTGTAGCCCCTTTTTCCATCAATGAAAACAATGGCAACAATCTCCCCCTTTGGAATTGATGGAAACACTGTGATCCTCCCCCTTTTTGTCTTGAGAATAATATTCCTTACCTCTACTTACCTCTCCCTTTGACATCAATGGAAAGGGGATCCAAGTTATAATAAAAGTTAATAAAGGGATATTCAGTGATTGCACAAACTGTAGATGTATTGCTTCTCAAAGTCACCAAGCTCACCATTAACTTGATCATACCAGGCTATGTTACTGGGATCATTTCTAAACCAATTACATGAGCAACAACTATTATTAGAAAAATGATTCCTTAGGATACATTCTTCTATCTCCTTTGAGTATATGAGCAATACTTTAGTACCGAGGCATTTTAAAAATATCAAATTATCTGAGGTTCTCATGCTTTGTCAACGAACAAGATCACCATCAACTCCATCACACCATATATTTCATTAATGTGTTTAATTTGTGTGCTCAGGGTTCCATTAAGTAATTTTATGATATTCATGACAACAATTTCCAAGCCTGCACCACTAATCATGCAACCTATTTCTCCATTCAAGCTAATATAGTTCAAGTTAGCTTCCATAACAGAAACCTCTCTTAGATCCTCTTGATATTTATCACTTAAACAAAAAATATCTTTCTTCTTACAACTTTTGTAGCCTGTTCATTTTTTATTCCTTTGAAAATATTTATATGAACCTTTATTATCATGTTAGGATACTTTCCTGCAAGGTCTTCAATACTGGTGCCACCATTTCTCTAGAATAACATAATGCTAAAAAATGAAGTTGTTCATGAATTTGTGATCGTGAGGAATGAAACAAATTAGTGGAGAATCTAAATTCTTCACCATTCCCTGCTCTAACACTCAACACTACAACCTTTTGGAAAATAGTAGCATGCTACTCAATTACCTTTAAAGTAACTTCCTCAAATGCATGACAACAAAGCTGTTTTAGTGATTCTCTGACATTACCCCAAGTAGCTTCCATATGTTGTTTCTGTAAGAAGCCATAAAATATGATTAACACACTGAATATCTTGATTGGACTTTGTAAAGTAGGAGGATAAGAACAAATTTTGCTTCACTTTCTACAATCATACTTCATTTTAGGTTTTTCTTTGAAATGCCACACAGAGTATTCAACTCCTTATATGTATCCCAAACTAGATTTAAAAACGTCGAGGAATAATATTTTTGTGTATCATCTTGTGAACATTATTTTGAACCAATACTATGTATTCCTAGATAACATTTATTTTCATCAAGAATTTATACACATGTAGATTCAACATTTCTATTCAAGACTCCTTTCAGTGCCAATTTTTGGCAATTAATACCATTCATTCATGTCCTTTTGTTCTACAAATATTTCCTCTTTAGACTATTCCCAACCTTATGAAATTATGAAGAAGAATTTAATGAAATATCCAAATGTTCCATGTTATAATATTCTTTTGGTCCATGTAATTCATAGTTTTCCCCGAAATAATTTCAGTGGTAGTTGAGTATTGGACATCCTGGTATTCATGAATATTGAGATATCATACTTACTGCTGCTGCCATAATTGATTCTCAAACATCTTTCTTTGCAATGTAATATTAGATAGTGAAATTTTACTTCTGAATACTAAAAACTCTTGCAATAAAAAAATATTGGTTTGCCACTGGGTCATGAACTATCCATGCTTGTATTATGCACACAAATAATTTTTTTTTCTTTGAACTCTTGTTGATTTACACAACTATCATCTTTTTGATACTTTCTCCTCTCTTATACTGTTTTCATTGCAACTTCCTCTTTCAGTGAATGCCCATAAGTGATATAACCAACAAAAGGTATCAAGAAGTGAATGTTTGCATCAAGAGTTTTGATATATTTCCCAAATCGATCTACACCAAAAATAATCTTTCCAGGCACGATGCATATACCTTGCTTCGCCTTGGAATGTCATACCTTATGCTGGAGTAACCTCGATGCCTATTATTTCTGAAACACTATATTTTAATTGGTGTAATTTGCAATGTACACATATTTGAATTATGCTAGAATAATCGACCAAGTGAAATATATGAACAGAGATAACAATGTGGTGTGGTGCAATATGCAATTCGATATTTATATCTCAAACACATGAATGCCACCATAATGAATGACCCATTTTCATGGAATTCTGTTGGCATCCTTAATGTCTAAACACATACCAATCCTTTCTGATCTCTAATGCTTTGTCATAACTATTGATTCTATGAATGCAATCTCATTGGGACTTTTAAATGCATCCTATGACACTGCTTTTGCTCAATATCTTGATTCACGTTTCTTTATCACTCACATAATGCCCATTTTCATCTATACTTTTTGACTTGTAACACATGTATGTTTTTCAATACATACATCAAAAATATTTTCCTTATCCTCTGTGGCACATTCTGGGTGTAAGGAATCACCGTATGATTTGTATTTACTCATATAGTGTTTGAAATTTTAGGTCCAATATTCTCTGCTACGTAACTAATATCAGGCATGCCAATGTTCCTCAAACTTATAACCAATGTTCCTTAAATTTATAATGTTTTTAACCCTCCTGTAGCTGAGTATATAACACTCTAGATTAATGAATCCCTGTGTATATTTCAACCTAGCATGTATATAATGCATGTCAATCATGCTTCCTCAACTTTTCTTGCGACGATTTTCACCCTGTATTAACGTTGGGCTCATTCCTTTTCAAAAATAGTATTCTTTTTTTGGTCATCTTTCCTTCAATCAAGTTCTTTTAATCTTTCCTACATAATTTTTAACTTTCCTTATGTCATTCCTCATATACACGGGTGCCTCCTATTTCCTTGAGAAAATACAATCATTTTGAGTTCTTCACAACATAGTATGGATTTGAGCTAGAAAACCCAACACTTGATGGCCATGAGGGAGTCATCGAAGACCTGAATCTGATTAATGTTTTTGTTCAGAGCACATTTTAGAAGGAGGCTTCAAATCAGTAAACTCAACAAAGTTGCTGCAACCTTTTCCTGGCCCCACTTTAAGTTTGACGCTGTGATCTTATGCTAGATACACAATTCCACCAACGCTACAAACCCATGCGTGAGACTTGTTAATGTCCAACTCCTAGAACTCTCTACTTTTCTTTTCTTTTTCATGCGACCTACTTGAGGTAATTTACCTAATATTTAACCATGGTAATTTATATGACCATTTTATATATTTTGGTTAAATTCAAGATTTCGTAGCATGGCCTGGTATGAATTTGCTAGATAATCCTCCAACTAACTTACTCATAGAACCAGGTGCATTGAGTTGCCTATCGAGACTTAGTTTCTCATTAGCTTGATGCCAATTTTGCAATTTTTATGATGCAGACACCTCTTCACACGAAGGCCAGTCAAACCCTCACATAACTCTCAGTATTATTCTTTGTCTCCTTTTAATGTCTAAACAGAAAACACGAACTTCATCCATAGAAGGATATAATCCACCGTAATTCAGTGGCTGCTAGGTCAAAACAAAAGCTACCTGTACTTGCTTCAATATTATAATTTTTTGAACGGGGAACACATAACAAAGATGATGTGATTTATCTCTGCCTTGATTATTTATTCATGTTTCTCATTCATCCTTTGCATAGAGATGGTATTATTTTGGCTGTTGGTGCATATTTGTCAAGTTTGATGATAACAATGTATTTTAAAGATCTTGCCAACAATTGTCTTCTAATTAATGTGATTCTTGGAGCTTTTGCATGAAATTTAGTTGAATTTTTTCATTTTTTCCATATTTAACAATAATCGTTGTGGTTTTTGCAAACTAGGTTCCAACTCCCCCGCATTGTTCATTGCTTCATACACACACACACACACACACACACATATATATATATACACACGCATAATATATTTTATTTGTGTATTCATACATGCTTTTTTTTTCACAAAGGAAAAATTCGTAACTTTTCATTAAAAGATAAGTTACATGTTACATATACTGGTAGTGCACTACTAATCAGACCATGATAAACCAGTAAATAGCTCAAAACAGACACTATAAGTTACCAATAACATCACATGTAAGTTTGATGCATAACTTACATATCAAAATCAAAATATAAATAAATATACATATAATAGCCGCTGATGAAACATGGGAGATAAAGCAGACAAAAAAATCTCCCCAAAACAGGCTGTTTAGTCAAACAGCCCCCTGTACTGGTGCCTCCTCTATAAAAGGCCGATGATAATATCGGTAAATCTGATCACTGATCTGCTCAGTAATGTGCCAAGTACCCCACCTCAGCTCCGTGGCTTCTTTGGACAATTGATCTGCCACTTGGTTCCTAGTCCTATAAATATGTGCCACAGAGATGGAGTAAAAAAGGATCCTCAAATGATGTACCTCTCGCAGAAGTGCAGACAGTGTGTGCGTATGACAATGAGCATGTTCATTGAACCAATTTATCACAAGAAGGGAATCCCCAAATATCTGAATGGAGTTGCAATTTTTTTCCTGAGAAAAAACCAGAAGGAGTCGAAGGAATTGTAGTTCTACGAAATTATTAGAACCAGGTCCCATTCCCATCCTAAAATGGTAATGATGATGGTTGTTTAAATACAAGGTTCCCCCCCCCCCCCCACAACCATGTGGTTTAGCAGCACCATCGAAATATGCCCAAGGTCTGCATCGATCGATCAGTTCAGGGACCACGGTCATGGGAGCTTTTTGCAGTTTATCCATAGGCATCAGATTGTAAGTGGAAATGGACACCGCATAGATATGGCCACAGTTGATAGGAAGGCCATTGAAAATGAATTTGTTTCGGCCGATCCATATTTCCCATGCAAGGATCAAAGGTAGGTTGCGTATCCTCGAGAGATGAGCGAACTGTTGCCACCAATTTAACCACGCATCATGTAGAGTGTAACCATTCCAGAGGTATTGGCAGCCCAGACAAGTGGTGACCCAAGCCCAAATCTCCAAAATGAAATTGCAGTGAAGAAACAGATGCATGACATCTTCGCTGTTTGATAGGAAATAAACACAGTGAGATGGTCCGTGAATGGCTCTTCTGTGAAGGAAATCCATTGTAGGAACACATTGGTTAAGAATGCACCAGAATAGTATTATGTGCTTGTGTGGTGCATTCAATTTCCATATGTTGCGCCACCACCATGATTTTTTTGGGGGTTCTCTATGGTGGATAAGAGCCAAGTACCACAGCTTTGGAACATAATGCCCAGTAGGTGAGTAGGCCCATATCAGTTGATCATCCTTATCAGTGATACGGATGTTTGATATTATTAAAGCCCAGATGTAATTCTGCCATTTCCAATGTCCATCACGAGGGATCTCAAGGTGGTCCGCAGATAACCAGGCTTGTCCTTTCCATGTGATGTGGGCTGGGTCCGCAATCTGAGAAAGGAAGAAGATGTTCCTTCTATCCAGGTGTTATGTGATGAAAGCAGGTAGTCTATAAAAATCACCACTACCTGACCATGAATCCAAACCAATTTTTACTAATACCCCAGATTCAATCTGCCATGATAAGCCCCTCTGAATGAGTTGGGCTGCTTTAGTGATTGCCTACCATATAATAGATGCACAAATGGGCAGCACTATACAGTCCCTGATCCAATCAAGGGTTGTCTTGGGCGCAATATACTTTGCAACAATGACATCCTTCCAGAGACTGTGTCCTGTGATAATATGCCAACACATTTTGGCAGCCAATGCTTTGGAAAATAATTGAAGATCTTTAATCCCCCAACCACCCCACTGTTTGGGTATGTTAATGCGGTCCCAAGCAATCCAAGCAAAAGTGGTATCCTTTTCCTGGTTGCACCATAAGAAATTTCTGCATAGGCATTTTATACGATTGATGATCCCAATGGGAATCCAAGCTAGGGTCATCCAATAGACCAGAATGACTTCAAGCACTTATTTGATAAGGACTAGTCTTCCAGCTCTAGACAACCATCAATTGTACCAAACATTAATCTTGCTTTCAACTTTAGCTATGAGCCAGTGCCAATCCCTAATTTGATAGTCATTAGGTTTGATATGGTAACCCAAGTATTTAAGGCCATCGTTGATATCGGCACGGACATAAGCAAAAAGACGAGTAGCAATACCCTGTTCCTTTCCCGAGCATCCAGTCATAATAATGGTAGATTTGAGATCATTAGGTTTCATACCAGTGGCTCTACAGAAACATTGGAGTATTTTTTCCAATTGAACCAGGTCCTGCCTGGATCCATCAAGAAATATTAAAACATCATCTACAAACAGAAGATGAGTGAGACTAATTAAGTCATTGATCTGGAGCCCATGAATGTTACCCCTTGTTTTAGCATGTTTTATGAGAACATATATTCCTTCCATAACCAGGACAAACAATAAAGGTGAGAGAGGACATCCTTGACGAAGTCCTCGCCCCGCATGAAAGAAATCAGTGGCAGTGCCATTAATGAGTATGCTAAAGGTAGCATGACAAATGCAGCCCATAATCCAGTTGATAAAGGTGTGCGGGAATCTAGTTTGGATAAGAATGAGATGTAGGTAGCTCCAATTCACCTAATCGAAGGCCTTCGCCAGATCAATCTTGAGAATGGTAGATTTCGGGCGCTTAGATTTGATGGAATGGAGGGATTCTTGGGCAGTGCCAATAGCTTCGTGAATTTGTCTATGGTGGAGAAAAAAAAATTGCTCCTTTCTTATATTGGAAGATGGAAAAGGCTTGATTTGATTAGCAATGATTTTAGAAATGATCTTATAGATACAATTGCATAGGGATATAGGTCTGTAGTCCTGAAATCTGGTGGGGTGATCAGATTTAGGGATGAGCACAATAAAAGTAGTATTGAATCCATCATATACTCTGCCCCGCACCCTGCTGTCCTCAATCATAATCAACAGATCATTTGCAATAAGTTCAAAAAAGTGAAGGAAAAATTCAACGGGCCAGTCATCAGGCCCAGGGCTTTTGTCTTTTTTGAACCATTTCAAAACCCCCTCTAGCTCCCCCATAGAGACCGGTTCATTGAGATCTTCCATCTGCTCCTGTTCCACATACCGATTGAAATATTGAGTGATATGCATAATGTCAAGGAGATCAATGTTGAGTGGAGCTCTATATAAGTTGGTAAAGTTCTGGGTGCCCAAATCATGCAGTTGGGATTGTGTGTGAGCCACAAAGCCATTTTGATCAGTCAGTTCCCATATAGTATTTGCAGACTTACGACCGTTGGCATGATGTTGGAAAAATTTAGTGTTCTCATCCCCAGCCTGAAGCCAAATGGCTTGGCTTTTGAGTCTCCAATCCTCCTTTTTTTGTCTCAGGAGTTTAGTCTTAGTAGACTCAAGGGCAATAAGATGTTATTTGGAGGCCTGGGATCGGTAGCCCATAAGATCTGAGTTATTAAGTTGAGCAATTTCATCTTCAATCCGCTTGAGCTCCGCTCTTTCCAGTCGCTTCTTATTCTTGACCCATTGGATGGTCAGTATTTTGATGCACAAGATATTATCATTGATAATGCGGACTGGTTCCATATTCGGCATAAGATGACAATGCTGCCAGGCCTGAGAGACCAATGTGTGGTAATCAGGGTCTTGTAACCATCGAGCATTAAATTGAAAAGGTGGCTGAGCCTTGTAAGGTCCACATTCAAATTCCAGATAAATAGGTGAGTGATCGGACATAACCCCTTGCCAAACCCATTGACGAGCACGTTCCAGAGAGTTTAGAAGTGGCTGTTTAATCAGAAATCTATCCAATCTACGGGTTAATGCCACGTCACCCGTCCGCTTGTTCCTCCAAGTGTGCACAATCTTAGTAGTCTGAATGTTAATGAGGTCAGCAGACACAAGATTGGAATTGAAATACTTAGCCAAAGGATCAAAGGTAGCATGCATACCCCAAGATTCAGATAGGCCCAATGAGAAATTCAAATCCCCACTTAGAATAATGTGAGGATGAGTCAATAATGAGCAGGACAGTAATGAGTTCCAAAAGGCCTCTCTATTCAGACAGGGTCCATAAACATTAATCAGGTGGAAGGCCTACTCGGTGTTACCAAATCCAATCTCCATACCAAGAACCCCAGCTCGGCCCCAACAGTTTAACATCTGGGTGGTCTTGTAGTTTATGCCCAATGCACAACCACCTGATCTTTCGTGCGCATCCAGAGTGATAAAAGTCCATTGTGGGAGGATAGATTTAAGGATGGCCGCAACCGTAATTCCATCACCAAGGGTCTCTTGTAGGAATAAAATGTCAATAGCCTTCTGAGCAATAAGTTCTCTAAGTGCCAATCTCTTATCGAGGTTGGCCAGTCCCCTGCAGTTGAAGGATAGAAAAATCATGATGTAACCTCCGGATAGGGTCTCCTTGCTCTAAGGACCCGCATAAGGGATGACTGTGTGCCTGCCTCCACCTCTAGGTTTTCCCGTTTGATAGCCTTTGCCATGGAAGATGGTCGACCTCTAGTCCTGCTTAAGTTGCAACCCGGTCCCGGGCCTATGCCAAAAGCATCCGTAGAATGTGGATGGGAGAGGGATCTCAGGAAGTAATTATGTCTTGATATGGATGTCTCAGAACGAGAAGATGATTGGCTAGGGGAAGGTTCAGAAGAAGTGTGTTGAATGATGGGGGTAAAGGATGGCGGGGCTTGAGCAATGGAACAACAGATCGAGGGGAATCTCCGAGTAGAGTGCAAAATAGTAGATGATATACATGGCAGAGAATTCGATGATAAATCAGAATATAAATTTAAATGTAGATAGACGGTTAAAGGAGATGTACCTGGGATAGTCGAGAAGCGCTGAGAAGCCTCCGGAGTAGCCTATGCATGGGATCTGGGATGTGTGACAGGCCAAGTTGGAGGCAGATTGGTCGTCTCCATCCCTGAGATAGCCTGATCCACCAGAGTAGTCTGCTTCTCATTACCCGCATCCTGATCAGAGCAAGTAATAGGCTTTGTCTGAGTGGAAATAGTGTGAGATTTTTTGACCGCTGGCTTGACAATCCCCAACTTAGGAAATTATTTATATAAATGCCCCACCTCGTGACATTTCCTGCATCGAAATGGAAAACCCTCATAATCAATAACCTGCTGCCACACCATTCCATCAAAAAACATGTTGAAAATGTCATGAAGACCATCATGAGTATCCAGGAAAATCAATATACGTGCAACAACCCTGGTCTTCATGGTCAAATATGATCTATCATGGTCCAAATATAGCCCAAAATGGCTAGCAATATTCCTAAAAGCCGTTTCATTCCAAAAGTGCATGGGAAACCCAGGCAGTCGCATCCATATGGGTCCAACACCCACATTTTCCTTGTTAGGATAAAAAAGCGGAACCCATCTCTTAAGATAGACAGGGTTCATTTCGAGATGCCAATACTTCTTGAGAACCCAATTAGACTATTCAGGACTGGAAAATGTAAGGGAAAACCATCCTTTGGTCATCACAATAACCTCTGGAAAAATGTCAAGAGAGTCACCCCAAATCTCCCTGGTCCATTGTTGCAGTATCTCACATGAATACTTCCGACCACACACTCTTCCAACCAACATAGTAGCAGCGGTACGTGCCTAATCACCCATGCCACTCACACTTTCGAAATTAGAAAATTTGCTGTGCTTGCATATGGTGACTCTATGCTTCTTGCCTTTGATGACGCATCCCTGTCCCTGTTCTGCGGAGTGCTCCGAGTCCGATGATGAGCTGGGCTGATCTGATATAGAGGTGTCCGCAGGAATGTTTGAAAAAACACCAGATGCAGTTGTGGGCTCGCCTGCACCGAAGCCACCAGTCGACACCCCTTCGCAGACAACACCACAAAACCCCACAGCACAAAGAGGTAATGAACCCCCAATGTTGAGATGCTCAAGTGAAAGAGATGCCTCCCCAATGCTCTGGTCCACTGCTTCCAATAAAATCTCCGCACCATCGGCTAAATTCATGTTCTCGACAAGAGGAATGCCCCAAAGCCCATTATGCAAAGGAGAGGGGGAGGCAAAACTGAAAATATCATGTCCGTCAAGTGGAGTCGAGCTGCCTGCCACCTCAATATGATTTTTTCTATCTGGCATTGCTTCTGATGAAATCGGGTCCATATCCTCCATCTTGACCCCCTCCTCATGGGTAGGTTGCTTCCAGATGTCAACCCCATCCAGTGGATCCTCCATGAAGTCCACTTCATCATCGTAGTTACCCATAGTCCAGCGAGGTAGTAGTCAGCACGATAAACGCATGAAGAGTAGACAAACCCAGACTGTCTGAATAGTATCGAACCCAGGAGTAGCAGATAGTCAGTGGGTATCAGCAAAGTCTATAGCAGGTGCTAGAAAAATCGGTCCCTGACACCGAGAAGCCCAGCAACTGCAAAGTCCAATAGCCCGCGAACAATGTCCATGAGACGATCACAAGACCCCACAAACTGTGCATAAGCAGATAGCCCAAGATGTCAGGCAGTAATCGTAGAAAACTCGTAGAGACTAGAAAGTGAACCGCGACCCAGGGTTCAAAAGACATGGGGTCCCATAGCAGACAATAAAAGCCCAAACTCAAATGCACAGGAGTCAGCTAAACGACAAGCGTTCAGGTCTACCCCACCCAATAATAGGACCCAAGACCCAGAAAGGCCCAAAGCACCATAAAACTCCCAACAGATAGCAGACCCATACATGTCTCCAAATAAACTGTCGCGGAAGATATTAACCCCAGGTATAAAACAAATGACCAAAAAACCGACAGGTCTCGAAGTCAGTGAGCCCAAAAGAAGCCATGAGGGGCCCCAACCAACCAAAACAGTATCCCAGTTCACAAAAAAGCCCCGATGATAAAAGGACCAATAGGTGCCGAGGAAAACAGTCCCCACACCAGTCATCCGCGAATAATCATGAGAAAACTAGTAGTTGCAGGTCGGATAGCCTCATTCTAACCAGAGATGCCGCCGCCACCATGCTAGGGTTCCGATATTATTCATACATGCTATTCTATAGTCATTGTGATTTCATTGGTAAATGACCACCATACATATTTCATCATATATTCTATCTTTTCCAAGGCATTTTTGGGGCTTCTCTCTCCTAATATACTTTTTTTTCCCAAGGAAAAATCATAATTTTCATTAATTTTGAAAATTACATGCTGTAGATGCTTTTGCATATGCATACTTGTGACTATTGTCACTTACAAGTTGTTCTCAAATCCCCCTCTGAGGTGTACATCAGAGTCCATAGAGTGACCTAAATACAATAAATACATAAATAGTTCTGAATGTATCTAGTTCAATATTCAAAACTGACAAAAAACAAAAAACCCATATATATCAGATCTGTTGATCTGCATTATCAAGCTGTTCTATGTATGGTCGATGGTAATAGCTGAATTGTTGAGTATCAATCCGCTCCTCTATGTGCCAGAGCCGCCTATGTTGGAGCGCTTCCGCCTTGGAAAGTTCGTCAGAAATGTCTTTGCGCTCCCTGTAAACTCTCCTAATATACTATTTATCTATCATAGAAATTAACAAGACTATTCTATGTTTTCATAAGAAACTTACCCTAAGACTAAGTTGACTTCAATTTGTCAATAAATACACAGACTTATCCTTTTTCTTCTTCTTGCAAACTTTAGTTGGCTTCCTTCTGTTGTCTGCATTTCTTTTTTATTCAATGTTTGGTCTACTTGAAGTGGATTTTATCTTCTATTTAGAATTCTTTTGGGTATTGGAAAACTTGCAATCTTTGGCTTTGTGGCTAAGATTGTTACATCTATACCACCTTTTTTTTCAAGAAATGGAAGAAATGGTGTGTGTATTCTTGGGTTCATGTTCTTCTTTGCATATAATTGTTAGAAACAATGGAAACGAGGACACTACTGAGAGGGGGGGTGAATCAGTAGTGTGGCCAAATTATACAATTCTTCACAAATTTCACTTTTTTCTCTCTTTAAAAATTATTCATGGATAAACAACACAACTTAATTATATATAAAATCATAAACATCAAGCACATGAGCAACATATACATAAGACACCAATCTTCTTTTTATTACAAGCTTCAAATTGATTATGTCATGACCCCAAAAGCTACCACTTGTAGGTTTATCAGATGCTACTGAAAGGAAATCCAATCCATGCTTGTTTATTAGCTACCACTTCAAGGAATCTTGCCCTTGATCGTTTACCAGTACCCACTGGAAGGGACTCTTGCCCCTGATCATTTATCAGTCTCTATTGAAAGAGACTGATGCCCTTGAACATTTACTAACACACACTAGAAGGAGCTTCAACGCCTCATATGAAGCTACCACTTGCCCACCCTGTTGATCCACATTTCATCCATTTTCACACTAGAACCAATAAACCACTTACCTCATCAAAACACAATTTTTTCTCATTGCAACTGCTCACTAAAACCACCACACCTTCAACAATCTCTGATTTCCGAAACAAACACCATTACCTTCACCTTCAACACTTTATCATTGTTGATACAAAACTCTTTCAGGAATTTCTAATTTCTGATCCAAACATCAAGATCTACTCACCATTATGCTGCATCAACAACTCTGCTGCTCTCACATATAACCCATAACATTTGCAACACCACACACACTATGTTATTCTAATTTTTATTTTAAATAATTTTTCATTGTTATTTTTAGATTGGAGCTTTAGTTGACTTGACTTCAAATTTGCTGCATGAATTAATATTTTTTTCCTTTGTCATGTTCAATTTTATCTTTAATTTTTCTCTCTAATTTGCAACTCAATCGGTGAGTTTCTCTGCTCAATTTTGTTGTTTTGTTGCTTATTTTTGCAATTCTATATTTTTAACAGAACTTAGCTGAGCTTCTACTATTTTTAGTGAATCTTTAAACCTGGCATGATATCCAAAAACACCTCTAAACTTCTATAAATGTCACTTTAAGAAAGCTTCCAACTTATTCCTATTATTAGCCTTATGCATTGTTGTTTATGTTTGGCTTAACTACCAAATCTTCTTCTTATTTGTCAATTACCAGAGCTGCCGACTGTTCATGCCAAAGCCCTCACAACCCTTGCAAAATGCTGCCAAATGTTCTTTCTATGCCATACCACAAGGCCTTTTTACAAGCTGTTGCTTCCACCAAAAATAAATTCCTTTTCAAGTTTGGCTTGCACTACTGAAATCTCCTCCAATGGCCTTTTTATTATTATTTTATCACGTAGAGCTCTGCCAAATTTTTCGAATATTGGCTTAAACCCCTTTTCCTGTGGCCCTTTACATGCTTTTCTCCATATGACCAGTCTTCATGACCACTGGTCAAATGTTTTGGGCGCTTAGCCCTTTTATGCCCTACGCGGGCCAAATATCACAGTAAACGGCTTCGTGCCATTGTTAGAGTCTCTACGCGAAACATCAAACAAAAACCCAAAGGCCAACACTTAGCTGCACCAAGAGCCTGCACAATTATTTATGACTACCGCGCCCACGGTCACTACCTGTGGCATAGGGAAATCTGTGGGTTCTTATCTTGTAGCCCTAAATCACAACGCTTTATATATCTAAGCCTTTATTCACTCGTTGGGGTCTTGTTGTCGGGCTGGCGTGTCCGTGGGGATCGCCTGACGCTCAGTTCATTTGATGTCGCTCTGCCATCGTGCCAACGAGTGCTGACACTCATAATCGAAAGCCTTTGCTCAGTGCACACCAACATACCTCCAGGATCATACCATTGAGATGACGTCAAGATGATGTCACCTGCGCTACATGTTAGCCTTTGAGTGGTGACATGTGTCACCTAGAAAAGGTCTATTCAGGTGCCAAAAAACCATGAATATGACTGCCACATGTCCATGCTGATGTCACAATCCCCTGTATGCTGAGCCAATCAATTTCTTCCACCTGTCCTGTTGTCATAGAGGAGAGAGGAGGTCCTCTAAGTCATGTTTTATGACCATTTCCTTTATAATTTATTTAAAAAAAAAACCACCAAGTTCGAGCCTTTAGTATTGTTGATAGGGGGTAAAATTTCTCCTACAACGAGTGAGTATTTTCCCTATTAAGGTCCCAATTAGACCCTTTTTCATTTAAATGGCCGTATACTCTCCATAACAAAGGTCGATTTTCCTACATGAACTTAAAGTAATTTATAATAATAATTTAAAAATCCAGGGAAAATATATGACATATTCTAGTGATTACAATTATTTACAAAAAGATAAACAAATTGCTGGTAAGATGGATTAAATTTAAACAACAGTGAACTAAAGGATTCAAATGAACATAACACCACACGAAATATCATGTGATTTAAAATCCTGACTAGATTTTGGGTCCAAAAAACCACAAAGATAAGTTTTGAATAGAGTTTTTATATAGAAAACTCCAAAAGACTTCAAGTTTCCATCCTATTCAAACTATTTTTTTGTTACTTTCCCAAAATATATATGCATGCATTGAATAAAATAAATAAGAGAAAACATTTATCTCAAAAACGAGAGAAACATAAACCTATCTTGTGAATATTAGATTCCAATGATCAAATAGTAATGAAATATTAATAACTTATAAACTTCTACTCATGAAGGATGTAAACTATAACACATCATAAGAAATGTTTAATAGAAAAATCAAATATTCATTTAGGTTAACTATCACAAGTTGAAGAGTAATACTAAAGGCATCCATTAAGTAATTAAAATGATGCTCATACATAAATATCATAGCTCATTACTCATTAAAACTGAAACTGATCTTCAAAAAAGATGATACTTCAAAAATACAAGTTTGTAGTCTACACAATTTATCGACCTTTTGCACCAATGAAAGAGGTTTTATAAATACTTGAAAAATAGGATATGTTTCAA
The DNA here is from genome assembly GCA_034641835.2 of Pinus albicaulis. Classification (NCBI taxonomy): domain Eukaryota; kingdom Viridiplantae; phylum Streptophyta; class Pinopsida; order Pinales; family Pinaceae; genus Pinus; species Pinus albicaulis. The sequence goes on from CM076580.1 coordinate 738,346,616, forward strand.
AAAAATAATATAAGTCTAAAAAAAAAAAAATCAAAATATTATTTGAAATGTAAATGTCTAATTCCAAATATATAAATTCTCTCTATTCAATTGATATCTCCGTGAGAAGTAGGTAACTTCTCCTCATCTTCGTAATCATCATAATTAAGATTGAAAAATAGATGAGATGCATGAATCTCGATATACGTCACCCATTGTGAATATACCTAGGAGACACCCAAGAAGTGAATAGAGGGAATCTGATTTATGTTGGTTTGGAAAGTGGCAATCAAACCTTGGACCTTTTTCTTTCTTTTTTGTTATTTGATTTCAAATTTAGAAATAAGCTTGATTTGATCAAAAGGAATTTGTAGAAATTTCTGGAAAGTTTGTTGCGGTTTAGAACCTGGCAAGTTGAATTATTCTATAAAAGCAGTCTCTTTCTCCCAGATTGTCAAACATTTAGCTTCTGTAATTTTGATAAATTCTCTTATTTCTATGGCTTCATCTTCCATGTGGATCAAAGATGTAAGAATCAATATTTTATCTGCTTTTGAAACTTTTGGAATTCATCGAATTGAAATTTCTTCTCCCAGTCAAGAATAGACAAAAAATTGTTTTAGTGTATTTGTCTTATTGTATTAAAGAATCAATATTTCCATTAAACCTGTAATATCTTGATAAAATCTCAAATTTTCCTTAAAATCAGACAAAGCTATAAAGATTGTTCTTTGAAAATTTCTAGGCTCTATGTGGCTTCTTGATTTTGATTAAGTTGGCTTTGAATAGAATCAATTTTCTCTTTCAAAGCTGTAGTCATGATCTCAAAATTGCTTGCATCTTCTTCCTTCAAAATGCGAGTTTGATGCTGATGCATTTTCCTTAATTCCTGAATGTTCTGTTAATGTTTTAAATTTAAATCTTTTAATTCTTATTGAAATGATTATGTAGATTTTCCCTTTCTATAGTCAAACCTTGAATGAGAGTTGCTGAGTAATTCTGCCAATTTTCTTCATTAAACAATTCATTTTTCTCCAATTGTTTCTCTAACACTTTAATTTTTGTAGACTGTTATCATATGAGGTTGCAAGCTCATTTATATGATATTGGTTATAATTAAAAAAATCTCCTAAGGTTTGGGAGGATTCTTGGTATTTTTATTTCACATTCTTTTGAGCTTGCCAGCTGAATTCAGACACAGTCTCTAATGAGTCATGCTTCCTTTTCTTTGTCCTGCTCATTATTTATTTTGTTTGAGAATTGAAATAGTAATATGTCAAATAAGGAACCATATCTGGAACTTCCTCAAAGTCAAAAACACGTTTGAACAAAAAATATTCCCAATGGATCTTGTTAGAAATGGGTGTCATCGAGGTTTTATGAGATGTAGTGGTGACAATATCCATATTTCTTTGTGATTCCATTGCCTCTTCATTTTTCTTAGTGATAATTTCATCAAATATTTATTTCTTCTTATCCTTGTCAACTTCCATTTCCGAACTTGTTATATTTTTTGGTTGCTTTTGTTCTATCTCCTGAGGGGAATTGATTAGAATAATCTCTTTTTCAATTATTGTTTTCTTCTCTTACACTTTTCTTGTCACTGGAATTTCTTGCTTTTCTTTAATAATTTTCATAGTTGTAATTCCTCTTGTAACATCCTGATCTTTTTTAATTCCTTCATAACTTCCAGCTTCTTACCTGTAACAACAACATCTTCCATTTTTTCATTTTCAACTTCTTGTTCCTTTTGAGAGGCAACAAAAAAATCTAAAGTGATTTGGTTGAAATTAAATTGAAAGAATTTAGAAGCCTATAATTCTTCAAAAGAAATATTGAGATAGGTAAGTTTTTCTCTTAAGAAAATTTCAAACATATTTTCCCTAAAATTTTGTAATTGGTATCTTGTTTCAATATCTAAGAGTTTTCCTCTTTCAATACCTTGTTGAAAGTCATCAATATCTATGAAATCTCATCAAAGTGAGGCTCTTGATGAATAAATATTTTCATAAAGCTAACTGTTACATAATGAATGCTAATAATCCCATTAGGATCATAGTCATAGAGAGGTAGAGAATGTAAGCAAACTTATTGAAACTCTTTGTCTTCCTTGAATACATGACCTTTTTCCCTAATATTTATGCCACCAAGCTTAATTGGAAACACATGCCAATTTTTTTTTTTTGTAACTTAATTTCCTGGCCTGTCGATTCAAAAAAATTGATTTGCAACTTCTCTCAAAGAGAGTATTTTAGGGATATAACAGGGTAAAATGTGAGGGTGAACATCACTTCCATAAACTCTTATATAAGAAAATAACTACTTCACAAACCAATGACCAATGGACTAGGCCTTCTTTTAGATTTTGACTAATTGTTGGAGGGATTTTTCCAAAAAATATTTCATAAAAAGGAATCAAGACACAATGAAAAATATCTTAAAAATGAAATATAAAATTGGAATCCCACAATATTGGGGTGTAGTTTTAGATAGGGAGTTGCTGGTAAGATGGGTAGTTCCATTTCATGAGAGGTGATGGAATTGATGCCATGAAAATATCTATCATATATGCATACATATAAAAAATGCATTTGTAGTCAGGGGAGATTCAAAATGACAATTTTTAGGCATCTGTGATGTTCTGGGATAATATGTCAGCCCAATTGAGACATTTCCCTTCTTTTAGGATGCTATGGATTATTGGAATCTACTTGATTTCACAATGTTCATGGTCCTGCTCTCCATATAACCTAGTCAACATTTTCATTAGAAATATAATAGGTTTCTTGAAAATAGCTATAGGATATTATTTATTGGCCTTAAGTTTAAACCCTTCATTTTATTCCCTTATTCATTCTTCAATTACTTTGTCATAATTTTCCCCGCACTCGAAGACAATGTTTTGATTTTTTTTTAGAAAATCAACACTGAGATGGATTTCTGGGTGACTGAGCTTATAAATAGATGATATGGTTTCTGTTTTCCATGAGGCTATGAAAATTTTGTTATGGTTTGACATTGTATGAGTTGAGGTATCATAATGAGTAAAAATCCATGAAACCATATCATAATAAAGAAAAATCCTTGCCCTGGAAACTATTTTGTGTAACTATATTATTCTTATTCCTTGAAATTTATTATTATTTGTTTGAGAAGACCTTGCATTTTTTAGGCATCTTGTTTCTTCAAAGAAATAAAAAATTTCCACCCATATCATTGTACCTTATTTTTGGGTTTTATAAGTAAAGTCAATTTTGAGGAATGGGTTGAGGTTGACCTCTTCTGGTTGTGGAATTTCTGTTTCTTTAAGATTCTCCCCTATCAGCTCCACTTGTTGTTTCACTGTTGGAGATTTTCTTTTCTTCCTCATTCTGTGAGCCATGAACAAAAAGAGGGAATATATAAGCTTTTCTTATTTAAATTTTAAAATTGAATTAAGATACATTTATAATTTCATCTTGCTTACACAAAATTTCTGGAACTGATATCGTATTTTCTCAATTCAATATTTCCAAACTAGATATAATAAAATGGAAACAACATGCAAGAAAAACACTCTAAGGAACTATGAATTTTGATTAGAAACCTGAGGATGGTGTGGATTAATTTTTTCATTAATTCCCTGTAGAGTAATCCAACTGTATTTTTTTTAAATCGAGATAGGATTGGAGAACTTTATTATTAATATCAAAACAAATCAACTAAACGTGAAATGACAAAATTTCAAATCATTTCAGTTCGAAAAGCGAAATGCACACAAACCGAGAAAAAATAATATTTTGTTCAGGGAGTCATACACTCAGGGGGTCGAGTGGTTGGTAGTTTTTTCGTTTGTTGAAGTTTTATTTCTTCCCTACCCTGACTGCACAAGAGTCGGGTTTTATTCATAAGTCAGGTAGTCGGGGGGTTGGGTGATAATTATAAAAAAGAATGTAAATTGGCCCGACCTACTAGTCAGAAGGTCAGAAGGTCAGATGGTTGGATATATTTTCATTTAAAAATATTTTTATGGTTCCGTCCTCCGACTTCTAAAACCACTTTTTTGATGTTTATCATGATTTTTTAAAATGTTTTTTGAGTTTTTTATGAAAAATAATAAAAATCTTGTTTAGGGATTTTTTTTGTTTTTGTTTTTATGATGTACAAAACTAAAAAGAAGGTTGTTTTAATTCTGACAAAAATGGTGACACACTGGAAGCAACAATTATCTCTATTAAGTTTAAATTTATAGTTCAAAGTAAAATATTTTTTTTCAATTTTTTTTACTAATATATGATTTATCACTGAAAATATTGATAAGATAACAATATGAAACAAACAATCAAGATATAATTACTAGTGAAAGAAATGAACATTTTATGAAATAAGAGTCAAATAATGAGTTTATATATATATATATATATATATATATATATATATATATATATATATATATATATATAGAACCTTATAATTCAATCATCATCTAAAAATTTTAACATTAAGTTTAGGATTTTAATACTATCAAAAGTTTTTCTGATTTGCATTATAATAATCTCTCTTTTAAACTTTGATTTTTTCACTTTTGTGAGTGAAACTATCCCCTTTAATTGAATTATAAACATCGATTCGTTGCCAGCAACTGTTCATAGCCTTGACGGGTTTTTTTGTTCTCCTTTTATTGCTAAAATTCTTGTTTTCACTTTTTAGCTTTTGATTGATTTTTAAATTTATCATATATATCCAATCGATAGAAGCGAGGTTTTTAGAGAGTTTCAAATACTTTGATGTATTAAAAGAAACTCAAACTCTCTATTGTATTATTCATTTTCTTTGAAAGAATTTGGTTTATTTCTTTAAAATATTTGAAGATGATGGAACTCTTATAACATAAAATAATCAATCAACAATTTTCAAAACTATTGAAAGTTTAAGCAAGAACTAAGTGATATAAAGTATTTCTAGATTTTACCTATTTTGAGAATACTTTGTCCTTCAATTTTATTTTATTTTGAAATACAAAATTTTTTATTGGTAAAAATATAATTCTTTAAATATGTAATCATAGTCGTTAAAAAAATAAAAAATAAAAAATAAAAATAAAATAATTGTATGTATAGAAAATATGAAAATGAAAAAAATGAAAATAAAATAATTTCTAAGATACCAACAACTTTTAATAAAACAAAATATTTGTATATGTTCTTGAAATATTTTCATTTAGGAAAAATAATTTTTCAAATTTTGTCCATTTACTGACAACTTTTCTATTTGGCCTTCTAATGTTTGTAAAATTTAGGTTGAAGGACCAAGTTTTGAAAATATTTGAAAATGACCAATCCAAAGATGTTGAAATTTGGAGTGGTTTCCTTTCTCTTCATGGATTTTATCCCATTTGAGAACTAGGTCACCAATGACAAAGTCTCTATCGAATGCTAAATGTTTATCAAACCATCTTTTGATAATTTTTTGATGTTCATGAAACTTAGATTTTTATTTTTGTCATTCCTCTTCCAATTTTATCAATGTGTATAATTTGACATCCATATCTTTGATTGAATTATGCCTCACAGATTAAGCTAATTGAATAGATGGCAAGAAAATATTTGGTGGCAAAATAACTTCCTTACCATATACTAGGAAATATGGGGAATTCCCTAATGCTCTTTTGGGGGTGACTCTATCATCCCATAGGGCATTAGATAACTTATTATGCCAATTTATCTAGTGGTTTTGAACACTTATTTACTTATTTATTTATTATTATTATTATTTATTTATTTATTTATTTATTTTTCAGAATTTTAATCAAGTTTTTGTTTGTAGATTCTGCTAAACCATTACCTTGAGGGTAGTAGTTAGTAGAGAATTTAATCTTGATACCTTTGTTTAGGAAGAATTCAGTCATCTTAAGAGAAGAAACATATGAAGCATTATCAAATACAAAAGATAAAGAAACTCCAAAGCTTGTGATTATGTGGGTTTCAAGGAAAGATCATAACTGTTCATCCTTTAATATTTTTTAAAGGGATTGCTTCAGTCCATCTTGTGAAATAATTAGTAGCTGTGAGAATGTATTTATGTAATTTTGAGGAGTTTGGATTAATCTCACCAATAATACCTAATCCCCATTTCTCGAATTTTCCTTCAACTTCAATTGGTTAAAGAGGAAGAGTTGGTATTATTTATTTTACTGACACTGTTTAACAATCCGTACATTTCTTTGCATAGAAATAGGCATCCTTTAATAAAGTGGGCCAATAATAACTATTCGCAAGACATTGTGTTGTGGTTTCTCCTCCAAAATGACCACCAGAAGGTCCATCATGTAGCTCTACTAAGACTTTATTTGCATCATATTTAGCAAGGAATCTTAGTAAAACACCATCATAATTTTTTCTAAAATGAATGCCATCAATTAATTAATACTTGGAATATTTTAGACGTAGAGATATTTTTTATTTAATTGATAAATGGTTAGGAGAAGCACCATGAATTAAGAAATGTTTTAATTATGGAAAACCATGTATTTATAGGAACAAGTATGTACAATATCTATTCTTGGTTCATTACAAATTCATTGTACCATCAAATTTCAGAATTGGAACTTTGATCCTCGTCGGGGTGATATCCTTATGCTTCAGCTGATAATTTACACAAACCTTGTCCTCTAATGACTTTATATGGTTTAATTTATAAATGATATTCCTGCAATGTAGTCATCCGATTTTCTCTCTTCTCTCCTAAATATTTTTGTACTAATAAATTCACTACAAGAAAAAAGGACATTGGTGAGGGGCGAAAAATGTCACCATTAGCTCATTGGTGACGGTCAAAAGAGCCTTCGCCACAAAAAACTGAACGTCACCAAAGGTGGCGTCGCCGAAAGTATAATTGTTGTGGTGACATTCAAGGTTTGTCACCAATAATTATTTATAATGACAGATAATGACCGTCACCATTTCTCATATGAGCAATGGTGATGGACAATAGCCTCGGTCACCAAAAAACTGAACGTTACCAAAGGTGACGTCGGTGAAAGTATTTGTTGTGGTGACATTCAAAGTCTGTCACGAATATTGATTATAATGACGAATAGTGACTGTCACCATTTCATGCGAAAAACAACGATTTATTGTGATGGACCTTTCATGGTCGTCATTATTGGTGCATATATATTGTGACGTTCATTGACCGTCACCATTTCATATTTGGTGAAGGTCAAAAAATGTCATGATAAGCTCATTGGTGACTTCAAGGTCCATCACGAATAATAACTATAATAACAAACAATGACACTCATCATTTCATATCAACAACAATGATTTATGGTGACATACCTTTCATGGTCGTCACTATTGATGCGTATATATGGTGGCATTCGTTGACCGTCACCATTTCATATTTTGGTGAGGGTATAAAAATGTCACGATAATCTCATTGGTGATGATCAAAAGAGCCTTCGTCACCAAAAAATAATCACCTCCATTCCATATGAATATCAGGGCAAGATGGAATCAAACCACCAACCTCTTGCTTGTAAAGCAGGTGCTCTACCATTGAGCTAGCACCCTTTAAAGAATTAGACTTTTAAAAATAATATCTTGAAACTTTATAGACTTTAAATTCTACAAATTTCAATAAATTAAAGTCTCGACAATCTTTTACTAAACAAGCAAAATATCATCAAAGTTGTAGGTCCCTACCTAATTGTTATGGAAGTTATGAAAATTGGGTGGAGGTAAAAATAGTTACGTATAAGAGACTCAATATGTTGAGTTGAATACTCAATTAGAATTGAAACACTAAAGACATTTATAGCCTAAAAATGACCTATAACTTTCAAATGCACCAAATATTGCAGAGGAAATGTCATAAATGGATAGCATATGGAAGAAGAACATTGATGAAGAAAGATGTAATATGTTACAGGTTGAATGAAAGAAAAATTTCAATGTTTTTGTTGGGTGAATTTTTATAATTGGGACATTTGTCTTTCCTTTATCACATAAATATTAAAATTAAAATTAGAAATTTTAGATATCTGAATGATATTGAAACTTTTGTGCAAATGTAACATGGATCTCCAAGGAACCACGGGGCGAAGAGACATACGATTTTGGGAATTTGCGAGTTGCACTCAAAACATGGCCTTATTAGAGGACGTTGCGATGAAACTTATCACAGGAAGAGTATCTCTTTTCAGTAGTGGACACCAAACAATAACATAGTAATTAGTTCACTTTAAGATTGCAAAACATTGGAAAAAAAAACATTTTCAATTGTCCACCAACACAAAATGGACTTTATTCTAATGAAGCAAAAGATTTTATACTAAATCACAAAAATTTATGTATAAAATACTCAATATGTTCGATTGAATACTCAATTAAAAATGAAACTTTGAAGACAATTACAACCTATAAATAACCTATAATTATAAAACATAAAATTGGCAATTACACTAAAGATTGATTTCTCACCTTCTGAATCATGTAAATTTGTTGTGACAACATAAAAATCTACCTTTAAAAGGCTATTTGCATGCCAAAAAGTAAAAAACAATAAGTATATATGACATAGTTATGAATAATGGCAAAGATGACGATCCCATTCATAGGATTCATAAAGAAGAAGACGTCTTATATTGTTTAGCTTTGAAATATGAGAAACAATTCTTCCAAATTTCCCATAAATAATGATGGCCTCTTGCAACAAACCCTGTTGAATTTGACAGATTGCATTAAAAAAATGAATTACTCTATGAAGAAATGATTTCCAACTAAGAAATTTCTACAAACAAATATGGAAATATTCATTAAGTAGAAAGATTATTCTAGCATAGTATCATGTTATACAACCTAAAGTATACTAAACATCCTTTATATACATCTATAATATAACCTAAAATTCAACTATCTCTTTATGCAACATTCCTTCAAGCTCTACAATTTGTCTCCTTGATTCAACAACCTTAATACCAAAATAAAAGGATCCAGATGTTGCGATTTTCTGTCCTATCTAACAAAGCAAATTAAAAACCTCTCTAAACAACATTTCCACTTTATTTGCAACCTATAAATTTGCATCAAAATGCACATTAGTTTGGATCTAGGGGGTCTTATGCCATAGGTATGACAAGCATATAAATTAATTAGCAAACATCTACCCATATGTATAATTTGTATCATAAAGTACCTCTGCAGCTTCCTTTCTGAACTAATCTTGTTGATGTGGATCATGGAACTCTAATTTTGAAGGTGGAAAATGTAGAGACAAACATTTATGGAGGAATATCAGAAACATGCAATCATTCTGCCAAACCTCTCACATTGAATTTGGGAAGAACATAGGTCCAATATATTAGTATAGAATAGCCATTAATTGTCATACACAATTATGGGTACTCCAAAAAAATCATGAATTACATAAATTATGTAAGATATCACAAGGTAAAATAAAAATAAAAATATGAAAACTATTTCCAAAATATAAAGAAGCCAAATTCAGTGGTATAAGAAGAGAGAACATTGTGCCAATGCTTTAGGTGTAACTTTAAATTTTACTTCATGGTTTAGCATATTTCTTAAAGCACGGTGGTTGAAAGGACTGACAAATGGTAAGTGGAGAGAGGAATCAACACTGCATGGTAAATTTGATGTAAAAAAATGAATTTTTTTACAAGCTCACAGAGGAAGCTTTGAGGCCATAATTTGAAGAAGTTGCTGCTATATTAGATGGATAAGAAAACATATAATTTGAAAGAGACAACACTGCTGGTGCATTTGGAGAGGGTGACACAGATCCAAAGGGAAGATACCACGACATCCCTGATGTAGAATAATATCTAAACACTTTTCTCAAGCAAAACAATCTCAAATCATATGTGGTGTGTTTCAGTGGTTCTCCCATTTATATCTCATTGAAGCCTAGAAAATCTCTGCTTCAAACATCGGGAAAACCACCCGGTCGGGACCTTAAGACAACTCCTTTTCCGTTTGGTATGGTGGCTCAGATTTGGATTTAAAGGACCGCAGTTCCTTGTAACTAAATGGATTGGATTGGATGGGGGAAATGGGACTAAATTAACTCAAGTAAAACTATCTAATTTAAGCTAAATACCTGATAAATAAATTCTAACACTAACTTTGGGTAATTATATGTGAATACAACTTAAGATTGTTCCAATTCAACAATAACCATGAAAATATATTATTATTTTAAATTGAAATGTACAGAAACAAATAAAGATAACTATGTTTAAGAAATTAAACGAGGTTGTATTAGCATATTGCATTCATCATTGTATACCATCTATATGTAATTATGAAAAATAACGTTTCAATTATACTCTTTGAAATGATATATAAAAAGAAGCGTTGTGAAAACAAATATACATATAAATGATAGCAATTTTAAAACGAATATCATAAGACAAAAGAAATCAACAATGAACAGATAGAAATACCTTTTTCATCTTGAGGACTTTCAAATGCAATCCGATACTCTATCCAGTGAACTATGATGCAAAATCAAATTCCAAGGTACAGAAATGCAACACTTCAAAGATAATTCCGCATGAAAATCACCGGATGTGATCCTTTTTAAAAAATATATAAGACAATGGAGCATGTAAATGCAATCTCCAAGTCCAAAAATATTAAGATCCAGGGACCCCCTCTCTAAATGCATGAGAGGGGTTTAAATACTACTTAGCTAAATCTAAAAATATTTTATTACAAAAAATTAAGGATTCGGTTCAATGACCCAGTCCTTTTCCTAGGCTAAAATACGGTGAAATTAAAACTAAATCTATCTATCTATGAATTTGATCTTTAAACTTGCGGGCATCTAGCATAGTTTTGAGAAGATGCGGTTGACCGACTTAATTCAATCTGTCCCTAAAAGACAGAGTCGGAAAGCGTAGGAGAAATATTCTCTTTAGCATTGATGATACAATTAAGCGCACTGTGTCTTGATCGCATGGCTTCACCAAATACATCCAGTATGAGTCCCAATTTAATCTTGTCACCTCTTGGATGGATTTTTTGCTCTTTCTTCCGCCTTTTGCCTCCATTCATTCTGGGACTGATTTGCTCGTGGGAGATATCCTGGAACAGATTTATGGGATCAATTAGCTTTGTGTAAATTTTCATTTACACAATCGGTGAGAGTGTTTGCCGTCGTAGCCGCCTCCTCTCGCTCGCCTTTTCTTCCTTTTCGATTTGTGCATCCCGGTTATTGAACAATATTTCTTTATGGTTTTCATTAACGATGGGTGCACCAGCTTTTTCCTGCCTTCTTCGTTTTTTTCCATGCCGATAATCATTGATCTTTTTCATTAATCAAATCATAATCATTTCGTAAATCTACTGACATGATTTGTGATTTTATCGCTCTCTTGGCACAAAGAATTCCATTGCAATATTTTTTTGCAGTAAAAACTTCCTCTTGTTGCGATAGTTGATTGTTCAAAGAGATGGTTTCTAAAAATGAATTCTGGAAGCTTAGGATCATCTTTATGCTGATCTTGGATAATCTGTATTTGTTTGTCTTTATCACCAAGCTTTTTTGATGTCCTATTTGCATTTCTTGAAGTTGTTGTTGTAACTCTTCAAGTTTCAATTGTGCTTCCTTATTGGCCCGTACCATTTGCAATTGTTGCTGCGTAGCTTTTACTCGTTCTTCTTTTTTCATTCAACAAAAGTTGTATCTCAAATGCTTTATCAATTTTTGCAGGAAGTATAAGCTCTCGTTATTTGAGATAACTTAGTGAGATTATGAGTAGGTTACATGTAGGGGATCTTTCCACAAAACATCTACTTATTTTGCTTCAGTAGCTAATTGCACTTTCTATTTTTCTCTTTTTCTCTCTCGTCTCTTCACCATCGCTTTGTATTTTGGGTTTGTAGAATACATCCAGAGGGAGGAATGTCCTCTACATTAAGTACAATTTCGAGAGGAGGGTGTGATTGGTATGTGCTCTATCACTCTGTGATCGTGTCTGCTTGTTCCGTATTCAAAACTTTAGTTGTCTCGGATATGGTCGCGTACATTCTCGTCCTTCTACATTAATCAATTGATTAAAGGTTTCCCATTCTTTGTCTAACTCAATGGTGACTCGTCATGTCTAGTACATTGGTTGGAGGAGGATTTGTCTGTTGAGAAGTCAAAATTTGCTTTGTTGAGTAAGTTCTTTAGATTGTGCGTAATCTTTAATGGATTCTTCCATTTTATCTTCCTTTTCTTTAGACTTATTGGAATGTTCAGAATCTCTGTCTGTATTTTGATTTAGATTTACTCGTACTTGAACTGCCGTTAAGACTAACACTAGGAGTTTGCTCTCTTACGGGCTCTAGCGTAGATTATCCAAAGGAATAGGAATTAGTCTTCTTTCTCCGTAAAGCTTGAATTCTCGAAATTCTTCCCGAGATAGTCGTGCTTGAGTCTAATTCAAAACTTCTTTGAATGAATTTCTTGCTTGGAACATATCATCAAAAAGATCCCCTGTTCTCTGGAAAATTCCCTTACTTTGATTGCATTGGTAAAATTCTTAACAATATCATTTGGGTCGAATAACCTTCTCGAAAAATTTGAATAGTTTTGTAGGCATGTAATGTTGCCTATCTCTTGAAATGCATGACCAATATCAAACAGTTGAAAATGTTCCACATTTTACGGGAAATTGTGGCCAAATGCCCTTTTTCTTCTCTTTTAAATCTTTTGTTATACCTCCCACGGCCACGGGTCCGATAAGCAATTTCCCGAGCCACAAGTCTATCTGGAACATATAGGGGGTAACACATGGGGAGAAGCATAACTTCCAAAAACCCTAATATAGTGAACAGCTTCTTCTCCAAACCATCTCGCGACGGGGAGAATATCAACCTCCGTTTTACAAGGGATAACCTTGGGGCATCCTTATTATACAATGTTCTGTACAATGGCGCATTATTCCATGAAAAAATTTGGTAAAAATGGGGGGAAAAAAATTAGACTCCCATAGTTCTTTATGGTACACATGAATGGGCAAAGGATCGTGGATAGTCCATTTCCGGCCCATCACAGGGGAAATTTAGAGACATAGCAGATAGCGTCCATGACATAAGCAGATAAATAAAAAGATGATAAACCCAGCGAGAAACATTTCGTTTAGACCGGTAGTGAAAAAATAACAGTGGTCAAATTATCGGATAGGATTTTGGCCTGACCTACAATTGTAGAATTAACGACGCATTCAACAAAGGGAAGCCATTCGAGTAAGATCATATTTATGTCGGGCTTTCCAAAAAAGCTCGCATAACATGGCAGACAGTAAAACAATAAGGAGAGGTAAGTGAACCTGTCTGTACATACCTTGTTTGTTTTTCTTCAATGGTTCACTTCTTTTGGTCCACTCCTTTGTGCATTCTACCAAATTTGCATGTTCTCAGCAAAATCTTCCATGAATTTTTTGTTGAAAGTCGCACGAGGTTCTGCAACTTATACATTAATCTCGGATCTTCTATGGTGAATGACCCGATTAGCTCTTCGTGATGGAGTTCTGAATTGTCATGTCTGAAATATCGGTGCTATCCAGCACCCATCTCACCATGTACTGATATGGGAGAATCCTTGGCCTTCGTTTGCTATTCTATGCGTAAATGAGCAAGCCAAGTCTCTAAGGGTTGCTTCAAACGTATTCTTGGAACCTGTTGTAGTTGCAACTTTTATCACCACAGGGATTTTCTTCTTCTAACAGATTATACATTCCTTCCCAAGTGGATATACCGGCATCCTTATTACAAGCGGTGCTACGCATATAGCGAAGCCATTTTCTTTGTTTTTAGAACTCGAGCTCTTTCTCCTTCTTACCCATGAGTGTTTAGTGGAGGCTTTGTATAGACGTTTGCTCCTTCGTGGCCTGCGTTTTATGAGTAAATGAGAGTAATGGTATAAGAAAGGTGATGAGACCTGTTTTAAATGTGAAAGCGGATGAAATATAATATTTTAATTGTGAAACAACTTTCAATCCAAACACAATCTCATTTGCCATTAATAATCAATCCAATCATTTAATTTAATCATTAAAGCGCATAAAGGATTTAGACATATGAGAAGATTGCCTTGGGGATAGCGCGCCTACATGAATGCATGACATTGCGATTTGCGATTTGTGCACAATATCGCAATATCGCAATGTCGCAATATCGTAAAATGAAGTCATCGCGATTATGAAAATAGCGCAGAAAAGCTGAAATTAGCGCAATAGCGTAAAAACACATATCGCAAAAATCGCAAAAGCGCATATCGCAAAATCGCAAAAGACGCTATATCGCAAAATCGCATATCGCAAAAATCGCAAAATCGCATAATTGAAAAAGAGTGCAAAAGATATTCATTAATCATTTACGTTGTCTGCGCTATGCGATCTGCATGATCAATGCGTTTTATAAAAGATATATACCATTTTGTTATGGATGCGCTATCTTGTTTAAAGAGAAATTTTATTATAATCTATCATAAACTTAAGTGTTTCTTAATATTCTTTCTAAGGGATTTCTATAGGTTTATGATAGAAAGTTTTATTTGAAAAGGCAAACAAATCCTAATTGATTTTTTTTGGATTTTTTAAAGAAGGGTCCTCATTTATTTAGTATTATTACTAATATTAAATAAAAGGAAGGTTATTGTCTGGTCACAACATATATTCTACAACCTATTATGATAAATAAGATCATGGAAAAATAAAGGAGGATAAAAATGAGGCTCAAGAATTATGGTTAATGGCCTTGTCTTGGACATATTTTGGTATAAATTCAGTTTGATCATTGAAAAATGAGTCACTGCCTTATGTCCAGGTCCACATTCAGACATCACTCCAACTTGAGGTTACTCTTGTAAAGTTAAATAGTGAACTCAACAGTGAACAAGTGAATGTTAGAAAAAATGGAGAATGATCAAATAGAAACGTATAGTTGAATTTTCTAGCAGATTTGAAGCAAACTCTTGTGGTTAAAAAATCTCAGCTGTTGGGTGTGGAGCCTGATTTTCATCCTGATTCAAAGATCCTTGTTTTAGCCATATGTATACCCCAGGAAAATTGTACACCCCTACAGCGGGGGGGAATTTTCCCCCCTATGGGGTCTGGGGGCCAGCGGTCCCCCGACGAGGGTTTTGGGGGCAATGCCCCCGAATCTAAAAATATATGTAAAATTGCCTTGTAAAAATATATTAATTTATAGTTAATCTGGGCCATTCATTAGGCAGATGATCTGATGGTAGAAGTTATGTTTAGTTTAGGGTTTTTTGCTCTAGAAGGAAACCCCTCACTTTTATGAGGGCATTGTATTGCGGTTGTGTATTGTATGAGTATTCTCAAAGTGAGAAATAGAAAGGGATACTGAGAGAGAACAAAGGATATTACAGTGAATCTGCTGTAGGTTGTGTCTCTTCATTTTTCTGGATACTAGAAAGGAAGGACTGGCTGTTCGGGATGGACGTAGCCCAAAATGGGTGAACCACGGATATCTGTGTCTCTCTAGTTTTATGTGTTTTGTGTGCTTGTGTTTTCCGCATATTTTACGTGTTGCATTGCTTTGTAATATATAATTTTCTAACAACTGGTATCAGAGCCGAAGGTATATTTGGCTGATAAACTCGCAGGAAAGAAGGGTCCCTAGTTCGAGTGGAAGAAATGGCAGAAGATGGTAAATTTAGGGTCAAGAAATTTAATGGCCAAAACTTCCCATTGTGGAAGATGCAGATGGAAGATTATATGTATCAGAAAGATCTGTACCTAAAATTGAGTGGAAAAACAAAGAAGCCCGCGGCTATGACATATGCAGAATGGGAGATTCTCGATAGAAAGGCACTTGGAACAATACGGTTGTGCCTCGCGGCGTCGGTAGCCTTCAATATTTCGAAGGAAACAACAACAGAGGGTTTGATTAAGGCACTGACGAAACTATATGAAAAACCGTCGGCCTCAAACAAGGTATTTATCATGAAACATTTATTTAATATGAAGATGTTGGAAGGTGGATCTGTTGCAGACCATTTAAATGATTTTAATACAGTTACCAGTCAGTTAAGTTCTGTAGGGGTAAACGTTGATGATGAAGTTAGGGCTCTTTTAATTCTGTGCTCATTGCCAGAAAGCTGGACTAGTTTAGTTATGGCAATTAGTAACTCTGTCTCTGGATCTAGTACTTTAAAGTTTGATGATGTTGTCGGTGCTATCCTTAGCGAGGAAACACGACTGAAAAGCTCCGGTGAGACATCAGGTAATGCTTTGAGTGCAAAGTCTATGTGAAGAAGAATGGAAAGAGGAAAGAGCTCAAGATATCACAGTAAATCAAGGAAAGTTAGATCCAAGTCCAGATCAGGGATAGTGTGCTAGAAATGTGGAAAGAAAGGACACCTGAAGAAATACTGTAGATCTCGGAAAGGAAAAGAAGGAGACACACAACAAGAAAACAATCATGAAGCAAATGTGACAGGTGATATGTTACAAGATGCTTTGATTATTTCTTTCGAAAATGTTACTAATTCTTGGGTTGTAGATTCAGGGGCCTCATTCCATGCCACACCTGATAAGAAATATTTTCATGGCTATGTTCAAGGAGATTTTGGACAAGTCTTTTTGGGTGATGATAAACCCTGTAAAATTGTTGGAATGGGTAAAGTTATTGTAAAACAACAAAATGGAAACCAATGGATATTAAAGGAGGTAAGGCATGTTCCAGATATGAAGAAAAAACTAATTTCAACAGGGCAGTTAGGCAGTGAAGGTTGTGTGACAAATTTCACAGATAAAACTGGGAAGGTCACCAAAGGAGCCTTGGCAATAGAAAAAGGCGAAAAGGTTGGTACATTATATTTATGCAATGGTATTTATAACTCTGTTAATGATTTAACTTCCAAAGGAGCAGATGCAGCATTATGGCATCATAGGCTCAGACACATGAGTGAGAAGGGGATGAAGATTCTTCACTCAAGAAGTTTGTTTTCGGGTTTGAAGAATGTTGATTTGGATTTCTGTGAGAATTTCATTTATGGAAAACAAAAGAGAGTCAGATTTCTCAGAGTTGGGAAAGAAAAGAAGAGCGAAAAATGAGAGCTTGTGCATATAAATGTATCAGGAGCTGCTCAGGTATCATCTCTCGGTGGCTCTCGTTATTATGTTACGTTTATTGATGATGCAACTAGAAAAACTTGGATTTATTGTATTCAGAATAAATCTGATGTATTTGATATTTTCAAGAAATGGAAATCTTTGGTTGAGATTGAGACAGGAAAGAAGTTGAAGTGTCTCAGATCAGAAAATGGAGGTGAATATTGCAGTAAAGAGTTTGATAGGTACCTTTCAGAGCATGGAATTCGTAGAGAGAAGACAGTTCCAAGAACACCACAAGAAAATGGTGTGACAGAAAGGATGAACAGAACAATCATGGAGCGTGAAAGGTGCATGAGATTTCATGCAGGATTGCCTTTACAATTTTGGGAAAATGCTGTAGATACTGCTGTTTATCTAATAAACAGAGGGCCTTCAAGTTCCTTGGATGGTGGCATTCTAGAGGAAGCATGGATAGGTAAAAAGGTAAACTACTCTTTTTTAAAGCCTTTTGGCTGTGAGGCCTTTGTACATATTGATAAAGAAAACAAAACAAAGCTTGAGGAAAAATCAAAGAAATGTACCTTTATTGGATATGGTGTAAATGATTTTGGTTATCGCTTATATGATTATGAAAATCACAAAATCATTAGGAGCAGAGATGTAATATTCAATGAAAAGGTCTTGTATAAGAATCAGTTGCAGGAAAAGAAACAAGAAAAGGAAAACAAAGAATACACAGTTCTTGATGAAATCACAGAAAAAGTAAAGGTGCCTAAAAATAATAATAATCAACAGCCACAACAACAACAACCACCACAACAACAACAAGCACCTAAAACACCTGAAAGTGGTGTCGGAATATCTACCAGGATAAGTAGACCCCATGAACAACACTCTCCTTCATTATATTATTTATTATTGACTGATTCTAGTGAACTCGAATGTTATGAAGAAGCAATGTAGGTTGATAGTAGGAAGAAGTGTGAGCTAGCCATGGAAGAAGAGATGGACTCCTTAATGCATAACTAGACTTGGGACTTAGTCAGGTTGCCTGCAGGTAAAACTACATTGCAGAATAAATGGGTTTACAGGCTGAAGGAAGAAGATGGAGGAAAACATAGGTACAAAGCTAGACTTGTGGTGAAGGGGTTTGCACAAAAGAAAGATATTGATTTTGATGAAATATTTTCTCCTGTTGTCAAGATGACTTCAATTAGAACTATTTTAAGTCTTGTAGCAACTTAAGGTTTAAATCTTGAATAGTTAGATGTAAAGACAACATTTCTCCATGGAGATTTGGAGGAAGAGATCTATATGGAGCAACCAAAAGGATACGAGGTCAAAGGGAAAGAAAAATTAGTGTGCAGGTTAAAGAAGAGCTTGTATGGGTTAAAACATGCTCCAAGGCAGTGGTATCTAAAATTTGATAGGTTTATGTTTGAACAAGGTTATACTAGATGTCACTCTGATCATTGTGTTTATTTGAAAAATCAAAATGATGATAGCTATATTATATTGTTATTGTATGTAGATGACATCTTGTTGCAGGGTCTAACATGCAGGAAATAAATGTGCTCAAAAGAAAATTGGCAAATTCATTTGCAATGAAGGATTTGGGAGCTACAAAACAAATCCTTGGTATGAGAATAACTAGAGACAGGAAAAATCACAAATTAACACTGTCTCAGAATGAGTACATAGAAAGGTGTTGAAAAGATTTAATATGCAGAATGCAAAACCAGTTAGTACACCTTTTTCTAGCCATTTCAAACTTAGTAAGGAGATGTGCCCCAAGACCTAAGAAGAAATGGACTATATGTCTAAAGTTCCATATGCATCAGCAGTTGGAAGCTTAATGTATGCAATGGTCTGCACAAGGCCTGATATTGCACATGCAGTGAGAGTTGTAAGCAGGTACATGAACAATCTAGGAAAAGAACATTGGATGGCAGTGAAATGGATTCTCAAATATTTGAGAGGTACCACAAATCAAGCATTATGCTTTGGTGGTTCAAACATTGCTCTACAGGGATATGTTGATGCAGATATGGCAGGTGACAGAGATAACAGGAGGAGCACTACATGATATGTATTTACTGTAGGTGGAACAACTGTCAGTTGGGTTTCAAAAATCCAAAGTGTTGTTGCACTTTCAACAACAGAAGCAGAGTATGTTGCTGCTATAGAGGCTAGTAAAGAAATGATTTGGTTACAAAGGTTTATGGATGAATTGGGTAAGAAGCATGATATGGGAACGTTATATAGTGATAGACAAAGTGCCATTAATCTTGTAAATAACTCAACATTTCATTCCAGGACTAAACACATATAGCTCAAGTACCATTTCATACGGTCAGTATTGGAAGATGGACAGTTGAAGCTGGAAAAGATAAACACTAGCCATAATCCCGTAGATATGCTAACAAAAGTTGTAACTAGGGAGAAACTGAGAAATACAAGCCAATTGGTCATCGTGATTGTTAAACACCATGTCACAGTATACACATGGTGTATGAGGAAGAAGAATGCACACACAAGAGAGAAACAACACACAATGAAAGAGCATGAGGCTTTTAGGTATTTTCCATTATACAAAGATGTACATTTATAATACAATGGTGTGACTCTTGCTCATATCTCAAGGTTTGGACTCCATTGTGACTTTTCACATTCCACCTACCCATGTAGGATTAGGTGTTCAACATTCCCCCCTTAATCCAAAAGGGTATGTGGGTCCAAGAAAAGAGTTGTAACAATAAATCATAAAGTATACATAAGATTCTGGTCGAATCAACTCTCTGAAATGTTGGAAAAAAGAGGTGGTTTAAGGATGACCACCAACACTGGAACGCAAAACTTGTTGCAGTTCCCAGAACTCTTCCAAAACTAGAAAGAAGTTGAAAGCTTCTGCTAGAGGAATTGTCCCTCATATAATAAGGGAGACCTTCAACCTAAAAGAAGGGAGGTCTATTACTTGTGATGGTTTTAGGTTGTCCACCAACCAAAGATGATGGTTTTAGGTTATCCACCAACCGAAAATGATGGTTTTAGGTTATCCACCAACCAAAGATGATGGTTGCCTCAGAATGTCCAACCGAAGGTATGTCATGGGCTCATGGGCATCCGTATTTCTAGCTACATCTCCGAACTGGAATGACGAATTGTGGCCTGTGCTCTCGCTTTGAATGCTGGCTACAACTCGAACATGGAATGAGAGGTTGTGGCTCAGCTCGCTTGATCTGATGTCGAAGCTTGTACATGACCACCATTTTCCCCCCTGTCAGGGACAAGGTGAGATGATGGCGAAAACTCAACTGCAAGTTTGCTCAATATCCGTGAACAAGTTCTAACATGTATCGTAAACATCTTCTTGGCTGCTGATGTCCATTGCCAAGAAGCGATCCATCCAAGATGAATCTTGGTTCTTGCAGGAGGCTTGTGTCTGAAGCATCTGTCTGAAGAATGGGTGTGCCGACCACAGTGCTTGCATGGATGAAGATCAAAACAGTGATCTTTCATATGGCCAACTCGATCACAATGTTGGCATTTCTCAATCTGTTGTGGAAGTGGAACAGGATCTGGAACAGCTGCAGGTGAACTGTCATACATGAATCCGGCACTCTGAAATATGATGGGCTTGGTGTAGTCTGGAATATGAAAGGTCACATCCTTGTCATATCCAAGACCAGTTCTGTGCTTGTTGTGGACAAGCTCTTCCCAAGGTCTGATGATGGGCTTAGGAAGTGCAGGCTGAGATGCTGCATCTGCATGTACATCTGCTCTAGTACAAGGCACTGAATGGGAATTGACTTCAACTTTGCTGACTTGCTGCTGATGGGAGTCCTTCTCAATCTTTTGAACAGAAACAGGTTCTAAATGGTGACTCTTTTGCTGAAGTTCTTCTTGCTGGAGCTGAGATTCCAACTGCAAAAAATCAATATTTTCTTGTGCATCTAGCAAACAACTCTGAATGTTACAAAGAGCATGCTTGCTCATTTTTATCAAATCATAAACATTGGAATGAATGAGGTTATTCGACAACACTAATACCTCATTGATTTTTGCCATTTTCAACAACTTAGGCTCAAAAATGAAAGGGTGTCGGCTTCAACCGAAAATGCACCCGTTTACAATGTGACTGAACAACAAATACAATTGACTCAAGAAATTCTCAAAGTACAAAGTGTGCTCCTCAAATGATGGAGGGTAATCAACAATCCAACAACTCAAATACTGATTGCAACTATGAATGAAGAGGCAAATTCACTCACAATTTGAGTTCAATACAAAATCTCTGCAAAATGTGCCGTTGAAACAATGTGCAAGAGGCCTTTAAAGCATCTGAATTTTCCTTCAAAATAGTTGTTTTCAATGATGACAAACTGTCTTCAAATGTAAATTTCTTCAAAAAATCACCCTTATGCCACAAATCACAATGTAAATCTGCAATTTCTCTATGTGTTCAGTCCATTTGCTCACATGTCATTTTCTTCATTTTATTTCTGCTGTTCTTGTCTTCTCTTTCCTCTCTCTCTGCTGTTTTTTTTTTTTTTTTAATTAAAAAATAATTAAAAAAAATAATTATTTGGGATTAATTAAAAAATGAAGGGAATATAAAAGTGGAGGGAAATTTATATGGAGGGGGGAATATTAAATGAGGGAAGGAAAAATATAAAAAGGGAGAGGGATAATGGGTGAGGGGTGTTATTAAAAAATTTAAAAATATAGTGAATGGGAAAAAGAAATTTAATGGAAGGAGAGTTTATTAATGGGGAGAGGGAAGGGCTATAAAAGGGGATTATAAAAAATGGAAGAGGGAATTTAAAATTAAAAGGCCGAATTTTAAAAGGAGATGGGCGGTATTATAAAGTAATGGCGGTATTGGTAAAATGAGAGGGCGTAATTTTAAATGGAGAGGAAGGGGCGGGATCGAGTGAGATGCAGGGCGGAGGGTTGTGGTGTGAAAGGGGGCCGAAAGGCCGAGGAGGGGGTAGGTTAGAGGCCGCGGTGGTGAGGGCGTTGAGAGGTAGGTAGCGTAGACGCAGGGTTGGGGAGGAGCAGAAGTATTGCAGAGCGTTGAAGGGTAGGGGAGCCGGTGGTGGAGCGCTGGCATGGGGGCGGTGTTCAGCAGGGTAGGAGTTTGCAGTGAGGGCGTATATGAGCGCGTGGGGAGGAGAGGTATAACAGTGAAGGAGGAGAGGTATGAGCGCGCGGGGAGGTTGAATAACCATGGTAAATGGTTGTGAGAGGGCCGTGAGGCCTTGGAGAAGATTTGGAACGCAATCGATGCAGAGTTGGCAGAGTGTTGAGTTGGATGGAGTGAGGGGTAGTCGAGGCGTGGGGAGTCGAGGAGCCGCCTAGTGTGAGCGTTGAGGGCGTGCTGTAGGTTGAGCGGAGGGGAGTGAGTCTGCAGAGAGGTGTTGCTAGTTTTAAAGGGGAGAGCCGTGTGGAGCGGTTGGTCGATAAGGGAGAGGGAGCCGCGTAAGGAAACAAGGGGAGTGTGAGGTGTGTGTAGGAGATAGCGCAGAGGTATAGGGGATTCGAATGAGAGCGCGCAGGTGGTTTAATACAGTGAGGGCGGATTATAGTGAGGGCGGATTTAAGGGAGCTGTATATTAAATGAATTTGCATAGTGAGGGGGGCGTAAAAGCCATGAAGGGTGAGCAGATAGGTGAGGCTCGAGCGATAGAGAGTAGGTTGAATAGGGTAGTGTATAGCGTATAGAGATTGTGGGGGTGCTGTATGAAGATTTCAAAGGGAGCGGATAGCTGCAGGGATTTTTATTTTTATTTTTTTAAAATCAAAACAGCAGAGAGATTCCAAAATTGCAGAAATGGAGTCAATAGTACAAATTTGAAGTACTAAAATGCAACAGCTGATTGCCAATACAACCCATAAATTTTTCCAATAGCCCAGCAGCAGAGAAACCCAGAATTGCAGAATTTTCCAGATTATTTCAACAGTAAAACCCAGAAATCAGAGAACTCAGAAATCTCAGAAATTTCCAGCAGCTCAAAAATGCAGAGATGAAGAATTTTCCAGCAGAAAAACTCAGATTTCTTTTGCAATAAAAACCAGAAACTTCTTCTTCTTCAGAAACTCAAATTAAACATTTTTCAGCAGCTCTTTCAAAATGATGCAGAGTTTAATGAGCAGAAATTGCAGAGAAAATTTAAAATGAAAACCTTCAGATGGGCAGTGCTGCCTTCTTCAAAACCAATGCCGGAATGCTGCCAATTTCTGAATGCTGCTCCTCTTCAAAACACTTCTGAATGGCGGCAAAAACTCTGCTGCAGAAACTCTCTAAATGCTGCAAAAATGCCAACAATTTTTGCAGATATACACAGGCCATAAACACAAATGGATCACTCAATTTGGAGCAGGGCCAGCAATCGCCCGCTTTGATACCATGTTAAACACCATGTTGAAGCAGACACATGGTGTATGAGGAAGAAGAATGCACACACAAGAGAAACAACACACAATGAAAGATAAGCGTGAGGCTTTCTTATTTTCCATTATACAAAGATGTACATTTATAATACAATGGTGTGACTCTTGGTTTCACATTCCAAGGTCACTTGGACTCCATTGTGACTTTTCATATTCCACACCTACCCATGTAGGATTAGGTGTTCCAACAGGGATGACGATAAAGATGAGAAATAGCTAGGTCCAAAGAGGAGTCATTGTCCAGCAAATGAAGCAGCGGTGGAGTTGCTACAATCAATCTCCAAGTGGGAGATTGTTGGGTGTGGAGCCTGATTTTCATCCTGATTTAGAGATCCTTGTTTTAGTCGGATGTATACCCAGGAAAACTGTACACCCCTGCAGCCGGGGGGGGGGGGGGCGGGGAGACTTGTCCCCCCTGTGGGGTCCGAGTGGGCTGACCCCTAGCTGGAGGTCTAGGGGCCAGCGGGGGTTCAGGGGCAACGCCTCCGAAGCTAAAAACATATGTAAAATTGCCTTGTAAAAGTATAGTAATTTCTAGTCAATTTGGGCTGTTCATTAGGCAGATGATTTGACGGTAGAAGTTATGTTTAGTTTAGGGTTTTTTTCCCTAGAATACAACCCCTCTCTTTTATGAGGGCATTTTATTGCAGCTGTGTATTTTATGAGTATTATTAGATCGAGAAATAGAAAGGGATATTGTGAGAGAGAACAGAGGATATTACATCGGATCTGCTGTAGGTTGTGTCTCTTCATTTTGCTGGATAATAGAAAGGAAGGACTGGCTGTTCAGGGTCGACATAGCCCAAACTGGGTGAACCATGTATATCTGTGTCTCTCTAGTTTTATGTGTTTTGTGTGCTTGTGCTTTTCACATATTTTACGTGTTGCATTTCTCTATAATATATAATTTTCTAACATCAACATCTCTGAGGGAGTAGTAGAAAATAAATCCATTTTGAATTTCAATAAGAGTGGGGAGCTAAAAATGACACTAAATAATGTCAATAATTTATGTAACTCATGATTTTTATGGAGTGCCCATAATGTAATGATCCTTTTTCAGGAATTTCAACAAGGTGATAAAGAGAAAAGATGTATAAGTAAAACTGTGCAAAAATAACACAGATCAGGACTTGGTTCCTCTTATTTATGCTATATGGGAATTATATATGGAATTTCATCTAAAAAAAATTAGTTTAGATACATTAAACAGATCTCCCCAAAACTAGACTAGCTAAAAAGCACCCAAAGAGGAAGGCTGCAACAAAATGCAAACACTGCTTCAGAAATTGTGCAGTTTTATTAGATGTTCATGGGAGATTAGCAAGGAGGTTCATATTTCAGTAATACAACAACAAATCAGCATTAGGGTTAAGCTCTTTCACTCTATAGTAGAAAGCATGAGACAATACAGTAAGAATCTTTAGAAAAGAGAACTATAACACATGTATATTTGCAGAAATGGCTCAACAACATTATTTTTGAGGAGCTTCAGCAACTGGAAGTTAAAAATAAGATCCAGGACATATATGTGGACAAAACATAAGATCTATTTAAGATATGGAAGCTAGACAATCTCCTCTTCAAGATCCACTTGGAATTTTGGCAAAAGCATGCATAAATAAGAGTAGATATGAGAAACAAATTAAAGATCTGGAAATTGCTGCAGTAAATTTCTGAACATAACATTTCATTACAATGGATCAGATCTGAACAAAACATGGATCAACAAGCTAATCCATGGATCACCAAGTGGAAGGCAAAGCCCAGCACTAGAGATCTCTGATCTAAACTATGAGCAAGACACCATGAAAACCCTCATACAGAAATAACATAGTCTACTCATGGGAACAAATCTGTAGCTCAAATGACATAGAAAAATACTGTAAAATTGCAGATCTGAAGTACAAATAAATGAGACACTCTTCCAGGAGGTCAAAGGACCCACTCCATGGAAAGAGGACTCCACAATACACTAGATCTCTGCAGATCTAGATCCCCACTTGTTGCAGCTTGCAGAGACAGAAAAACGCTCAATGGATCAGTGCTGCCAATGTAAGTAGAGCTTGGCCTCAAGCCTGATAGTGGTTCAATTCAGCAAACTTTCCTCCTTGAATCATCAAAGGAAGAGGTGAAATCCTTGCATAGGAATTCAAAATACAATCCTCCACTAAACAACATAGAATGGTATTTGTCTAAGCAGACAAATACTCATAAATATGATCAATCAACAACCTTCTCTTGTTGCCCTCCTTTTCCTTTTATAGGATGAGAAAGCTTTTGCAAACCCTAAACCATCTTGATGAGTTAGCCCTTTTCACATGAGAGGCTTCCTTCTAGAACTGCGCTGTCCCTTTTGGAGATGCAATGAACCTAGACAACGCTGTTGATTTGGTCAAGGTTGACCCAGTCTTTAGCTCAAACCTCTTTCACACCTGCAAATGATTATTTACATGGTCCTGATTTGTCTTTGTTCACATGGGAATTAATTTATTCAGAATTTTTAGGAGTTTTACATGTCCTCCTTTATTCATGAGACAAAAATTAAAACAAAATTGAATGTTCCTCTTAGCTAAGGCTAAGTGGGAACATTACAGTCCTCCCCTCCAAAATGTTGCTTGTCCTCAAGCAATTGATAGGGTAAGAGCTGTATTTCTTCTCCGTCTCCATTTATGGCACCATCAAGGATCAAGCTTTCATCATGGGCCAAGTTCTCATTAAGCCAATACATCAAAAATTTCTCCTCCAAGGCTAACATGATAGGGGCATAATCCATCCCTCCAGGAGTGTAAAACTCAACAGAAATAAACATGGGTGAAGCGATGTCACATCTAAAACATGTATCATGAAGTACATGATGAATTTCCATCCCATGTGGTACATATACACTGCCCACTCTTTGCCGATACAATCCCATAAACAATACCAATATATCATCTATGTATGGAAGCAAAATTACATATATGCAAATTGAAATTTGCAATTGAGGAGGTGGGTCACAATCCCACATAAGATACCAATGCAATGCACTCCTTGTATTGAGTAGATTTGAGTGTGGTAAGTGGTACTCAAACCACACCTTTGCTGCATGGGTCACTTTGACATGGCTGAAAGTGATACCCAAGTTAGTTGCCTTTGGGAAGCACCCATCATGATAGAGAATATACCTTTGCACCTCAAGGGAGTGACCAGATTTAGAATTTTTATTGGCCTCACCAATGCCATGAGATCTGCATGTAATATCACTCCTTGTAGGAGCCATGGCTTGCATACATATGGTAAGAGAATATGTCAAATCAGAAAAATAAACATGCTCCATAAGATCAAATTCTTTACCATTCAATTCTCCCACACACATGGAGTTGGGCATGGGAATTTCTCCTCTCTTAAGAGAAGGAAGAGATGGTTGAAATGACTCCTTTATAGAGTCCTTTGGCTGTCCCATCTCCTCATAACTATTTCACTCTTGTAAGTGCTGATGTAGTTCCTCCCAATCATAGTGCTGATGTAGTTCCTCTTTCAGACCATCCCAATCAAAACTCCTAATGATTAGGGTGTAGATATTTGCTGACTGCATATAGCTAGAAAGGAACTCTTTGTGTGCTCTTTGTAGTATCTCTTGCTTAAGCTTGGAGGCTTGAGACAAGAATACTTTACCAAGATGATAGATGACCCTTTCATGTACCAAATTGCCTCCCCCTTGCTTCATGCCATCTAATATCACCCTGGTGTGAAGATATCTGGAGTACTCCACAAGGAGTTGAGATCTCCAATATGGATCCACACAACTCAAAAATGACAGCGCTGTTGATACATCTATGGTGGTGCTTGCCATATTGCTGATTGCTTCTTTGACATTACACATGCCAAAATTGATTGTTGGGAGGTTGATCCTCCCCTTTCCTTCCTCCCACAATGCTACAACTTGCTCTCTCATTGCTCCAATCCTTGCTTGATCTATGTTTGGAGCAACACTTTGTGAGGCTTCCCCCACATGATCAGGATCTAATGTCATTCCAAGTGGCTTTCCATGAGGTAGTAATGTTCCTTGCAACATTATCATAAACATGAGAGAAGGAACTGTGATATCCTTGCTTCCACTTCGCAAATCCATCTCTGTTGTTTGTGTGGAAACATTAGGTGCAGGATAAGTGTGCATGCCTTGAATTATTTGTGGTTTCCCACTCTTTAAGTCCACCCACTCCATTTGTAAGGCTTTCCAATCAGTGGTAACCTTCCCCAAGGTAATCAACCACTGGACACCCAAGATGATATTGGTGTCTGGTATGTCAACTACAAAGAAGTGGTCCACCAAAGTGTAGGATTCCATAGTGATAGAAAGTGATGGAACATATTGCATGCATTGCATGGTTCTATCTTCTTTCTCTGCAGAAGATAGGCATAGTAGAGCATTGTGAGGCCTGTGGAGCTTGTGGCAAGCTCACAGGTTGACCGGTCCCATAATGAGACATTTCAGAACTTTCTCCTTGTTGGAATCTCCCAAGGGATTCTCTCATTCTATCCACCCTCATCTCTTTTATCTCCTTGGAAAGATCTTGCATAGTTTCCAAGAGATTTTTTGCAAACTCCTCCGCTTCCTTATCCTAATCATTCACAGATTCAGGGGCTTTCCCCCACTCTTGACCCTTGTCAGGGTCATCAGTGGTGTAGTCATACTTTTTATGACTTCTATTTTGGTACCTCCTCTCCCTCTCAATGAGAGGATCCTCTTATTTAGAATGTAGCATGACTGGTTCTCCAAGGAAAACATAGGTTGTGCCAAGTGTGGAGCTCTGATACCACTGTAATGATCCTTTTTCAAGAATTTCAACAAGGTGCTCAAGAGAAACGATGTATAAGTAAAAATGTGCAAAAATAATGCAAATCAGGAATTTTTTCCTCTTATTTATGTTGTATGGTACTTATATATGGAATTTCATCTAAAAAAAATCAGTTTAGATACATTAAACATATCTCCCAAAAACTAGACTAGCTAAAAAGCACCCAAAGAGGAAGGCTGCAGCGAAATGCAAACAATGCTTCAGAAATTGTGCAATTTTATCAGATTTTCAAGGAAATCAGCAAGGAGGTTCATATTTCAGTAATACAATAGCAAATAAGAATTAGGATTAAGCTCTTTCACTCTACAGTAGAAAGCATGAGACAATACGGCAATAATCTTCAGAAAAGAGAACTATAACACATGTATATTTGTAGAAATGGCTCAACAACGTTATTTTTGAGGAGCTTCAGCAGCTGGAAGTTACAAATCAGATCTAGGATAGATCTGTGGACAAAACATCAGATCTATTTCAGATCTAGAAGCTAGACAGTCTCCTCTTCAAGATCCACTTGGAATTTTGGCAAAAGCATGTATAAATAAGAGTAGATCTAAGAAACAAGTTGCAGATCTGGAAATTGCTGCAATAAATTTCTGAACATAACATTTCATTACAATGGATCAGATCTGAACAGAACATGGATCAACAAGCTAATCCATGGATCACCAAGTGGAAGGCAAAGCCCAGCACTAGAGATCTCTGATCTAAACTATGATCAAGACACCATGAAAACCCTCATACAGAAATAACGAAGTCTACTCATGGGAACAACGCTGTAGCTCAAATGACATAGAAAAATACTGTAAAATTGCAGATCTGAAGTACAAAGAAATGAGACACTCTTCCTGGAGGTCAAAGGACCCACTCCATGGAAAGAGGCCTCCACAATACACTAGATCTCTGCAGATCTAAATCCCCACTTGCCGCAGCTTGCAGAGACAGAAAAACCCTCAATGGATCAGCGATGCCAATGTAAGTAGAGCTTGGCCTCAAGCCTGATAATGGTTCAATTCAACAAACTTTCCTCCTTGAATCATCAAAGGAAGAGGTGAAATCCCTGCATAGGAATTCCAAATACAATCCTCCACTAAACAACAGAGAATGGTATTTGTCTAAACAGACAAATACTCAGAAATATAATCAATCAAAAACCTTCTCTTGCTGCCCTCCTTTTCCTTTTATAGGATGAGAAAGATTTTGCAAACCCTAAACCATCTTGATGAGTTATCCCTTTTCACATGAGAATCTTCCTTCTAGAACTGCGCTGTCCCTTTTGGAGATGCAATGAGCCTAGAAAACGCTATTGATTTGGTCAAGGTTGACCCAGTCTTTAGCTCAAACCTCTTCCACACCTGCAAGTGATTATTTACATGGCCCTGGTTTGTCTTTGTTCACATGGGCATTGATTTATTCATATTTTTTAGGATTTTTACATGTCCTCCTTTATTCATTTATTCATGAGACATAAATTAAAACAAAATTGAATGTTCCTCTTAGCTAAGGCTAAGTGGGAACATTACACACAATTAGTTTTCATACACAATTATGGGTAATCTAGAAAAATCATGAGTTACATAAATTATGTAAGATTTCATAAAGTCAAAATAAAAAAATAATATGAAAATGGCTTCCAAAATATAAAGCAGTCGAATTCAGTGACATAAGAAGAGAGAACATTATGGCAATGCTTTAGGTGTAGCTTTAAATTTTACTTCATGGTTTAACATATCTATTAAATCATGGTAGTTGAAAGGGATGGAAAAGGGTAAGTGGAGAGAGGAGTAAACACTACATGGTACATTTGATGAAAGAAAAAAAATCAATTTTTTTACAAGCTCGCAGAGGAAGGTTTGAAGCCATAATTTGAAGGAATTGTTGTTATCTTAGATGGAGAAGGCAAAATATAATTGGAAAGAGATAGCACTTCTGGTACATTTGGAGAGGGTACCACAAATTAGAGGGAGATATCACGACATCCATGATGTAGAATGAGATATAAACGCTTTTCTCAAGCAAAACAACGTTAAATCATAAGTGATGTGTTTCAGTGGTTATCCCATTTATAACAAATATAAATATTATGATAAAGAAGTTCATGGAAAATAAAGTAGGCTAAAAATGAGGGTTGAGAATTATGGTGAATGGCCCTGTCTAGGACATATTTTGGTTGAAATTCAGTTTGATCATTAAAAAATGAGTCACTACCTTATGTCTAGGTCCACATTCAGACACCGCTCTAGCTTGAGGTTAATCTTGTAAAGTTAAATAGTGAACTCAACAGTGAACAAGTGAAGGTTAGAAAAAATGGAGAATGGTCAGATAGAAACAATATAGTTGAATTTTCTGGCAGGACTTAAGAAAACACTTGTGGTTAAATCATCTCAGCATCTTTGAGGGAGTAGTAGACAAGAAATCCATTTTGAATTTCAATAAGAGTGGGCAGATAAAAATGGAACTCAATAATATCAATAATTTATGTAATTCATGATTTATCATGGGTACCCATAATTAGTTTTCATACACAATTATGGGTACTCCAGAAAAATCACGAGTTACATAAATTATGTAAGATGTCACAAGGTCAAAATAAAAAAATAATATGAAAACTGCTTCCAAAATATAAAGCAACTGAATTCAATGGCATAAGAAGAGAGAAAATTATGGCAATGCTTTAGGTGTAGCTTTAAATTTTTTTTCATGGTTTAGCATATTTATTAAAGCATTGTGGTTGAAAGAGCTGGCAAAGGGTAAGTGGAGAGAGGAGTCAACACCACATGGTACATTTAATGAAAGAAAAAAAAATCATTTTTTTTACAAGCTTACAAAGGAAGCTTTGAGGCCATAATTTGAATAAGTTGTTGTTATCTTAGATGGAGAAGGCAACAGATAATTAGAAATATACAAAATTTCTGG
Organism: Pinus albicaulis; assembly: GCA_034641835.2. Classification (NCBI taxonomy): domain Eukaryota; kingdom Viridiplantae; phylum Streptophyta; class Pinopsida; order Pinales; family Pinaceae; genus Pinus; species Pinus albicaulis. The sequence goes on from CM076580.1 coordinate 738,377,879, forward strand.
TACATTTGGAGAGGGTACTATAGATCTAGGGGGAAGATACCACGACATCGCTGATGTAGAATGAGATCTAGATGCTTTTCTCAAGCAAAATAATATCAAATCATATGTGTTGTGTTTAAGTGGTTCTCCCATTTATAAAACATACAAATATTATTATAAATAAGTTCATGGAAAAATAAAGTAGGCTAAAAATGAGGGTCGAGAATTATGGTGAATGGCATTGTCCTGGACATATTTTGGTAGAAATTCAGTTTGATCATTGAAAAATGAGTCACTGCCTTATGTCCAGGTCCAAATTCAGACACCACTCCACCTTGAGGTTACTCTTGTAATTTTAAATAGTGAACTCAAAAGTGAACAAGTGAATGTTAGAAAAAAGGGAGAATGGTCAGATAGAAACAATATAGTTCAATTTTCTGGCAGGACTGAAGCAAACTCTTCTGGTTAAATCATCTCAACATCTCTGAGGGTGTAGTAGACAAGAAATCCATTTTGAATTTCAATAAGAGTCTAAAAAATTACATCGTTAGTGAAGCACTGGCAGATAATGGTGAGGCTGATGATATTCATTCCAACACTATGTTTTCACGTAGAGACACAAGTTATGAGGATGAGATTCTACCTATGGCAAAGGCTCGACCTTATCCTACAACACTTGAATTAAATTTGAGGAAGCAGAACCAGTACTATATGCTCCCAAATAGTTGCAAGGGAAGCAACTATGATGGCCATTTGAATTGAGGTTACTCTTGTAAAGTTAAATAGTGAACGCAACAATGAACAAGTGAATGCTAGAAAAAGGGAGAATGGTCAGATAGAAAAAATATAGTTCAATTTTCTGGAAGGAATGAAGCAAAATCTTGTGGTTAAATCATCTCAACATATCTGAGGGAGTAGTAGAAAAGAAATCCATTTTTAATTTCAATAAGAGTGGGGAGCTAAACAATGACATTGTTAGTGAGGGATTGGCAGATGATGGTGAGGCCGATGATATTCATTCCAGAACTATGTTTTCACGAAGAGACAAAAGCTATGAGGATGAGTTTATTCCTATGAAAAAGGCTCGACCTTATCCTACAAAACTTGATTTAAATTTGAGGAAGCAGAACCAATACTGTATTCTCCCAGATAGTTGCAAGGGAAGCCATTCAATTTTGGAGAGATATTCATGGGTTGGAAGTTTTTATGATGGTAATTTTAAAAAATGTACACTCAGAATTTATCTCAGTTTTGAGGTATGAAGGAATTTGTGTTGGGTTTCACACCCAATGTGGGGTGTGAAAAAGATCTCTGGACCCTGTTCATGCACAGGGAATTGAGGATTCTAGCACTATGTTTTCATGCAAAGACAAAAGTTATGAGGATGAGTTTCTTCCTATGACAAAAACTTGACATTATCCTACAACACTCGAATTAAATTTGAGGCAGCATAACCAATAATGTATGCTCCTAGATAGTTTCAAGGGAAGCATTTTAGTTTTTGAGAGATATTCATGGGATGGAAGTCTTTATGATGGCCATTTGAAAAAATATGCGCTCGGAAGTTATATCAGTTTTGAAGTATGATGGAATTTGTGCTGGGTTTCACACCCATCATTGTGGGGTGTGACAAAGATCTCTGGACCTTGTTCGTGCACAGGGAATTGAGGATTCCAAAACTATGTTTTCATGTAGAGACACAAGTTATGAGGATGAGTTTCTTCCTATGATAAAGGATCGACCTTATCCTACAACACTTGAATTAAATTTGAGGCAGCATAACGAATAATGTATGCTCCCAGATAGTTGCAAGGGAAGCACTTCAGTTTTGGAGATATATTCATGGGTTGGAAGTATTTATGATGGCCATCTAAAAAAATGTGCGCTCGGAAGTTATATCAGTTTTGAAGTATGATGTAATTTGTGTTGGGTTTCACAACCATCAATGTGGGGTGTGACAAAGATCTATGTACCCTATTCATGCACAAGGAATTGAGAATGTCGTTGAATTGAGGATTCCAGCATTATGTGCACTTAGAATTTATATCAGTTCTGAAGTATGATGGAATTTGTGCTAGGTTTCACACCTATCAATGTGGGGTGTGACAAAGATCTCTTGACCATGTTTGTGCATAGAGAATTGAGGATGTCCTTGAATTGGGGATTCCAACAAAAATGTGCACTCAGAAGTTATCTCGGTTTTGAAGTATAATGGAATATGTGCTGGGTTTCACACCCATCAATGTGGGGTGTGACAAAGATCTTTGGACCCTGTTCATGCACAGGGAATTGAGGCAGTAGAACTAGTACGTATGCTCCTAGATAGTTGCAAGGGAAGCCTTTTCAGTTTTGGAGAGATATTCATGGGTTGGCTGGAAGTATTTATGGATATAGCCCCAACATTCCAAAAACTCACACAACATAGAATATCCTTTTGTAATTGTGTTTATAAAAATATTTCCAAGGTATTATCAGTGAAATTGAATAAGGCCTTTTCAAAGGTAATCTCTCCTAAACAATTTGGTTTCAAGTTGGCAAGAAAATCCATGAAGCCATAGGATTTACTGAAAAAGTTCCACGCAAAATCAATCCATAAAGATGACAACTTTGGTAATCAAGTTGGACCTTTTCAAAGCATATAATAGAAAAAACTAGTTATATCTCAGGATGGTGTTAATACATATGGGGCTCAGTTATCTGGAGGTCAAGTGAATTATGAGATGTGTCACAACTACATAAGTGAATTACGAGATGTGTTATGCTCATCAATGGAGCAGCCTCTGCATTCTTCACACCTCCAAGGGGTATAAAATAGGGTTGTCCACTCTCACCCCTTTTATTTTTGTTGGTCAAAGAAGGGCTCTATCAAGAAATTTTGGAAGTAAAACAATTGGTATTCTTAAAAGGGGTAAAAAAAAAGTGCTTTTAACTCATTTATTATTTGTCGATGATATATTATTGTTCTCCGATGGTTTAAAGAGGGGAGCTAGAAAATTCAAAAACTTCTCAATCTCTATTGTGTGGTTATGGCTATGGAGATGAATGTACAAAGGTCATAGATTAGTTTTAATGGTTTGAATCACTGATGCAAACATCACAATGTTCTAATTTTTTCAATGGAATGATAATATCGCCAAAAAAAATTATGATATTTTCATCCCCAAAATATCACAATATTACTGCACAAAAAAAAAAATCATAATATTACTGCATAACAAATAAAACTATCACTCACCCACAAAGGTGCATAAATGTGCCTTTTTTTTTTTACTTTTTTCATCATTTTTGTATTTATTATTTTTGCAATATTTTTCCAATGCCCCCAATATTTTCTTTTCCAAACCCTCGATGATATTTTCATCGACAGGATGTTTTCAACACTGGTTTTAATGTGAACTCCAAAGGACTCCTGAAGGCATTGTTTCCTTTTAGGCTTTGCCACACAAAAAAGATTCAAATACCTAGGTTTCATTCTCAAGACAAATGGATACAAAAAAGGTGATTAGGGATGGTTGCTGAGCAAAATATTAAAAAAAATCATTTCTTGTTTAACAGATGGTTCTTAAGATGTGAAGATTAACCCTTGACAACACTATCTTGGAAGCCATCCCCATGAATTAGCATTGTCTAGCTTGAGTCCCAAAGGGAGCACTTGAAAGAATTAGAAAACTATGTTGAAATTTCTTATGAAGTGGTAAAGGTGAAGATGGTGGGAATCGATATTCCTTGGGCCTATTAGTAGTCCATAGCTCTTCCCCAAAACAAGGAAGATGAGGTTTGAAGAAAATACAAGTATTGGAAAGGCTTTGGTTGCAAACATCCTTGGAATCTCATTACAAAGGAAAGCCTTAATAAATATATTAATTATTAAGATTCAATAAGTATGTAACCCATGCTTATTTATTGGACTAGATAAGGACTCCTTAGAGAAGTATTAAGAATATTTCAAATCACTAGAAAGCCATGGCACTAGCCTTTCCTATCATTAGAAACTCATTTACATGGAAAAATTGCAATGAGAAGAAAGTAAGGATTGACTTAAATCTAATTACGGGATGTGGTGAACAAATTATTCTAGGTCCTAACCTGATAAACCATTTTTGAGAAAAAAAAAGAATTATTTTTTACTTTACATGAAATTGTGTATACTAATGCTACAAATTTTTGGCAATGGGGTTGGTAATCAACATAATCTATCAATTTTGGTGGTAAATGGAAGGATTCAAAGGCTTCCTTGACGTGGGCTAAAAATAATGTTACAAGTATGTACACTATAAAGTCAAGTTATATATCTTTAATGGAAATTTTTGGTCAAGAAGATTTGTGATGGTGGATATAAAAAAAAAATAAAAAAAAATCCTATGGCTCACAGTCAGATATAAGGTTCCAACATGGGAATGCTTACAAAAAAGAGGAAGACATGGACCTAACATGAGGAATGTTATTCATTGTCCATATGCTCAATATCTGTAGAAAGATCTATAAAAAATAATTGGAATGGAAATTACTTGAAGAGGTACTTCGATGGAAGAATGCCTTAAATATTGGTTTCAAAAATAGGAATTAAAAGTTTATAGGGAAATTCTATGTCCTCCTACATAGGGTATTTGGCTGGTATGTGATGCCAGATCTTTGAAGGAAACCAATTCTTACTTCTAAGGTTTGAAATAAGGTCTATGGAATTTTTCATGAATGCAAAACATCTTCAAAGATACGACAACCATGGCAGGCGGGAGACATCTATATTGACAAATCCTCTCCATGAAGTTTTGTTTGATGGTGCTAGACAAGGAAAAGATTATTTTAGAATTGCAAGAGGTCATTTATTCCCATATAAGGAGCCCCCAACCACATTCAAGGTTGGTTTGGGAATTGGGTCAAAAAGTTAAACTGAAATAATGGTCCTTCATCTTCTTTTGAAAAAATCCATGGATAAATGGCTAGGAGACTGCATGTATATGGGAACTACCTGGTTATTCAATGGATGAAAGGGGAGATTAAAATTCAATGCACTCAGATGGAGATTTTGGAAAATCAGTTAAAAGCGACATCATCCTTTTTCGTAGCTATATCACACACTCATGTATAATGTGAACACAATATGGTGGTTGGAGGTCAACATGTTGAAGGTGGATTATCTATTTATAAAAATCTATCTCTGGTGCCTTGACACAGTCAAGGTATTCTGTTTTTAGATTTGGAGGCTAGTGCTGAGGAGTCATTATCACTGTTTTTCATTGTAAATTTCTTGTGATAGTCATGAGATTTACTTTTGTCACATATCGTTAGAAGATAATTTGAAGTTATCAACAATAGAATGTAAGCGGGATTTATTTGCTTTAAACTGTGATTTTTTTAATCCATATGTATCCAAACGAAAAAATGAAAAACCTTTTTATGTTCATCTTGTTTTGTACACATGCCTAGAGCGAAAAAAAAATGTGATTTACATTCCTAATTTCAGTGCAAAACATCCTTGAGCAGATTGAAGGACTAAATAGCTAATACTTCTACAATTTTAGGAGATACTTCCATTTAAGATTAATGTATAAGAAATCTAAGGAGATCTTATAATTTACATGCTTGACTTATCAAAGGTATTCAAGTCCATGCTGAGGTGTTCTAGAATCGAAGTCAGGTTCTCGAACAAGGAACACACTATCGTCAAAATCATCCTACTCCTCATATGGTAGATTACTATTTTGTTGAATGTTTTCAATATTTCTTTTTGAAATTTTAAAAGGTATCTCCTTGTAGCACTGTTCATTTGATTTTATTAGCAACAATGGACCTACAAAATAAATTTTGACAAAAATATAATATACTCATTGGAACATTGGCAATGATGTTCAGATGGAGCTGGGTAAATAAAGGTAATGGCTTCTGATGTGTTTCTTAATTTATACATATTAAGAATTCAGGAAGGCTACATTGAACACTATTGCTTAGAGAATTTTTTCCTTGAACAAAAGAAAAGTGATAATTAAGAAAAGTTTCACAACACAAAAATTTCAGAAACAAAAAAATTTCATAATAGTTTCTAAAATTTGAAAAGGTAGCCCTTCGTAGCACAATACGTTCTATTTTATTAGCAACAATGGACCTATAAAATAAATTTTGACAGAAATATATGATACTCATTGACACATTGGCGGCAATGTTCTGATGGATATTGGAGATGGGTAAATAAAGTCAAGGGCTTTTGATGTGTTGCTTATTTTATACACATTAATCATTTAGGAAGGATACATAGAACACTAATTATGGGATAAATATATCCTAGATCAAAAGAAAAGTGATAATTAAAAAGAGTTTCATAACACAAGCAAACTATAAATATTTAAACTACAAAACACAACATTTTCTTGCAGATGTCTATAATAAACCTCATGATGGTATTGAATTAGAAATCAAAACGTTGATGTTGTAGATGTCTGTAATAAACCTGATGATGGTATTGAATTAGAAATCAAAACACTGACATCGGTTGAGAGAGTTAAGTAACAATTGATTTTGATTTTGATCAGGTGAGACTACGGTCTCAAACATAACTCTGTACATGGAAACAAAGAGCTATGAATTTTCAGTCAGATGCAAACTGCAATAGTATATCCATGTGGTAAAAATTTTGTCATTGAAGAAAAATAGCTAAATATCATGAATAAAAGTATCTCTGCAAAATCTAAGAACCATCGTATATTTGTTGTATGAGGAATGCCACTCTGCAGCTATGAACCCTAGGGTTTCTGGCTCACTTACTTTGCTGCAGACCTGATGTTTTGCAACACTACTCTCTGAGTCTTTTCATAGTGAAAATGGGTCCGAGTTCTAATTCATGGTAGGAAATCTGCATATGGCTGGCTCGATTTTGGGGCTCTCTGTGAGTTCTCAGGCTGATTAGTGACCTGGAGGAGGAGCCTCAATCAAAATATTGTCGTCTGTCATTTTTGGGAATAGAGTTTTGTCTTTTGTGAAGACAAAATCATTGAGATATATTATTGGGGACCATAGAGAAGAAAAAATCTTGGAGTTAAATTTGGTGAGGACCATAGGAAGGATCATAGGAAGAAAAAATTGAGCAGCGGTCTCCTTGTTGAATGATGTTTCCAAAGAAATCCTAGGATGCTGAAGTGGGCCTGGCCACAAAAATTTGATGCAAAATTCAAATGAGAGAGTCACCGCTCAGGTTGTATCTCGTGCAATATATGTTGGGTTGACCTTTGTACATGGTGTTGGGTCTCAGTCTAGTCTCCTAAACTGAGCTCATTTAATTGTCAACCAGGATTTGTAAACTGCTGAAGTGAAGTGTACCATATGTACCTAGGTGCTTGTTTCCTAATGCGTTGTGTGTAGTGTTTTGTGATGTTTTTGGTCTTTTATGTTGATTTATGATGTTTTTGGTCTTTTGGTGTTTTATGTTTATAATGAAAATGCCTAGAGAACTAATGGAAAGAAATAGGCATCACATGACACACGAGCCTAATGTATGGATTGGCAATGCAAGTTGGATACAAAAATCGAACCATACAATAGAACAAAAAGCTTGATAATGACTTAGGCAAATGACACAGCCAAATCAAATTTAGAAACACCTAATAAATATGCAAGTTCTTCAATAGACAAAGTGAACACTTAATGTATCAGTAGCAGTGTATTCCTGTTTCAACATCATTCAGCGAGAATTAATTCCCAGTTCTATTCTCTCAATTTAATTGATGGTCTGTAACCATACTCAAAGAGTTATTGGTTTCTTTTCAGCAAATTTTGAGGAAGAGCCCCTGCTTTTAAAATGATGAGAAATTGGTGAGATACTTCCAGACCTTATAGTGATGTTATCTTCTGTTCCTATGGTTATGGATCACTTGTAGTTTTCAGAACAAAAAGATGTTTGTAAATAATGAAGGCTGTCTTGTGAATCCTAATCAACTAAAGTAATTTATTGTGCAAAGGATGACAATGTGAATATGAGATGTAAGTGCAATGAGCTAATCTAAGAATAAACCTAAGATGCTACTAAATTAGAACAATGTTGAACTATAAGTCATCATCAAACTTGAAACAAAGTAACTGAACATGAATTGAATGCAAATGAAACTCCGGAGTTGTTCTAACTGTACTAACATGTATTAATCTATAAAGTTACACAATCTGTTTGTTCATCATTAGTGATATCTTAAATATTCTTCTTGTGAAGAGTAGAATAATTCCAATGTGACTCTGCAGGCAATTTAAAGGCAAATGGACTCGAAAGCAAATGAAAACTAAGTTACCACATCCACATCCCTACCGTCATTATGATGGCCTGGGCAAGCGTTTAAGAGTAAGAACAGAGATGATTTTCAGTATAAACAAACAATCCAAATCCTTTTCGTACGCTGTCACACGTCCTTAGAACTTCTTAAAGAGGATGGAAGAATTTCTTCCAGGAAGATATTTAGGAATGGCAACCTGACAGGAAGAGAAAAACTACAACTAATTCCTACAAAGACTATAGCTATTCCACTGTCCATTGTTATGACTCATTGAAGAATGTCTCAGAAGAACTGGAATGAATATAACTACAGTATCTAGTTAAAAAAAAATACAAATTCAACTCCTATCCTACAATACCATAGTCATTAATCATTCATCATTTTGGTCTGTTGGAAGAGTGTCTTCTTGTGGAAGAGCTGGAACGAATATGACTACAGTAGCTAGTTAAATAAATACAAATTTAACTCCTATCCTACAATACCATAGTCATTAAACATTCATCATTTTAGTCTGTTGGAAGAGTGTCTTCTTGTGGAAGAGCTAGAATGAATACGACTACAGTAGATAAAACAAAACAACTACCACAAACAACTAAATCTTTCATTATCACGGTCATGTCTTGAACTTCTTAAAGATGTATTGGAAGAATTTCTTCTTGTGGAAGAGTGATTAGAACAAGTGTAACTGTGATAGTGAATAGCAAAAACTACAACTAATTCCTACAGTACTATAGCTATTCATCATTCATCGTTATGATCTGTTGGAAGAATGTCTTCTTGTGGAAGAACTGGAATGAATATAACTACGGTATCTAGTTAAAAACAAATACAAATTCAACTCCTATCCTAAAATACCATAGTCATTAATCATTCATCATTTTGGTCTGTTGGAAGAGTGTCTTCTTGTGGAAGAGCTGGAACGAATATGACTACAGTAGCTAGTTAAAACAAATACAAATTTAACTCCTATCCTACAATACCATAGTCATTAAACATTCATCATTTTAGTCTGTTGGAAGAGTGTCTTCTTGTGGAAGAGCTAGAATGAATACGACTACAGTAGATAAAACAAAACAACTACCAATTCAAATGCAAAACGTAAAGGCAGCTAGGAAAAATTATCTAGTTTACACAAAAGAAATCCGTGCAAGAGGCAGGGGCCCTCTACCACTTGACGGCATTCAACTTCAAATTAAATCATGCCTTCAAAATAACTTTGTTTGCTCCATTAACGATGCAATAGTTTGAACATAACACTCTGTGTCTTCAAGGACGTAACACAGAGTTTTTAAACAAAATCTAGCAGCAAATCTAACATAAAATCTCTAACTAAGCTCTCGGTCTACTCAAGAGTTTATAAAGAAAATGCAAGTAACAATAATTACAAAAATTTAGGAATAATGCCTTTCCTTATCCGAATCATATTAGGAGTCTTCAAGGTGGCTACGTGAAGGAGAAAAGACATCTGGACTGAGACAGTCCTAGTAGGAGTCTTCCTTCATAAATGTGTTCCCACGTGCATAACCGTACCCAGAATCCATTTCTTCCTCCATGATGAGCAACGAACCATGTAGACAGGACGTGGATCATGCCCATATGCGGATTTCCTCAAGAGGCCACCTAGAACATACTCAAACATGAAGGTAGCTGCAGAATCGCCGGTTAGCTACGGAATGTCTGCATTCTGCAGCTAGTTCCGGTCAAAATGCTTAACAATGGCAAAAATCACAAAATTCAACAAGTTAGTCATGTAAACCATTCTAGAAGTAATTTTAACTATATTTATTGATCAATTGGGCTTAAGATAGAAATGGACAAGGGAAAATGAGGTAAAATGAGGTGAAGGAAAGCACAAATTTGAGGCTCAACATACCCCCACTGCTGTCTCTTTGCATGTCCTCATGCAAATTATCCTATGAATTCAGAGGCTTCTGCAAGGACATTTAATCCCCTTCTTCTCCTTTGTCTGAAAGCTAGAGGCCTTCTGGGTTTCCTGATCACAAGTTTGAACCTGAGGTTGGTGAGTGCCCTGATCAGCTTTTTGTTCCTTGTCTTCAACTTCTCATTGGTCCTCTCCACTTTGTCTATATGCAGGGATAAGGTTGAGTTCATATCAGTCTTGAGCTTGATTTGATCTTTGATAATTTCATTCTCATTTTTAATGTGTCTATTCAGCAATTCCAACTCGTATCTATCCCTTCTTAATATATCAATTTCAGACAGTGGAGGACTGGGGGTTCTTTCTCTGCTTTCTGAAGCTGTCCTCTCTAAGGTTTCCACATAGTCATAAATTTCCTGTTGAGCAGGATCAATTTCAGGGGTTCCTTCATAAAAATCTTCTTCATCATCCTCTTCAATGGGTGTTTCTTCATCTTCAATATTGATTACCCCTGTTTGTTTGATTGGTGTTTTCTTCAGTTTTCCCTTTAATCTGTGGCTTCTCCTAGGCTGAGAGGATCCCTCTCCTTTCTCTGTGACAGATTCCTTGATTATCTTTTCTTCCTTGAGTTGCCTCTTGATCCGAGTCAACTTCTCTAAAATGACTTCCTCACTGCTTTGTTGAACTGGTTTGTCAATTTTATCTTTTGAAGTCCTCCATTTCCTACTTCTCTTTGTGGGCTGTGGTTCAGGTGATGGTTCTTTTGCTTCTTCAAAATGATTTCTTATTAAGAAATCATCCCATGTATCATTTGTTTTAGCTAGATGATGCTCAATCAAAATTTTGACCAAACCATGATGATACGGGGTTGTCTCTAAAAATTGAATTCTTCTCTGAACACAGGAAGCCATCTTCTTCAGACTTTGATGCAAGAAATATGGTAGGTTTAAATCTTCTCACAGAAAATGCATCATTAGTCTAATGTGGTAGACATATAATGTCCCATATCTACCCTCACATGTAACAAATTTTTGTAAAAGAAGTAGTATGTTTCTCCATTTGTTTTTCAATGCAGTACTGGGAATTCCTTTCTTGAATACACTAACATCCATATTTGGTGATTTTAAAATTTGTTTCCAGGAGTCATTGTGGAATTCCCTATTTTTAAATCATCTCTCCCCAGTTCTGGACAATCCTGTAGCCTCTGCTATAAAAACTTCAGTGACAACAAACTTGACATCCCCTATTTCAACTTCGGTTCCTTGAAAGGATCTGGCAAATGTTTTAGTGACTTCCTTATGGAAGCCATTAAATTTTTCCAAAAATTGAAGCCATCCTATTTGTTGTAACATTTCCTTGCATTGTGGGTAACCTTCTAAATATTTTGAACCCACAGGTTCAGTCCTTACAATTAAACCCATGATTTTTCAATATCAAATTAACACTCTTCTACCCACAAAACAATGACTTTCACTTTCGAACTAAAATAGCTTCAAGCTCTAAATGAAAATGGCTTCAATTTTGGAATGACATACCTCTGATTGATAATAAAAAATGCCTTTAAAACCTTGAACTGATATGCTTCTGTTGACAATTGAATGTCGGAGTGCTATGCCTTTGTTTGAAAATGAGAGCGGTTTCAAATTTCGAGCTGAAATGTCTTTGATTGAAAATGGTAGATGGCTTCAAATTTCTTTTCGTGCAATACCTCTGGCTCTTAGTAGCAAAAGACTTCAAATTCAACGCTGCAACATCTCTGTCTCTGGTAACATAGACTTCAACTCAACACTACAACGTCTCTGTCTCTGTAACACAGACTTCAACTCAACATTACAACGTCTCTGTCTCTGGTAGCAAAAATCTTCAAACTCAATCACTATAACACCTCTGTCTCTGGTAGCAAAATACTTCAATTTTAACACCTCTGTCTTTTGATAACAACAGACTTCTAACTCACACTGCTACAATTCTGAGTTTATAGTGAAAATGCTTCAAATTCCGTCCACAGTGATATGCTATCTGCCCACGGTATTAAGTGGCTTTGAGTCCTCACACTATTATACTTCCAAATTTACCTCTTCTGTTCTGGTCTGCGTTTACAATGCTCAATGCTGTTCAAACTGATATCCTTTAGCTCTGCTCCTGGTGATAATAATATCTCTGTCTTCGGAATGGAATACCGGCTACGGAATGAAGTTATGGCAAATGGTCACGGAATAGAGTAGTGGAGTGATGTGGAGGGATTGTATTAATGATTGAGGAGACGGCGGAGGATTTTACGACGGCAGAGGGAATCATCATCATTAAATGCTTTGGTTAAGAGACGTGGAAAATTCAAATGCTTTGGCCATTTCACCGCTTAAATGCTATCGGATATGAAATTTGAAATGGAAGATTTTAATACAAGGTCTGTAGAGGGTTTGTTGGTGTTTGATAAATAAAACAATTAAAACAACATTTCGAATAATCCACAACTAAACTATGCTAAAATTTTATGAAATGCCATCGTAATTTAAATTTGTTACCTCTGCCCTTTATTTGATTTTTGTAGCCTTTGTCTTCTCTGCTCATCTTTGGAGGAATCTTTCATAATTTTCTTGACGTTTTTGATTCATGAATTCACTGGATCACTTTGTTGTAATTCTGATGTCTGCTGGTTGATGCCTTCAGGGTTTATAGCTGCGAAAAGACTGTCGGGCTGCAGAAAGGCTGATCAGCTGCAGAATGTTCCTGTAGAACACTTTAATCATGAAAATGGAATGTTTTTGGAGTATGGATGAAATGTTATGTGGTATGAATGAAAATGGATGATGGATTATGATATGTATGAAGTGGATAATGGAATGGGATGGATTCAGTTCATGAAATGGAATGAAGGAACATAAGGGTTGTACTGCAGTTCATGACATATTTTATTCACTTACAGCAAGATATCAAATTTTGTGTTTTGACATGAAAATGAGATGAATGGAAGATGGAGTGAGATGAATGAGATGTGGAATGGAGTGAAATATGAATTATGGATGAGATGGAGTATGGATGAATAAGTGAATGGAGTGAGATGAAATGAATCATAAGTACTATGGAACTGTACTTATGATTTGTATAACAGCTGCTTAAAAAAAAAAAAACAAGAATGGGAAAAGTTAGAGTGTCAGAGAGACTCTGATTTTCACCCTATCTTTTCTGTATAAACATGCCAATCAATGATTGGTTTTCATGTTTATACCTTTATTTATTTATTTTTTTTAATTTTTTTTTTTTTCAAAAGAGAAATGCTTCAGAAAATTTAATCAAGTTGATGAAGAAGAGAGACTCTTCTTCATTAACTTCACATCATTGTCTTCTTGGAACTTCTTGGCAAACTCTTCTCTTGAGAGTGGCTTGTGGTATAGCTTCAGTCTATGACCATTCACAAGAAAAGTGACTTCCTCTTCATCTATAGTTCTGATTTTTACTGCCCCATTATCAAAAATTCGAACAATTTCATATGGCCCAAGCCAATGTGTCTGAAATTTCCCTTGAAAATCCTTGAATTTTGAATCAAACAAGAGAGCCCAGTCTCCCTCTTGAAATTTCTTCTCCTTGATGTACTTGTCATGCCATCTAGCCCTTTGTTGTTGGACTAGACTTGTTTTCTGAACTGCATCTTGTCTGATCTCATCCAATTCATTAATTTGCTCCAGTCTATGCTTTTGTGCCTCCATTAGATCAAGTCCTAGCTGAACTGCCATCTTGAATGTTTGAATTTGGAACTCTATGGGAAACAAAACTTGCTTTCCATAAACAAGCTCATAAGGAGTATGGCCTGTTGTGTTTCTCCATGTAGTTCTATGGGCCCACAAGGCTTCAGGAAGCCTATCTACCCAATCTCTTCTATGTAAATGAACAGTCTCTGTTAGGATTCCTTCAATGACCTTATTAGTAGATTCCACTTGACCATTTGCTTGTGGATGATAAGGAGTAGATTTTCTATGCCTGATTTTGTACCTCTCCATCATTTGCTCCACTAGCCTTGATGTAAATTGAGCTCCTTGATCTGTAACAATTTCCCTTAGGACACCAAAACGAGTAAAAATATCCTCAAAAAGAAAAGTAATTACAGATGATTCATTAGCAACAAGTAATGGTTTAGCTTCTACCCACTTAGTAACATAATCAGTGCAAACTAATATGTATTTCCTTTGTCTTGATGGAGGACTAATAGGTCCTACAAAATCCAAAGCCCATTTTTCAAAAGGTTCAATGTGTACCTGAGGTTGTAATGGCATCTCACCTGAAGGAGAAGGTTTCCCTACCCTTTGGCAACTGTCACACCTTTTTACATACTCCCTTGCATCTTTAAACAAGCATGGCCAATAATATCCTGAATTAAGGATCTTATAGGCTATCCTCTTATCTGCAAAGTGTCCGCCACAAGGTTCATCATGACATGCCTTGAGAATTTCAGGCATCTCATCTTCACGAACACACCTTCTAATGATCAAATCTGAAACTGTCTTGTACAACTCATTAGCGACCCATGAATATCTTGCACTATCATTAATGATTTTTCTTTTATCCCTTGCATTCATAATTGAAGGAAATTTTCCTGAAACTAAATAATTGGCAATGTCAGCAAACCATGGAGTTTGAGTAGAGATTGCAAAAAGATATTCATCAGGAAATTGATCTTCAACCGGAGTGTCATCTTTGATATTTTGGATTCTAGACAGGAAATCAGCCACAATGTTTTGTTTTCCAGGCCTATCTAGAATAGTAATGTTGAATTCTTGTAATAGTAACAACCATCTTATAACTCTGCCATTAGTGATTGATTTATTCATTAAGTATCTAATGGCAGAATGATCAGTGTGAACAAAAGTTTCATAGCCTATTATATAGTGTCTAAACTTGTTTATGGCATGAACAACAGCTAAAAACTCTTTTTCAGTTACAGTATAGTTTAACTCTGCAGGAGTCAAATTTTTACTGGTATAATAGATAGCATAGGGAATTAAATCTTTCTGTCCCAATACTGCTCCTAGAGCTGTATCGGAAGCATCTGTTGAGATATGAAAAGGTAACTTCCAGTTAGGTCCCCTTAATATAGGTGCTTCAGAAATTTTGGTTTTCAGGGTTTCAAAAGCTAACTGGAAATCAGAAGTCCATTTAAATTCACAATCTTTGGTGAGTAATTTGAAGAGAGGAGATGTTATTTTGGTGAAGTTTTCTATAAATCTCCGATAATACCCTGTAAATCCTAGAAAACTTCTAACATCTTTTTGACAATTTGGAATGGATAGGTTAGAAATAACTTCAACTTTCGCCTCATCTACTCTAATCCCATCCCCTGAAATGTGGTGCCCTAAAACAATACCTCCAGTGAACATCATAAAACATTTTTCATGACTAAGAGAAAGGTTTGCTTCTTGACATCTTTTTAAGACTTTTTCCAAGTTTTCTAAAGCCTCTTCAAATGTATCCCCATAAAATGTAAAATCATCCATGTACACCTCTACACAGTCATGTATTAGATCAGAAAAAATTCCTAATACTGCCCTTTGGAATGTTGCAGGTGCATTGCACAATCCAAATGGCAATACTCGGTAGGCATAGGTACCCCAAGGACAAGTAAATTTGGTTTTATCTTGGTCTTCAAGTGCTACTTGGATTTGATTGTAACCACTAAATCCATCCAGGAATGAAAAGTACTTTTTACCTGCTAATGTATCTAATACTTGATCTATGAAAGGTAAAGGAAAATGGTCTTTAAGAGTAGCTTTATTCAGTTCTCGGTAGTCAACACACACCCTCCATTTTCCATTTTTCTTAGGCACAATCACCAAAGGAGAAACCCACTGACTATCTGAAATAGGATAGATGAAGTTAACATTTAACAAATTTTGTAATTCTTCCTTGACAATTTCCCTAAGATTTGGATTCATCCGTCTTTGAGGCTGTCTAATTGGTTTGCAATTTGCCTCTATATAGATGTGATGAGTACAAGTCTTGGGACTTATCCCTTTCATGTCAGTGTATTCCCATGCATATGCAGAAGAATGTCTCTGTAATACTTTGACTAACTCTTCTTGTTGAGATTTTTCTAGTTTTTTATTTATGTTCAAGGTTTTGCCTGGAAAAATTTCACTTGTAGAGCTGCCAAATTTGTCCATAGAATGAAGAGACATCTGTCTAGATGACAAGAACTCAATATTGGATCTCTCTTGAAATGATTCTTGTTTGTGTTCTGGAGAAGATTCAAAGTTTTCTAGAGTATTCAGAATTTGATTATCTTCACTAATTTCTGAAATTGTGAAGAGTGGTTGTAAATATTCTTCATCCTCTATCCATTGAGTGTCATCTGGTTCTGTAATTGTCCTAGCTGGAGGATATAAAGTGAATTTCTTTGTTGAACTACCATCAGAAATATACATATCACCGGACCTACAACTAATAAAGGCATCAGCTGTAGCCAACCAAGGTCTTCCTAGTATAACAGGATGGCCTCCTAGATTATTCTTGGGTGTCAGGATCATGAAATCCACAGGGTACTCCCAAGAGTCTAGGGACATTGGAATGTCTTCTATTACCCCATCTGGTCTGATCACAGATCTATCTGCTAATTGTAATAGTGTGGGTGTAAAGAGAAGATTAGGAAGTTTCAGTTTGTCCATGATCTGTCTACTCATGATATTTATTGCTGCCCCTAAGTCAATGAGTGTGTTTTGAATTTCAATTCCATTGATGTGAATTTTGACAACTGGATTTTCTGGGTCAAGATACTTTGGAATAGTAATCTTACCCATCATAATGTCTGCTATTTGTCCTACCAGTTGAATTTTATTGGTTTCTCTTATTCTTTTTCTTGTTGTCTTCATACTCAACTCCTTTATTTTTTTGGCTAAAATTGGGATTTCCTTGATGGCCTGCAATAATGGAATTTTAATGCAAACATTTCTCAATTCATCCAAGAAATCATAATTAGGCACCATTATTTGTTTTTCTACACCTTTATCAATTTGTAGTCTTTTCGGAAAGGGAGGTATAGAAGTAGATGTGGATGGTTGCTCTAATACTGGAGTTGGATTTATTGGATCTTTTTGTTTCAGTTTTTCAATGTTTTGGCCTTGAAAGGATGTACCTTCCTCAAGACTTTTATTAACCCGCAGGGAGTCTTCCTCAGAATTATCTTGTTCTTGTATGATCACAGAAGGTTTCCTTTTCTCAAGTATCCTTCCAAACCTAAGTTGAACATCACTAAGGTCTAGAGGAGTAATTAAATAAGTTGGAAATTGTTGTCCTTCTATTATGTATGTATTCTGAGGGTTCTTATTATTAGGGTTTGGTATCGGTTGAGCTGGCAATTGATTGGATTTTTGAGGGAATGGTAATGGAAGTGGTTGATTTTGATGAAGTTGGTTCGGATGATGTTGTTGAGGATTTTTTTGAAAATTTTGTTGAAGATTTTGAGGAAAATTTTGTTGAGGATTTTGAGGATAAAAATGTGGATATGGTGGATAGGATGGTGGATACTGATAATATGGAGAGTATCTTCCATAGGGACCTTGTGATCCTTGTGCCCAATCTTGAGATTGATTTTGAAATTGGGGCCAAGGTTGCTGCCAAGAATTCCAAGGTGGAGGTTGATTATACATTTGATCATGGAATCCTTGTGTCTGAGATCCCTGCCAAGGTCTTCTAGATACAAAGTTAAGAGAATCTGTGGGATATGTAGGAGTTTCTTCTTGAAAAACAGCCTTGAGACCAGGAAGAGAAGGACAAATCTTGGTCTCATGTTTCTCAGAACAAATAGCACAGGTTTCTACAACTTTTACATCTAGAGGACACTCCCTCAAGGCATGTTTCTTCCTACATTTGGGACAAAAGATTGCCAAGGCATCAGATTCAGCCTTTTGCTTGTTTTGTATCTTGAGGGTGTCTATTTGTTCACTAAGACTCCCTAAGATGTCAGATTTAAAATCATCAAACATGTGTCCTATTTCTGATCTACTTACTGTCCCAGAAGCAGATTTACTTGCTCTTGCAAGAGCAGGATCTCTTGGACCTTTGACAGTTTTGGATTTCCCTCTGGAAAGGTTGATGCATAACTCAGATATTTCAGGTAATGTGAGTTGTGATATATCCCCTTTTCCCATCATGTTAAGGATATCCAACCATTCATCCCTAATGGTTTTCAACAAAAGAGATTTTAAAGTGTCTTGATCTAGGTTTTCCATTTGTGCCCTTTTTATGTTGTATTTAAATCTTTCCAGCAAATCTTCTAAGTTTTCATCTTCTTTTTGTAACATCTTGAACACTTCTTCCTTATGATTAACCGGCATACAATAATCCAAGTATCTCTCTAGAAATGCTTGTTTCATGTCTTCCCATGTTCTAATAGAACTACTATTTAAACTCATAAACCACTTCAATGCTGCTCCTTTCAGAGTTGAAGGAAATAATTTCAATTTTTGAGCATCTTGAAGATAGTCATAAGTCCTACACAACACTTCAAATTCGAATAAGAAAGTTTCAGGATCCTCAGTTTTAAGTCCATAGAATTTCGGAAGGACAGAAGGTGAAATGTTTTTCATGGTTGTATTGGTTTCTTCATCAAATATAGGGAACCCAAAAGAGCTTCCTATTCTACCTCTTCCTCCTTCTGCACCTCTACCTCCTTCTCCTCTTCCTCCTTCTCCCCTACCTCTACCTCTACCTCCTCCAAACAATGTGTGTTCTCCATTAACAACTCCTCTTCCTCCTTCTTCTGCCATGGTTGACTCTCCTGTGGAAGTAGAAAGGTTTGTATCCTCAACAAAAGTTTTTGGATCCTCTTCTATGGCAGGTTCAGTGGATGAAGTGGAAGGTTTCTCTAATGGAATAGGTGACCTTGGATCTTTTAGAAGTCCAGGATCAGTAAAGGATGGGAGATGGGTTTGAGTTGAAGGTGTACTAGCTCTGGATCTAGATGAAACAAGTGGTGTTCTAGATATCAAACTTCTGCCTCTGCTACTTATAAATATTCCCCTTGAATCTCTCTCCCTACGCATAAAATTGTTTTTGGATGCTAAGAAACAAAGGTTACCTAGTTTTCACTTCCCCGGCAACGGCGCCAAAATGTTGGGTCTCAGTCTAGTCTCCTAAACTGAGCTCATTTAATTGTCAACCTGGATTTGTAAACTACTGAAGTGAAGTGTACCATATGTACCTAGGTGCTTGTTTCCTAATGCGTTGTGTGTAGTGTTTAGTGATGTTTTTGGTCTTTTATGTTGATTTATGATGTTTTTGGTCTTTTGGTGTTTTATGTTTACAATGAAAGTGCCTAGAAAACTAATGGAGAGAAATTGTTGGTCAAAAACACAGTTGAGCCTAATGTATGGATTGGCAAATGCAGTTGGATACAAAATCTGAACTATGACTAAATAGAAACAAAAGCTTGATAATGACTTCTTAGGCCAATGACACAAACTAAACTTGAGAAATGATCACTAAATATGCAAGTTCTCTAAATAGACAGTTAAACACTAATTTTATCATGGTGCAACATTCTGTTCTAAGCTCATCTATTCCATGACTAATTCCTAGTTCTATTCTGCAATTTAATTGGATGTCTCAGAACCTATACTCAAAGAGTTATTGGTTTCTTTTCAAAGTAGTTCTTTTGAGGAAGAGCTCTGTTTTTTAAAATGATGAGAAATTTGCAGAGATACTTCAGACCTTGTAGTGATGTTATCTTCTATTCCTATGGTTATGGATCATTTGTAGTTTTCAGAACAAAAAGATGTTTGTGAATAATGAAGGCTGTCTTGTGAATCCTAACAACTAAAATAATCTATTGTGCAAAGGATGACGGTGTGACTATGAGATGTAAGTGCAATGAGTTAACTTAAGAATGGATCTAAGATGCTTCTAAACTAGAACAATGTTGAACTATAAGTCATCATCAAACTTGAAACAAAGTAACTGAACATGAATTAAATGCAAATGAAACTCCGGATTTGTTCTAACTATACTAACATGCATTAATCTATGAAGTTACACAATCTGTTTGTTCATCATTAGTTATATTTTGGAAGAGTTCCTTCTTGTGGAAGCGGTAGAACAATTCTGACTGTGGACTTGTATGCAATTGAAAGCAAATGGACTGAAAGCAAATGAAAAACTAAGTTACCACATCCATATCCTACTCGTCATTATGATGTCTTGGGCAAGCGTTTAAGAGTAAGAACAGAGATGATACTTAGTACAAACAAACAACTAAATCTTTCATTATCACGGTCATGTATTGAACTTCTTAAGGATGTATTGGAAGAATTTCTTCTTGTGGAAGAGTGATTAGAACAAGTGTAACTGTGATAGTGAATAGCAAAAACTACAACTAATTCCTACATTACTATAGCTATTCATCATTCATTGTTATGATCTGTTGGAAGAATGTCTTCTTGTGGAAGAACTGGAATGAATATAACTACAGTATCTAGTTAAAAACAAATACAAATTCAACTCCTATCCTACAATACCATAGTCATTAATCATTCATCATTTTTGTTTGTTGGAAGAGTGTCTTCTTGTGGAAGAGCTGGAACGAATATGACTACAGTAGCTAGTTAAAACAAATACAAATTTAACTCCTATCCTACAATACCATAGTCATTAAACATTCATCATTTTAGTTTGTTGGAAGAGTGTCTTCTTGTGGAAGAGCTAGAATGAATACGACTACAGTAGATAAAACAAAACAACTACCAATTCAAATGCAAAACGTAAAGGCAGCTAGGAAAACTTATCTAGTTTACGCAAAAGAAATCCGTGCAAGAGGCAGGGGCCCTCTACCACTTGACGGCATTCAACTTCAAATTAAATCACGCCTTCAAAATAACTTTGTCTGCTCCATTAACAATGCAATAGTTTGAACATAACACTCTGTGTCTTCAAGGACGTAACACAGAGTTTTTAAACAAAATCTAGCAGAAAATCTAACATAAAATCTCTAACTAAGCTCTCGGTCTACTCAAGAGTTTATAAAGCAAATGCAAGTAACAATAATTACAACAATTTAGGAATAATGTCTTTCCTTATCCGAATCATATTAGGAGTCTTCAAGGTGGCTACGTGAAGGATAAAAGACATCTGGACTGAGACAGTCCTAGTAGGAGTCTTCCTTCATAAATGTGTTCCCACGTGCATAACCGTACCCAGAATTCATTTCCTCTTCCATGATGAGCAACAAACCATGTAGAAACGACGTGGATCATGCCCATATGCGGTTTTCCTCAAGAGGCCACCTAGAACATACTCAAACATGAAGGTAGCTTCAGAATCGCCGGTTAGCTACGGAATGTCTGCATTCTGCAGCTAGTTCCGGTCAAAATGATTAACAATGGCAACAATCACAAAATTCAACAAGTCAGTCATGTAAACCATTCTAGAAGTAATTTTAACTGTATTTATTGATCAATTGGGCTTAAGATAGAAATGGACAAGGGAAAATGAGGTAAAATGAGGTGAAGGAAAGCACAAATTTGAGGCTCAACACATGGTCCTGACGGCACCGTAGCGGCCAAGGGCACTCTTTTATAGGGATTCGTGCAAGCGCGCCCTCTCCCAGTCATCGTGAGGGAAGCCTACTTTCCTATTTGATACATTCTCTTTACACAAGTATACGTGTTTCGTAGCTGGAAATATTGAGGAAAAGGGTTGTTGAGAAGAACATCTAAAATGTGACGGGAAATTATATCAATCACATTTTACAGCAATGTCATTTTTTCCACCTACCAGAAAATCTCACTGTTATGTCCTAAACATAAAAAAAAGTCCAAAAGCTAATACGTAATGCACAAATTCCAGCCGAATATCCAATTTTAAATTCATGTCTCACAAAATTATGCGTGGGAAGGAGACATGAATGTCGAATCCTGAGTTCTTTCACACAATTTCGAAGACCCAGTTTCCATTAAATCAAACTTTTGCTTGAACATAAAATCTAGAACTGAAATTTCATGTAAATG